>QANY01009785.1:0-598330 GCA_003255025.1 Datisca glomerata
TTTGCCTTAGAATTTCATCTTATTGCTCCGATATCATGAAAATATCTAAGAAAGAATGGAAACAAGTTGGTTTGTCAAGTGTGTAATAGTCAAGTGTGTAATAAGATGGGAGACTCGACTGTAATGTGTTCCTATACGCGTGCTAGAAACTATCAAGGATTTAACAATGGACAAATTGGAAATGGACAGAATAATTATGCGAATCCCACTACTTTCTTTCTCCGACATTTTCTTGGTATTAGAGCAAGAAGGCGAAGGTCTATGGTAACCTCAAGCATTTCACATATTCCTTTCTTGAATTCTTTCAGTTCAACTTCGCCAGTAAGGTTTGGCTGAGAAAATTACTTTATGTCGAATGGAGAGATTGTATCAGCTATAATAAGTCATAGATTGAATTATTTCATTCTTTGGATCAGTCACTACACCTTTACAAAGTCTTGAAAAAGAAACTGTAAATCCTTATTACATTAAATGGATCAGGAATGATCAACTTTTATTAAGCTGGATAAGATCCTCTGTGAGAGAGAGAATTTTATTTTTATTTTACATTATAATACTTCGAGTCAGTTGTGGAAACACTCTAAAGGATATTTGAAAATCAATCGAAGCCAAAGATGTTGCAAATCAAGGCATAAGAATAATTAGAAATCAATCAAAGCCCTGTTGCAAATTAAGGCACAACTTTAGCCAATCCAGAAAGGGAGTTTAATAATTGCATACTATTTGTGACAAGTTGAGAAGTCTTACAGTTAATATGATTGCAGCTGGACAACCGATAAGTGAATTGTTCTCTACATACTAAACGGATAAGGAGGAGAATTTGACCCAGTAATAGTCAATGAAAAAATAAGATCAAATTTGATGTCTTTAGAAGAGGTACAAGCTCTGTTGATGAGCCATAAATGTAGGATTGACAGGTTAAATGTAGAAAGTAAAGCTATCATGGAAGCTTCAGCAAATTATGTAGCGAATACCACAGGAAAGAAAGGAAACAATAAAATTTTTGGAAGAATTGATAACTTTGTGGTAGAGATAGTAAATTTTTTGGTTTCAAAGGTGATTTCATTTCCATGGTGGAAGAGGAGTCATGGGAGAGGTCATGGCAGCATTCTGTCTTGTCAAATGTGTAATAAAATGGGACATTCAACTGCTATGTGTTCCTATGAACCTAATTGAGAGTGGTTCACCTCATGACCTCACGCAAGCCGAATCGCCTGTGCGTAAAATCATCTTCGAGAGTGAGAGTCACCTGTAGAGAGAGAGAGAGCTTAGAGAGATAGAGAGAGAGAGTTGAGAGAGAGGGATCTAAGAGCCAAAGATGTCGAAGAGAGAAACCTGAGGCCTAGAAATGTCAAAGAGTGTGAAGATATAAAAGAAATACTTACAAAAGTAGTAAAGGAGAAGGGCAACAACTCAAGAAAAGTTCTTTTTATTAACGAAAATGGTTTTCTTTACAATACCTAGAAGAGTTCTACAATGCATACATAAAATGCTAGGTTAAAAAGAAAAAGAAAGAGAATCAAAACCGTTGGGAATAAAATCATCTTCAACTCCATTGAGAAATGCATTATTGATATCTAATTATTTCACTAGCCAGTTAAAAGTGAGAGCAAGAGTAAGGATTGTCCTGATAGTGTTGTGTTTAACCACAGGGTTGAACGTTTCATTGTAATATATGTAAGGGGTTTGGTGAAACCCCTTGGCAACTAATCTGGCCTTTATCCGTTCAACTGAACCATCTGCATTTAACTTCAATTTGTATACCCATTTATTACCAATAAGGTTCATAGAAGGAGAAGCAAGGACAAGAACCCATGTGCCAATCGTAATAAGAGGATCATACTCCTCCTACGTCGCTTGTTTCTTGAGAGGATCCAGAAAGGCTTTCTTGGTGGAAACTGGTTCTTCTAAAAGGAGTAAGGGTGGAAGAGGATGGTTGGTGCTAAGATAAAGCTTAGGTTTGAGGGAGCAAGTCTTGGTTCTAGTTATCATTGGGTGTTGTGATAGGAGAGGATTGGGAACAAGGTTAGAGGAAGTAGGTATAAACTGGCTAGGCTGAGGAACCTCAATTGTGATAAGTATAGAGAGAGCATGCATTATGTTAGGATACCTAGAGGTCTCAGGATGAGAGCAAGCAGTATAAATAGGTATACCAGACGTAAAAACAGGAATCAGAGGTGGATGAGAGAGACTTACATCAGTAGTTGCTGAAGGATGAGCCCTCTATGGAGGAGTACCTAAAACAGTAGAAGAGATATCTTGTCCTGCACTTGGCAAAGGTAACAATGGAAGTGAAATAATGGAAGTAGAGTGATAAGGTGAGCGATGCATGTTTGGAGTGAATGATGTGTGAAATGAGAATGGGAACTCAGATTCATTAAATAAAGCATGCCTAGATATATAGAGCCTCTTTGAACTATGAAGACATTTGTAGCCCTTATGAATAGGTGAGTACCCTAAAAACACACAAAGAGAGGACCTAAATTGGAGTTTGTGGGAGTTATAAGGCCTGAGATATGGATAGCAGGATGTACCAAACACTTTTAAATGCTTGTAATCAGGGGGATGCTTGAACAGAACCTCAAAGGGAGGTTTATTAGAGAGAGTGGGGGTGAAAAGTCTGTTCATGAGATAGGTGGAACATTGGAAAGCATCCCACTAGAACTTGAGAAGAAGAGAGGCCTGAGCTAGGAAAATGAGTTATGTCTCAGTAATGTGCAAGTGTTTCCTCTCTGCATTCCCATTTTGTTCATGGGCGTAGGAGCATGGATGTCTAACTAGGATCCCTTGAAATTCCAAGAAGGGTCTAAAAGGTCGATACTCCCCTCCCCAGTCAGTTTGAACCATTTTAATAGGGAGATTGAATTATTTCTCTGCCATTTTATGAAACAGAATAAAGGTGGCCAGGGCTTGAGATTTGAGTTTGTAAGGATAAATCCAAGTGAATTTTCTAAAAGCATCTATGAAATGTATGTAATGATTAAATCCTTCTCTAGATGTTGTAGCAACAGGTCTCCAAATGTCAGCATAAACTAGTTCTAGTGGTTATGTTATATTAGTATTGGAGATAGGAAAAGGTAAGGAATGTTTTTTTTTCCTGATTTTCATGCATCACATAAGAACTATTTAGAGGTGGATAAATGAGTGTTCAAATGATTTGAGACAAGACTATGAACCTTGAGGGAGGGGTGTCCTAGCCTCATATGCACAGTTTGATAGATAAAGTAACAGGTAAAGTAGTAAGAGATATAATTGATGAAGTTGTTGTTGTATTCGTTGAATTTGCAACAGACTTACATTTCTTGGAATTCAAACACACCCTAGGACTATCACTAGTGAAATACAAATTATTTATGGACCTAGTGACACTGGGACTGAGAGAAACATAATATATTGAAGGAAATTGAGATGCGAAAATGCAAGCTAAAATATAAATCTTCTTGTTAGCAGGTATCCTCAGCTGGTAGAGCTCATTTTTAAGCATCCCTAGAAGAAGAACTCTCCAGTTTTCTTGGCCTTCACAAGATAAAACATGTCATGAAATGCAATATAGACATTGTTATCTCTAGTTAGTTTCGAAACACTGACAAGGTTTTTTGTAATGTTGGGAGCACATAAGACATTTTTAAGGTGAAGAGGTATGTGATTTGTTGCAAGCATAGAGGAACCTACATGAGTAATGGGAAGAAGAGTACGATTACCAAAAGCAAGCCTATCTAGACCTGTATACTCAGAAGTAATGCTTAAGTTGCTGAAATATGAAGTTACATGACTATTTGCCCCACTATCTACATACCAAGATCAATCTACAATTGACTCTGGTCTAGTAGTGCATGCAGCTGGTTGAGTATGGAAATTGGGCTGTAGGGAACTCTAATGTTGTTGGAAATTGAGATTGGAATTTCTGTCAAACTTGTAGTAACATACATTAGCTCCATGACTTGGTTTACCACAAACTTGGCAAATGAGTCGGGTTCCATATCTGCCAAACCTTCCCCCTCTTCTTCATCCTCTGTTATTGAAAGATCTTGCTCCATTGCTTGAGAAGTTATGATTCATGTTTGCATTTCCTGAGTAATTTTGTGAGTTGTGTGACTGACCATTGTTTCCTCCTTTCTTCCCAAAATGAGTTGAAGTTGCCAAATTAGTTGTTTCCTTGATAGTTGCAAAATGTGTAGCTTGAAATTTTTCTAGCCTGTTTTTATTAGGAGGGATTGAACATCTTCAAGACTCATGCTAGTAGCCCTTGCATTGATAATCACCACAACCGAGTCATATTCCAATCCTAACCTTTCAAATATGTGTAGGATTAAATATTCTTCCTGGATAGGTTGTCCAGCAACGGCAAGGGAATCAACAATTGATCGAACATAGTCATAATACTCACTTATGGCCTTTATGTCTTTAGTAGCTTCTTGCAGTTTTACTTTTAGATGCATCAATCTAGCACTTGGTGAGCTTGCAAAATTTCTTTCTAGTGAGTTCCAAACCTCACTAGAGGTTCTGTAGTTGATAACAGAACCAAGCACTCCTTCTGTCATGGAGGCTCTCAGCCAACTCAAAAGAAGTTGGTCACACCTCAGCCAAGTCTTGTATAATGGGTTTATTCCTTCATTTTCAGTGAATTTTGGTGGACAGATGCTATCTCCAAACAAAAACTCATCCAGTCTATGTCTAACAACGGCTGGGATAACTTGGGATTTCCATAATAGGACGTTACTCCTTTCTAACTTGATTGACAGAGAAGAATTGAAGAAATTGGAGAGTTGGTTACCTCCTGAAACTGGGTTTTCTATTTTTTAGTTGCTGCATTTGCTGAAATTGTAGGTGGATTGGGACTTGTAGTGTTTGTTGGAGGATTTGTTGTTGTTGTATTGTTGCTTGCATCTGAAGTGTTACTCATAACTTTCATCGTAAGGCTTTGATACCATAAAATAAATACTTACAAAAGTAGTAGAGGAGAAGGGCAACAACTTGAGAAAAGTTCTTTGCATTAATGAAATTGGTTTTCTTTACGGTACCCAGAAGGATTCTACAATGCATACATAAGATGCAGACGTTGAAAGAGACTATTTTCTCAAGATGATATTACGAGAATTTGACAATACGAAAGAAGAAAGGCATGGTAAACAAACACATATATACCATGGAAAACAGTAAGGGATACCATGTAAAGTTCAACCTGTCTCTGGTAGAGTCTCTCTCTCTACATAGTAGCTGTAAAACAGTAAAGATATGTTCATATGGATATTGTGCCTCTTAAAAAGATATGGGAATGATATATTCTATAGAAAAATTAGCAACGCATAAGGTGCCCTTGCTTTTATGTAGCTTTCTTTTGAATACAAGCTTTTGATAATAAAAAAAGAGAAGTTAATTCTATTTTATCTGCGTTTTCTTTATACTTTCGTACTTTCAAATGACTAGATGATCAAATTGTGTAGATATAGAGTAAGTATAGATTTGTCAATTTGCTAGATTAGATAACTATTATATTAACTTGCTTTCTTCCTTACTTTAGAATGACTAGATAATCAAACCGTATAGATCATATAGAGAAAGTTTATATGTCAATTGCTTAATTAGGGTACTAATTTAGATGACTAATATATCTCAATCGGTGAACTTATGATTAATTAACAACAATTTTCATCAGTTAAATGTGTTATCTAAACACAACCAATAGCAATCATCTAAACACAATCAATAGCAATCCATGAACAGACATAGTTATCGCTAAAGATTAAATCAAATACTTGATCTCTTAACATAATATTTCTTTAGCACATTGTCCGATGAGAAGGGGGCAATTGCCGTTCTTTTCATATGAGTAGCTTTGTTAGTGAATTGAGAGATAAATAAGGTTAATTTTCTCTTTCTTCTTGTATGTTACCTGACAATATATTTATGCTGGTCGTAAAATGGAACATATGATCATTTTTCCTCTTTAATTAGGACGGTCTTCTAGTTAATGTATACAGATTTAAACCGGTTATGCTAACATGATGTTTGAACTATTTGTATTTAGCGAGGTTGAGAGTTTTTGCTACATGATTAACTAGCTAATATATTTGTCATTTTAACAGTAACATATTGAAATAAACGATAGAATGGATGAAAAATATTTTGATTTTTTGTCAAATATACACCATTGTGTCTATATTGGAGAGTTATATATTTTTGTCAAATTTTTGTCTTGGGGATAAATTCAGATAAAACATAAATTCAAACATTCTGATAGAATCCTTTTACTGTTTATTCTTGCCGATATCAGGTGATTCTGATGTTTGAATGTTGAAGTTCAACAATGGCTATGATGAGAGCTATAAAGAACATTACATAAATTACCCTTTTTGTTTGTACTTATATTTGTACTTTCCTTATGCCGTTAGAGAAAATAAAAGGTGAAAATTATGTGTAATCAAGTTTTGTTTGATGTTTTACAGTAAGTTGTTATGTTCTTAGTTAACAGCTGTATTAAGCATAGTAATCAAATCTGTTTCAGTGACCGTATTAAGAATAACAATGCAGCATAGGTGGCTAAGGCTATACACTTATTCTCTCCCCCTGCAACTTCTTATTTTATTTTATTTTTGCTCAATAATAATTTTTTTACTTCATTTTTGTTCTCTTAACTGAGGCAGTAAATTATCATTACAATGCAGCTTAGCTTAGGTGGTCAGAATCGACTGAATTTTGAGGTGAAATTTTTCAACCTCACATTATGTTCCGTTCCTGTCCTGGAACTGAAATATTCTAGTCATTCTGGCAGGAACGGAATGGAACAGTATTAGCTACTATGGTATTAAGGGACGACACCACCCTTAAAGGAAAGGAGGCAATTGCTCCCCTTCCATTTTGTTATTTTCAAAAATCATCCATACTTGTCCAAAGGGTCCCTTAGACCTGACCTCGACGATGTTAGAATTATGTCCACAAAGTAAAGTGTATTAACTATTTATGAGTAAACAGTTATTTCTGACACATTTATGTATTACTGAATTTTGTGAATACATGAAAGTTTTCTTTAATTAAAGTGTGTTTGTAAAGACCGAGCGGTCTTCCAGACAAACTCTTCTGAGATAGTTCACAGTAATATTATTCACAGTCTTAAGATCAACTAGACAATCGAATCTAATTACGATTGTTAAGTTGAATCAAATGATGCTGATCTCGGGACATGGGAATGGAGACTCTAACCGTTGACCTAGACATGTTATGAAACATGTTAAATAGACAAGTAACCAATTAGTTTAGAGCAAAACTGTTTATCTAATTGTTACATTTTAAAGGGTATTTTAATAAGTACCTTAATCTTGAGGTGAATACGGAACTTGACATAGTCACTCGGGATCTTTGATTCACAAAAAGAGTGAGTTCGAATTGCCGGACAATATGTAATTCGTAATTTACAAATATGGAATCCGTAGCAAGATTATAAAAGCAATAATATCACCTAATACTTTATTTATGAGTGTGTGAATATATAAACCATGTCTGGTACTCGATAAAATGAGTCATTGAGCAAGACATTTTGAATTGTACGAGACACTTCAAGGATAAATTTTTCTTATTCACATTCAATAAAAGAGTTAAGAAAATTATAATTAAAGTGATAAAATAGTAATTTTAAATCACACTCTTGTTACTGATATTCACGAAGGTAATATCAGAAAAATTTTGTGAACTGTGAAATATAAATATTTATTTACACCAATAAAAATTGTAACGCGCATGAATCGAGAGTACATTCGACATCAGACCATAGTGGAGTCGTTAATAAAACAAAAAAAAATCTACGATAGCGGCCAAAAAACGTTATCATAGGATTTTGATAGCGTTTCCAAAAATGTGATGTAACCGACGTTATTAAAAGTCTGTTACCTATGATAGGATTTTTGAAACGCTATAAAAAATCCTATGATAGTGTTTAAAAACGTAAATCAAAAGTTTTTATAGCGTTTTTTAAACGCTATCAAACGCTTTTCATAGCGTTTAAAAATGCTATAAAATGCCTTTCATAGCGTTTAAACAATGCTATAAAATTCCTCATAGGGTTTTATAAATGTTGTAGTAGGTCTTTCATAGCGTTTTATAAATACTATCGTAGGTCTTTCATAGCTTTTTATAAATGTTGTCGTATATCTTTAATTACATTTTTCATTACTTATTGTTTTGTTACCGTTATTAAATACTTTTTATTACTTTTTTTATTACTTATATTTACAATTACACAAATATAAAAATTAAATAACTTTTCAAAAAATATCAGAAAATAAAAAAATCACATATCATTTTATTTAATTAGTCAAAATTGTTACATACTAATTGTCTACTAGAAATCACATATCAAAATGATAATTACATATTAATTTTTACATAGAGCGATCAAAAGTATTTATAAAAAAACTAAAATCTAGTATAAGTTCACATCTAAACAAATCCTACAACCCAACGCTTAAGTTTTATGAATCTAGGGTCATTTGCCATGAAAGGAGAGGACTTGGTAGTCCTCTAGGTACTGAATGTGGAGGTACCCTAGGAGGTCCACTTGGTGATTTTCCTTGGTGACGAGGTGGTGACCCAGGTAACTGTCTTGGTGATGCTTCATAAACTATTTTTTCATTGGCCGTACGAGCATCTTGTGCGTTGCTTGCTTTTATTAGGTTTATTTTGAAGTATAATTGCAACTACAAATTTTTGTGAAATGTCTGATTAATCTTGCTATGAACAAATAATAGAAGGTTGACATTGTAGTGTATTGTTAGTAAAAAAAAGTATTCATCTCATCATATAATATAACCAAAGTTAAGAATGTAAAAAAGCATTCAAATAGCTTTTCTGCTTACCTTGTGCAAAATTGAATTTGATCGCTTCGCCTCCTTTCCTCCTTCTAGGAGAAGTCCATTCCCGCTTCGAATTGCTATGAAGTATGAACTCAAATTCTAGTAACAAAATGATAAGATGGATCTGAACTCTGAACTAGAATGGATATATAGATAATGTATTGAGTTACATTGCAGCAAAGGAAAACTATCAGCAAAGACTTTAACTTTCTAGACAAAGTCTTATGCCTGAAGCCTTCTGGAACTTTCTCTTGCTGCAACTGCCATTTTATGTGGGCCAAATTCTTTGACTGAGCTCCATAGATGAGCATCTTGATGAAAGAGTGTGCCAACACGTTCTCCTTAAAGGACTTTAATTATGTTTTCAGCTACAAACCCACTTCAAGTACAACGATAAAGCAGGAAGTCAAGAAGATCCTAGATTTTGTGGCAATACCTTAGTTACCCACAACGAAGAAATCATCAACAAACATTTTCACCATATGTGAGCCATGGCAAGAAGCCAGTCGACCAATAGTAACACATATAACAACAAAGAACTTGAAGAAGACATAACAGCATAGTAGCATTAGTATAATTGATATTTTTGGGCATGAATCCAACATTTCAGACAACAAACAACAACAAGAAGTTGCTTTGAAAAACTAGAACATGTTAAAGGAATTTTTTTTTTAAATTAGATAACCCAGAAAGAAGAAATATCAAGAAAAACCAAAAGATTTTTACGTTTCACACATCATCCCTCAAACAAGAGAAATTAGTGATTAGAAATTGGAAAATTTTGACCCAAACGCGGTTGTCATGTGCTATCAAAGCACATAATTGTTGTAGTGTCATTTCCCCAACATCTTTTCATGTTGTTTGATATAATTCAGGGATATAACAAAGTTTTCCAGTTATCCGCATTGATTATGAAGAACAAAAGACAGTAGCTAATTCAACTAATTAACCTCTTCAATTCTCCATTATCTCAATCTTTTTTTATCACAAATCATGTCCATGTCTAGGAGGAAAAGTTCAAAATTATTCACTTGGATTCTTATTTCCTATCAAAATTTAACATAGTTCATAGGTCTTCCAGCCCGTCAAAAAATATGAAACAATGTATAAAGAGAACACCCAAATAATCACTCAGTAAATCATATCATTATTTAATTCTTCCAGTAAATCAAAGAGCAGCAACTAATCTATATATACTCTAGCAACTGGCTCAAACCTTTATGACAATGGTGTGAGCATGTAGATTAACACCCCATGCCAAAGTCATTGTACAGACAAGTACCTAAGATAGCAAATCAATTACATAGTTAATCTAAACATGTCAACACAGATTCACAGTCTAGTTTACCTAGCTTTAAACTGAAACAGAATCATCTCTATCTTCACGAAGAGATGAGACTGTGTGAGAGAGGGAAATATTTGGGGGTGTGTGAGCGGCAAGTTTCATTCCCCCAAATTTTAACTTTTCCTAATTGCCCTTCCCCATTTAATCTCATTATTACCTACTATTAAGTTTCATCTCAAAACACTGTAATGAAGTGCAATAAAATATGCCTTTGTTGTAGTGAATTCAATTACAAGTAGACGTATAAGGTGTCTTTCACCTAGTTTAGTCATCTTTAACGCCAATATTTCATAACAAGCAAAACATAGTTGCAGGAATCTACCAATTCAACTATTCTTGTTAGAAAATAACCAAGAATAAATATATCAAAATGATTATAAATAAAATACACTCACATTGAACTATGCATCTAAATCAACTTGCCCTTCAATTAATGTAATGAGTTCTTTCATACGCTCTAGAAGGGCTTTTCTTTGAATATGCTTAAACTCTTTTGGAAGTCCATAGACATTCTAAATTTTGCTCTAGTTATATCCTTCTAAGCTCTACAATGAATTTGAATCATAATACTTGCCCATAAAATAGTTTACTAAAAGCAACAATACTTGATCTCTACGACTCTAAATTTATAAGATCCATGAATGAAAAACTTAAAGTAAATTGCAGAGATATTTTTTTTATTAAATCAATAATATGTCTTTATGTTTCCTCCTGAGGCTTCAAGATTTCACCTTTATCAGATGTCTTGCACCTAGCATCAATTAGATTTTAAACTTATCAAAGTAGAAAATATGTGCGAACAATATGAAGACTCTAAAGTCTGACCCTTGCAATTGCAAACAATATTAAAAATAAAGAAAGAGATTTATCTATTTTGAGATTTATAGTAGACTGAGAGTTTAAATTATGTGGTAATAAAAAATGGTACAAAAGATTTTAAAGACAACAAAGTTTACCCTTTACATCCTGCCTCAAGAGGGCCATTAGGGATTTATGCACAGCACCACGCTCCACAAATTCCTCTACAACAATCAAGGGCATTTATCAGTTTTCTCATCCTTTAATGAACTCGCAACAAGAAGCACATTTTATAGATGATGTTACCCGATGCGAGAATTTATACAAAAATGCCAACTATTTTCCCAATATTTTTCTGATGGATCCTTGAAGAAAAGGGGAAGTTCTCGAAGAGCTTATACATGAATATGCACAATCAGATAAAAGCAGGGAAAATATAAAGCTTCTACAGAAAGATTAAGAGTGGATAATGATCTGAACCACCAATGAAAACAATCAGACACAATATTCCACAGGAACCAGAAATTAAAATCTTCCATCTTTGAACCACCAATGAAAACAAACAAACATAGATTAATAGGATGAAGACAACATAAATTACTTGCTTATTTTGTAACAGATCATCTGAACAAAACAAAATAAATTTAAAAGCCCATCATAGGAAAGTTAAAGCATAACATATAATCAAGGATTTACCTTAGAGAAGTTGGGATTGGGAGGAGCTCGCGCTGGTAAACGAAAACCACATAGCATAGAAAAGAGAGGCAAAATAAAGAGCTTCGAAAGATAGCCATCAGTGGGATGGACTTGGGCAGAGCTGAGAGAGGTAGCTACGCAAGAGAGCTCAGAGAATGAGTTACGTGAGAGAATCTATAATAGAGATTTTAAAGAGAAAGTTCAAGAGAGGCATGCAAGAAAGAGCTGAGAGAGAGCTTCACCTCCCGAAGAGAAAGCTCTGTGAGCTTCGTCGTAGAGAGAGCTCTCTATGAGCTTCATCACTGAGAGAGCTCTCTATGAGCTTCGTCACCGAGAGAGTGAGGGTTGAAGAAAGAGGCGTTGTGAGAGATTTATTTTTGTTCAATTTTTTTTTTTAGTTTAATTTGGCGGGTTTGAGATTTTCATTCCCCGCCCTTTGCCCCCGCATAAAAAATGCACTTTTCATTATGATTTAGTGTAAAACTTGATTCTTGAGTGCTATTAAATCACCTAATTCTTATAGTAACAATGTCGGGATTAAATAAGTGGGGAATCGATGAAGATAAATCAGCCGGATATTTGAATCTTATAACTTTGTTCATATGAATCCATTCGATCTCAAGGGTAGCTCATAAGGACATGAATAAAAAACAACGTTAGTTGGACCAAAAATGTGTTTCGAATTTGACTCTTCAGTTTATTTTCTGACTGAAACTGCATTTTTTTCATCCTTGTTCTGACCATATGCACCATTTAAATAAATCTCTATATTCATATGATTTTAAAAATATTAATATTGGATATTATTTATCTGAAATATTTGGATTTCAGGTTATTAGTTGTTTAGTTCATTCTTCTAGATCAGGTAAGTAGGCTTACACAGTGATTTGATTCCGATGTCATATTTATATCATGTCTCTACATTTAATATTGTTGAATTGTTTTTCTATAATGTGAATTTATATCCATGTTTAACCTTTAGAGGTTGGGGCGTTACAGTTTGACATCAGAGGAATTGTTTTAGATTCTGTAGACTTTCTTTAATGAAAAATATGGTAAGTTTCTCACTCTACTTCTCCCTCACCTTACAAGTCAAGTACGTATGCTATAATTGTTTTAATTATTGAATGATATTGGACAATGTTATCGGAAGTTGAATGCTTGATTCAAGTGTGTGAAAACTGGGCATTATCTAAGGATTGTCCTTTGATCAAACAAGGTAAAAAAAAAGACTCAACAATAAAGGAAAGGTGTTCGCTTTGACATGCCAGGAAGCTGATGATTAGAATAAAGTTGCGACCGGTATAGTTCTTGCTCTTTGGCATTCAATATTCACATTGATTGAATCTTGATTTTTTTTCTTTCATTTGTGTTTTGTGCTTTACCGTTGGTTGGGTTTTGGGTATTTTCAGTGTTTTAAAAATGACATCTTCTTTTCGAGGATGAAAGTTTTAAGGATGAGAAAATGTAATACCCCAACCCTTCATAAATGAGTATTTTCATAAAATTGATTTAAAAGATAAATGTGATTTTAAAATTTGATTTTTAAAAGGTATTATTTGTAATTTTTGTAAAGTTATTTTAAATTTATGATATTATTTTTAAATTTGATTTCTTTAAATTTTAAAAAGAGGTTTTATTATATAATTTTTAAAACCCACTCACATTTGTATCCACATACACTCAAAGTCAACCCTAACTGTATTTTCATTTTATTCGGCAATCTCTCCCTTTTTCTCTAAGTTGCTCACACTTATGCATGTGTTTGCACCATAGTTAGTTAATTCGGGGACGGAAAAAATACGGAGTATTATTCGGCATGTATAATTCGGAAATTTAACAGTCAAACATTCGGCTAAAATTTGGTCAATAATACGTGATACGTAAAAATTCGGATACGAGTATTATACATTTTATTTTCAAAAATTCGGTACTAAAAATACGGCTTTAAAATTTATAAATAAATATTAATATAACAATATATTATGAATATGAGAAAAAATATCATTACACAAATTTCTTAAACATTTTCATAAACCAAAATATATTGATCAATTAATAGTATTCTATTCAACCAAAATATAGTCATTAATTCAAAATATTCAATCCATCTAATTGAATTAATAAAAACTATCAAATAATGGGATCGTCGGGTGGTAAAGTTTCATCAAAATAAGATTCATTTGGGGTACGAAGTTGCTCTGACCAGTTGCACAAGCTCATGCCATCTAAAGCAAATGGTTCTTCTTCAAAAAAACATTCTGGTTCGTCTTCAAATCCTTCTTCAGCAAATGGACTGATCTTAGAAAGATCAATAGACGTCATATCCAGCACTTCACGATCCTTATACATTGCCATCATCAAAGAATTCATTCTCATGTATACCAAATCATCCAACATTGTCGGTGCCAATCTATTTCTCTTTTTCGTTTGGGCTGCTTCCCATGCCCTCCAATTTCTTTCATAAGCTGACGAGCTACACGGTTGACTCAAAATTCTAATTGCAATCTTTTGCAATACAGGGAATATTGAACCATTAAGCTGCCACCAAATACCTATAAATACAACTATTTACATTAAGAATGAAATCAACATAAAACATATGAAATTCTAATTCAAAACGAAGAAACACTTACGAGGATGACTAGTGTTTATCATAGCAGTGGCTGCACAATTGAACAAGGGCGGAAACTTTAAACGATATTTAACTAGTGTTTATCATATCAGTTACCAGTGACTAGTGTTTATCATAGCAGTGACTAGTGTTTATCATATCAATTACCAGTTGATCTCTTTTATCTAAAGAACCCAAGTGTTGAACAAGATATTCGACCCCTTCTCTAATATCAATGTTGTCTTCTTTGTACTTCTCCCTAACCATATAAGCTGGATTAAGAAGTGCAGCAGTAGCATGTACCTTATGGAGAATGTTCTTCTCTCTTCTCTGCTAAAATATTTTCATCATAAGATAATAACGAGTTGGATCTTTTACACAATCTTGATCAAGCGCTTCTCGTGCCCTCTCCATAGCATCATATAAATATCCCACTGTAGATCCCTCACCATCTACTAATCGAAGAACTCTTACCAGAGGCTCAACCACATTCACATAATCTTTCGCATCTACCCAGAAAGACTCATTCTGAATTATTGAAGTCACTAACTTAGCCTGTGCAGTCCTAGTAAAATTCAAACCCCTCCATTCAGAAGAAGCAACCAAAATTCTCAAATTGTTTTCACGATCAATTATTGATTGAAAATTTCGAAGCAAATCTAGTCTTACACAGAAATTTTAACTCCCTGTCATCTGTATATTTCCTCATCAATTGCAATACCATATGATGCTTATACATGTAATCTACTATTTTTTTGCATCATCAATCACACTTTTCACCCATTCAATTTGATTATAATGATCTTTCAATAACTAATTAATACCATGAGCTGCACAATTAGTCCTGTATAATCGAGGATATTTTTCCATCAACATGCAACTAGTAGACTCATAATTTGAGGCATTATCAGTAACTATTTGCACAAAATTTTCAGGGCCAATTTCATCGATGACGGAAGAAAGAATGTTATAAAGATACTCACCAGTCAATCTCGCCTGTGAATATTCAAACGATTTCAAAAAAATAGCACCTAACAGTGAGCTAGCGATAACATTAACCCATGACCGCCCTGTTATGTCTGCCCAGGAATCTGACATAATAGTACAACATGTACTAGTCCATGATTGTTTTACACATGCAACATAAGTCTCAACATCTATTTTTGCCTCAGGTACTAACTTAGTACGAAGCGTTGAATAACTAGGTACAGTATAACCCAACCAAAATCACCTAAAGCTTTACTCATGTCAAGAAATGACTTGGACTGAATAATATTAAATGCTATGTTGTTCATGATGAAAAACTGAGTAATTTTTTTGTCAACATTGCTCTTCTCTTTCTTAGCAGAGAATTCTGGGATTGTGGCTTGAATATGATTAGATAGACCTAAAGAGCAAGCGTTCGATCATTCATTACTTTCATTAACCGAATCATTTTTTTCTTTTCTGACTAGAACTAGAACTTGAATCTTTCATTAAAAAATACGCTTCAGCTTGAACCTCCTCCGGTACTTTACTACATATATCAATATCACGACCACTAATTCCAAATAAATGATACTTTAGTCTAGAAATCCTTCCAGCAAAATCTCTCTCAGAAAATTTTCACTTGAAACGATTATTTGAATCCTCAGCGTAATCCCAAAAAATATATTTTTTCCTCACCATGATAATCAAAATTCAGAAAATCTGAAATAGAATCAATAAAACCTATAAACATGACATTATTTGAATTAATAGAAACTAATTTTAGAAAATATGAATTAACAATACAAGTCCAATTCAGTTCAGAGAAGTTCTGAATTAACAGAAAGTCCAATTCAGTTTAATTTTCTACAATCAAATTCAATTCAGAGAAGTCCAACCAGAACAAAATTTACCTATCATCTTAAAACCTTCGTGAAAAAATAGATTCAGTTAGGGAGGTCTTACTTGATAGAAGAAATTACTATGACTAATTCTATCCAAGATCAAGACTATAAGATGTTTTACATCAGAGACTGAATTATAATTTCTACAATCCAAATAATGGAAAAAAAGTTTGCGCTTAATTAAGTTTATAGTGGAACTAAAAGACTATATTTGTAATCCTCTAGACTATATTTGTAATCCTCCAGCAGAATCAGACATAGATAATTACAGAAAAGGAAATAAATTACCTATAAACAGAACAGACAAGAGATAAGAGAGCGAGGCTTCAATAATGGAGAATCACGAAGAACATAAGAACTTACCAAATAACCAGACCAAAGAGCGAGGCTTCAAAAATGGACAATCACAATTCATGAAGAATTAGAGCTTAAAATCAAAGAAGAGAACAGACTAGAGATCAGAGATGAAGCAATTTGGGGATTGGGGTTTTCTGAATCTAAATTCTGAAGAGACTAGAGATCGCGAAGAACTTACCAGACCAAAGAAAGGATAGAAATCGTGAAGAACAGAAAAGAGAGGCTTCAACAATGGAGAATCAATAATGGAGAAGAGAGAGACCGAGAGAGGATGGAAATCGCTGGAATGGAAGCAAGAAGCAGGAGTCCTAAAAAACCCGAAGAATGGGGATTTTGCCCATTTTAGTCGTGTGTTTAATACGGGATCCGTATTAAAAGCGTATTATACAGTTGAAGTAAAAAAACGCGTATTATTCTGTATCTTTCAATAAAAATGGAAACGGCCAAGAAAATGGAAAACGCCAAAATTACGCGTATTAAACGCCAAAAATACATGTATTAACTAACTATGGTTTGCACCCAAAGAACCCTAAGCTAACATTATAAATACCCAATATCTCTCACTCTTCATCTCTCCCCATGCTGCCCCCAACGAAAATCCCATTGTAAACCCCTTTGTTTCTTCTCCCTTTAGTTTCAGGTAATCTTCCCTCTTTCTTTTCTCTATTTCTCCAACTTAAATATTTTTCTAATACTTGTTTTTCTAATTGTTTCTCACTCAACCCCTCTCTTTCGTCGTCAGTAAGATTCGTAAGCTCCATAAACTTTTTCTTTCTTTCTCTCTTTTATGTTTTTCGATTCCTCTCTTACAATCTTCATTTCTCTTTCTCTCAGCTTGTCTCTATCTGATCTCTATGCTTTGTCTTTACTCTCTCTCTCTCTCTTTTGATTTTTTTCTTTCTTTCTTTCTGTCTCTTTTCCCTAGATCTCTCGCTCTCTCTCTCTCTCTCTCATTCTTTCTCTCTGCTTATCACTGTATCCCTCTTTCTTCCCCTCTCAGATTCTCTCTCTATTTTTCTTCCCCTCTATGTTTCTTTCTCCTTCTCTTTCTCTCTCCCTCCCTCCCTATCTGTCCTGCGACCCAATTAATTTTGTTCTAAACCAGTTCAACCCGAACTGAACTTATTCAGTTTAGTCAGGCCGGTTTGAGCGAGACAGAAAAATAATGTTTTGAGTCAGAAGTCAAAAAATTAAACTTGGGTCAAATGGTTCAGACCGAACTAATTCAGATTAGAAAATTAGATTGACTCAAACCGGTTCGGCTAAACTGAATCTGTTCGGGACTAAACTAATTGGGTCACAAGACCCAGTTGCAAAATAAGAAATACAGAAGGAAAGAACGAGGGAGAATGGAGAGAAAGTGAGAACAAATAGGGCACATAGAGAGATGGCACATAGAGAGAGAGAGAGAGAGAGAGAGAGAGGGAGGGACAGAGGGAGGGCACAGAGGGCAACGAGAAAGAGAAACGAAGATTGGAAGATAGGACCGAAAAACATAAAAGAAAGAAAGAAAGAAAAAGTTTAGGGAGCTTACCAATCTTGCTGGTGACGAAAGACAGATGGGCTAAGTGAGAAACAATTGGAAATATAAGTATTAGAAAAATATTAAATTAGAGAAATTGAGAACAAAAAGAGGGAGAAGAATACCAGAAACTAAAAGGAAAAACAAATGAGGTTTACAATGGGGTTTTCACTAGGGGTTACGCGAGGGAGAGATGAACAGAGAGAGATATTGGATATTTATAAGTTAGCGTAGGGTTTTCTTTAGGTGCAAGCATACGCATATGTGTGAGCAACTTAGAGAAAAGGGAGGGATTGCCAAATAAAACAAAAATAAGACTAGAGTTGGCTTTGGGTCTATGTTCATATAGGTGTGAGTGAGTTTTAAAAATTATATAATAAAACTCCTTTTTGAAATTAAAAGAAATCAAATTAAAAAATAATATATTCCAGTTAAAATGGCTTTACAAAAACTACAAATATTCTCTTTTAAAAATCAAAATTTTAAAATCACATTTTTCTTTTAAATCATTTTTACAAAAATGCCCTTTTACGAAGGTTCGGGGTATTACATTCTTCTCTCCTTAAAAACTTTCATTCTTGAAAGGAAGATGTCACTTTTAAAACACTGAAAAATACTCAAAACCCAACCAACGGTAAAGCACAAAACACAAATGAAGAAAACAAAAAAAATTGGGATTCAATCAATGCGAAGATTGAATGCCCAAGAGTAAGAATTATACCAGCCGCAACTGCATTCTAATCGTCAGCTTCCTGGCATGTTAAAGCGAATACCTTTAATTTATTCTTGATCACTGTTGAGCTGTTGTTCAGACCTTGTTTGATCAAAGGAGAATCCTTGAGATAATGTTTAGCTTTCCCACACTTGAAGCAAGCATTCAACTTCTGATAACATTGTCTGGTGTGCCTCTTATTGCAAGTGGCGTGAACAGGATGAGAATCTTTGACACTAGGGGTTACTATGTTCATCTTGAAGTTTCATCTTCTCTTGCGACAAGCGATCATTTTGTAGCAGCTCTCTTGGTGGAAGATTCTGCTCCATTAACAACGCTGCTTCAAACACCATTGTGTTAGTGGTATGCTTGTGGAGTGACACAAATATCTTTATCTCTGGACGAAGTTCCCTTTCAAATGTCTTAGCCTTCTTGATCTCGCTATCAACATAATACGTGGAGTATCGAGATAATTCCTCAAACTTTCTCTCGTACTCAGTAACAATCATATTATCTTACACCAGCCTAAGAAATTCGGCCTCCTTACTTGCCCTTACTGTGATTGGAAAATACTTCTCGAAGAAAAGCTCCTTAAATCGAACACAAGTCACTAGATTATGCTCAATCATCAATTAATAATGGATCGGATGAGTGACCTCAAATTCGGGCGGGTTCAGCCTCTTGAAGGTGTGGATCAACTACATGTCAACCAATGTCATCTATTGTGGTTGCTGTAGTTGTGCTGGGTGTGCTATCGTTGTCTGCCTCAACAACTCCAAGAATTCTTGAAACATTTCAATCATGGTTGTTGGAGGGTTCGCAATAAGATTGACCGGTGAGTGATTATTGTTCCTTGTAGGTGGAGCCATCACACTGCTAGCCACACACTCAAGACTTACCAAAAAGTCTAATCTTATCATGGAAATATAACATAAACGTAACAAACATGCCATAACAAAAGTAAAATATATCATACTGAATCAATGGTTAAAACACATCTAACATTCATACCTTACTTGTAAGGTGGGAGAGGAGCAAAGTGAGCGACATCCATATTTTTCACTAAGAAAAGTCTACATAATCGAAAATCATTGCTCTGATACCAAACTGTAATGCCCCGATCCCCAATGGTTAAACATGCATGTAATTTCATAATTTTAAAATTCTCAATTCGAAACAAACCCTAATTTTGAAAAAATTTCAAATTAAAATTCTTAATTTACACATGATAGAAAAATATTGACCTTAAATAGCGGAAGTATTAAACTTATCCATGATCAAAATCTTAAACATTAAATACCGGAAGTGATAAAGTGTCTTAAATGTATAATTAATAAAATCTCGATAAAATGAATTAAACTCTAAAATAAAGTCAAAATTTCAAATTCATAATTCATGAAGTTTTCATTCATCATAATTCGTAGAAAAAACGTAAAATTTGATATACTTTATCAAATTCTAAATTGAAAATTAGGATCATTAGAATATTCTATAAAGTTCTAGTTTATCAAAATTAATAACCAATAGAATATGGGTCGTTGTTTAATCTAATGATAATGATCAGACTCTTTTGATTGCCACCTCATTAAGTCGTGTGCTTTTATCTGATTGATTGGTTGCTTCTTCTATTTTCATGACATGGCAGAAGGCAGGTTTGTTCCCATCCAGGAAAGACTTTTGAAAACTAACTTCATTCCTTTCAAGTTTTAAAATATTGGCTAATAAACTGAAGTACATCTCAAGTTTGAAACAAATTCAAATGAGGGTAACTTTTCTAATTAGATGAGCACATTTTGATAGTATAATTTTAATTGATACAAATAAATTTATATGAAGTAACATTGCTAACTGCATGGAATAATTTAGATACAACTAGTAAATTGTCTGTGCTACACACGATTTTTTATTTTTTTTCATAATATTAATTCTATAGTTAATGTACTTTTAACTTGTATTATCAAAACTAAATTTGTAAGTTTTTAACTAAGCAAAGAAAGTATGAGAAAAAATTTAGAACGAGAGACGTTACTTTTATAAAAGAAATTCATCAAATAATTTTGACTCATGGTATGAAATATATATACGAATGTAAATATTTTGGTGTAACAATAATCTCACTGATGTGTTTTTCTTAGTTTAATTTTTGTAGTTAGTCATGTGTTATAATTTGAAGTTGTCACCCACCCATGAGATTCAAGTCATTCCTCCTTTTTTTCCTCGTAGAACTTCTAATTTCATAAGTAAAATCCTAAAGTTGATACAATAAAATAAAATTAGTGTGACTCATTCATATTAATCTGAAAATAATATAAAGAGCATGAAATTAATACTTGTTCATAACATATTGAGAGTAAAGAGGACACCCTTCTAACCAATGAGAAAAAATTTCGTTCATAAAAATGGAATATAAGAAAATAGTTTACATTTTTAGATTTAAATTTACTACTTAAAAGCAATTGGTAAAACAGAGAGGAATTTAGCTATTAATTCTTGTGAAAAATATCACCAAAGAATTAAATAATAAGATCCCTCAAACAAAGAAAAAAAGAAATATCTTACTAAAAAGAAATAAAGAAAAAAGCCAATTTAAAATGAGTAATACTTATGAAATCATTAACTCATGAGAATTTTAATGTCTGAACAGCTTCTCAACACTCTTTCCACATATAGATGAAAGCAGTGAAAAAATGTTTGACAGTGTTTTCTGTATGAGATGGGATAAGGTCATCCCAATGGCATAAAATTGTAATTGAAAACTAGCTCGGTTGAAAATCAGCAAATTGATTTGGCTATTTTCTCCACACCAATTCGTTTCCAATAGATTTACTTCAAGTCTTTGAACTTGGTCTTCCTAGATTCCTAACTATTTTTCTCTCATTTGCATGAATTTAAAAAAGAATCGTTGTTCCTCTTGGGTGCCTCATCTATCTTATATACCAATCTATTTACTAATGTAACATTTGCATTTAATTATTTCAAGTTATAAACATTCTTTATATCATTAATCATAAATGGATTTAACGATTGCAATTGTGAAACGAATTGTTGTTATTTAAAACAAATGAATATATGGTCGTTTAGTTTAAAAGAAAAACGAATGGTTTATTTTCTTCTAAAAACCGTTTGGCCTTTTCCTTTGTCCTCTAAAAAAACGTTTGGTCTTTCCTTTGTCCTCTAAAAAACGTTTGGCCTTTTGCCTTTATAATCTTCTTTATCATAATCAATGCAAGCGTTTTTTACTTCTATTAAATTACATTTTTGGATTGCAAGCCCTTCATAATATTATTACAACCGGTTATGTAGTTTAATTGCAAATTATGAGATCAAAAGGTAATAAATAAAGAAGGCAGGTAATAAATCATATTTATGAATTGCTAACCCCTCATATTTTTATATCCGATTATGTAACTTAATTGCAAATTATAAAATAAAAAATTAATAAATCAAACAAAAACGTTTTTTAAATTTAAATTCATTGTCCACTTTAAAATTGACTCTTATAATTATTTTTAACTCTAATTTTTTATCAATTAAAAACTAATATAATAAATTATTAATCATACTATATTTAAAAGGTTGCATCTTTGAAAAACATTTTGGACAAATATGTTCTAAATTTTCATTATACACATATTTACCCTCAGGCAATCAATCTTTTGTTTTCAACATTTCTACTAACATTCATTAACCCCTTTTCGTTGCAGTTACAAATATGATAAACCATATTTATTTAAATTAAAGTACAATTAACCACAAGGATAAGTATAACAGAAAAAATTTCTTTATAGATTTTTTTAAGACAGTGTCTTTTCATAATTCTCTTTTACTTTAGACAAATTTGTCCAACTAAAGTTTCATTATACCCATTTTTACCCTCAAGCAATTGATCTTTTGGTTTCAACATTTCTACTAACATTTCATTAAACTCCTTTTCATTGCAGTTACGAATATGATAAATCACATTTAATTAAATTAAAGCATAATTATCACAAAGATAAACATAACAAACTTTGTTCTTTATAAATTTTTTAAGACCGTATCTTTTCATATTTCTCTTTTATTTTAGTGTATACTTTTCTAATTTCTATATATATATATATATATATATGGGGCCTAACATAGAGAGACTTTTGATTTTCACTTTCACAATTTTAATCCCCATTAAATATAATATAGATTGTATTTTTATTTAATTTATTTATAGTTTTATTGACTAGCTATTTGTTTATTAATAATTGATAGAATTTAATAATTTAGACTATTGTATTATTATGAATATGAAGGTATGTATAGATGATTTTAGATTTTTTTATACAAATGAACTTTTTTAGTCAAGATAATGAGTAAAGATCTATCTGCATGACTTTTTGTTTGGTACATGATGATTCATTTGAGTATTTGTTACGTTTCATCGTTTTTAGTTATATATTATATGTCAGAGTTCAATGTCCATTATACTTAGTAAAATAATTGGCAAATTTTTTATATTCTCCTCTCAAGTAATTTTTTTCATCACATACCATGATAAGCATTGTTAGTATTGTGCATTCTTTAATTTTAAAATTTTTTTGTAGATAATTTATTATTTTTCAAGTGATGTATGACTTATTCAATTTTCTTTTATCTGCAATTAATTTAATTACATAGATACGGAAATAGTATTTTATCATTATTATTTTACTTTTATTTTTTATTCACAATAATTTTCAAAGTTAGTATATTGTGTTCATTGCTATCATTTTAATCCGTGCAAAGCACGCGCTTTTCAACTAGTGATTAATAAAAGAAACATGTGGCGAATTTTGGGTTTGTACATGTGACATAATGAGAGATGTCCATACTATATATATATATATATATATATATATATATATATTCATATAATGGAACTTATAATGTGACTATCACAATAAAATCCCACGACTCATAAGAGTTTCTACACTAAATAGTGAGATAAAGGGATGAACCCTAATTTACCAGAGCTACTGAAGGCCATCAACACCCATACCTAGGCCTGTTTTGATACCATTCCAAAGGCATTTCCACCTCCAACAGAAAATTCATTTATTTCTGCCCAAGCAAATTTAAAACAGAAATTTCCTACTCTAACAGAAAATGAGTTAATTATTAAAACTATGGACTTCATGAAAGAAAAGTTTCTACAGTCCCTCATCCAGGAAGATATTTCTATGAAATCCATCAGTAGTCAAATTCTGATCAAGATGACAATGAGTTCAGCATTCTCTCTGGAGAAAGCCAATAGCCAGAATCAGCAAATCCCACCATTTCAGATTTTTGGGATTCTCTTACCAGCATGATATCGGAAAAACTGGAACATGACAAAAAATATAAAGGCTCCACAGTTCCTTCCACTACAGAAAAGGACAAGAAAGATAAAGGCAAAGCATTATCCTTGTCCCCCACTCACAAACAATAATGATCCATTATCAGAGATCAACACGACTATTTTATTCAAGCAGATTCCTACAGAAGAAAAGAAGATAAGGCTTACACGACTCCACTCCATTCAGGACATGCAACCTTATCCTTCTCCTATTGTATACTTTACTTTTTGTAGTATTTAAAGGGAAACCTCACCCTTGTCGAGGCAGATCGAGTTTTACTTAAAAATTAGCTTATGTGCCTCTCTCAATTCCCTATCCCTCTCTCTCTAAGCAATAATATTTGGATTTTATATTTTGGAGTCTCTAAGAGTCATCTTCTTACCCTCATATTCAATCTTCTACTCCCTACTATAAGTTGTAATTCCATGTACTAATAGCCTCATGGTGTTCTCTCTGTGTTTATATTCATATTGTGTAGGGCCGTCAAGCCACCACCACCATCACCTTAACAGTAAGTTCATGAGACCATGTATGCTATAATTTAAACCTAATATAACCATTACTATAACCCTTAGTATTCATGATCCATGCTAACTCCAGAGCACTCAATATGTAGCTATTAGAGTTGGGGAAGCAATCACTGTATATACAATAAGTTTGACGAACAATCAATGAATAGTTAGTGGGATGTCACCCTAGGTCACGTATTGGAAAGTTCCGTTGACAAATGTACTAACTATGAGTTACTTTGTTCTTTGAATTAACTGCCTATATAGTAGTTAGCTCCCTCACTTATGAGATGCGTGTTGGTTAGCCTTAAAGTTGATATGGTTTTATTAGGTTTAAATTATAGCATACATGGTCTCATATACTTACTGTTAAGGTGGTGGAGGTGGCTTGACGGCCCTACACAATATGAATATAAACATAGAGAGAACATCACGAGGTTATCAGTACATGCAAATTACAACTTACAGTAAGGAGTAGGAGATTGAATGCGAGGGGAAGAAGATGACTCTTGGAGACTTCAAAATATAAACTCCAAATATTATTTCTTAGAGAGAGAGAGAGGGAGAGGGAATTGAGAGAGTGCATAAGCTAATTTTTGAGTAAAACTTGATCTGCCTCATCAAGGGTGAGGTTGCCCTTTAAATACTACAAAAAGTTTAGTATACAGTAGGAGAATGATAAGGTTGCGTGTCTTGCATGGAATGGAGTCGTGTAAGCCTAATCTTCTTTTCTTCTATAAGAATCTAAAGTAGTCTTGTTGGTTTCTGATAATGGATCATCATTGTTTGTGAGTGGGGGACAAGGATGATGCTTTGCCTTTATCTTTCTTGTCCTTTTGTATAGTGGAAGGAGCTGTGGAGCCTTTATCTTTTTTATCTTGTTCCAATTTTTCCAATATCATGCTAGAGAGAATCCCAAAATTTTGAAATGGTGGGATCTACTGATTCTGGTTTTTGGTACTCTTTAGGGAGAATGCTGAACTCATTGTCATCTTGATTATAATCTGTATCTGTCTTACTACTGATAGATTTCATAGAAATATCTTCCTAGATGATGGACTATAGAAACTTTCTTTCATGTAGTCCATAGTTTTAATAGTTAACTCATTTTCTATTAGAATAGGAAATTTTTGTTTTAAATTTGCTTGGGTAGAAATAAATGGATTTTCTGTTGGAGGTGGAAGTGCCTTTGGAATGTTATTCAAAACAGGTGTGGGTATGGGTTTTGATGGCCTTCAATAGTTTTGGTAAATTAGGGTTCATCCCTTTATCCCACCAGTAGTGTAAAAAAGTCTTGTGAGTCATGGGATTTTATTCTGATAGTCACATTGTAAGTCCCATTTCCACATCCAAGGTATGTTGAATGGGATAATAAAATAAACCACTGATTTTGACATAGAGATGTCCTTATTGATTGACATAAGAGAATAGGTAGCCTGCCATTCTTGGAATCCTGTTTGAACTTGTGCTGGTAAAGTTTCTATAGTGATGCCAAACTTATCCCACCAAGTATGGTTATGTACTGAATTCTGATAATAAAATACATAGGTAAATGAATCAATATAATCCTAATAGCTATATTTGGTTTCATGATTGTAGATGTCAAGAGTCCTGGTAGTATGTGGATGGATGCCCCATTGATTAATGGGCATAATGGAGCGGATAATAGCCTTACTATAAGAGAGAGGGTTAGCAGTTATGTTGGGGTCATGAAGAGTATGTTTAAACTCCATGGCTGCTATTTCAAGCAAAATTGCTTCATAGTTGTATCGATACTGGTCCAAAAGAGTGGGAAATTGTTGTGTAGAGAGATGTCACTTTTTTATTTCTCACGAATCTGTCATCCATTAATCATCTATTGTTTCGATAAAGAGTATGTTATCTTCTGTAATACTGTTAAATATATATTTTTTGGGAAGCAAAAGAATGTATTTAGCCAACTGGCTAGAAGATGCTTCTGGTTTACTATTAATACTGTTTAGACTGGGAAATTTCCTTAGCCTCGGCTTCGACCGCGACCTCTGCCTCTACTGGTCATGAACCTTGTAAATATTCACGGGTTAAGAAATCTGGTAAAGAGTTATGTTTACCTTTAATATATTCAATATCAAAGTCAAATACTGATAGAATGCTTTGCCACGAAGCAAATATTTGTTTGGAAGCTAAATTTTGAACATCCTTTTTGAATATTTATTTAGTTGCTGAACAATCTACTCGAATTAGAAAATGCTGGTTAAGAAGATCATCCTGAAGTTTTAAGACACATTTAACAATTATGGTTGGGTAATTAAAGGCTGGTCCTTTCCAAGTTCGTGAAGTAAATCTTAAAAGTTCTTCCTGCTGTTTATGAGGATTTACCTGTTTGAGAATTACACCATAAACTTGGTTGGAAGCATCAGTTTCTACAATTTTCTGCCAAGTAGGATTGGGCAAAGATAAACAATATAACTGATTGATTTTTTTTAATTTTGTTAACAACTAGAGTATAGTCTGTTGTCAAAGGAGTGAGACATTTCTTAAGCCCGGTGTCGAGAATAGAAGTATCCAGTGATAATTGCGGATAAAAGTCTCTAATATAATTAAGACTATCAAGAAATCTTTGTAATTGAGTTTTTTCTTTAATTTCATCTAGAAATTTAGAAGCAAATTCTATGCTACGATCAATAGGAATAATAGTTTAATTGGAAATATTAGGACCTAAGAAACTTATTGGAGTTTGAAATAGTTTCATTTTGGTAGCCGAAACAACCAAGCCATTACGGATAATAACATGCTTGAAAATATTTAAGTATCAAATATGTTGGTCTATAGCGGATGAAAATATTAAAATAGCCAATTTAACAAATAATAAACTATGTATAAGAATTGAATACATCATTCATTATATGCTGGAATTCTGAAGGATCATTCTTAACTATGAATGGTAAGACATTCCATTTATAATGGCCGAAAGGTACAATAAAAACAGTTTTATATCTATCTTGTTCAACTATCTGTACTTGCCAAAATTCAGATTTTAAATCAAATTTGAAAAGACTATTGAATCATGAAGCTTGTCTAACAGATCTTTTTTGTTCGGTATATGATACCTTATCCATTGTAAAACATCATTAAAATATTTATAATTGATCGCTAGTCTGGGTGATCTTTTTTCTATTTCAGAATTTTTATTAACATAGAAAGCAGTACAACTCCAGGAAGATTTACTGAGTCTAATTAATTTTTCTGTAATAGGGATTCTATTTCAATTTTCCATATCTCTAAATAATTATTTTTCATTTGGCTGGGTCGTGATTTTGTAGGAATATTTCTTTCACCAAAATCTTGATTATGAGGTAGAGATATGATATGTTTCTTTCTGTTCCAAAAAGCACTAGAGATATCTGTTTGAAACTCATACATAATTGTCTTTATCTTATTATGTAGTGTAGGTTGTTATATACGTTGATCAATTGTAAAAAATTGAATTTCTTTATGTATAAAATTTAACTGGTTATTTTTGTTTTGAATGAGATTGTTTATCAAATCTAATTCTTTAGTATAAGGTTTTGTAACAAAATCAAATGTAATATTTGTTTTATCTATAGTGATATGGATACCTGAAATATTAATTTTTGTAATAGGCATAATAGAATTTAGAAAATGATTGCCAAGAATTATGCCTTGTGTCATTTTCTTATTAACACAAATGTTGCAGATAAGCAAATACATTGTTTACATATAAGTTCTTCATGTATTTTACACTGAAAACGCATAGAATTTCCACTAGCGCTAGTAAGGGATTGAGTTTTTTGAAAATATTTGATAGGGATTAATCCTTCATGTATGCAGTTCATATCTGTACCACTATCAACGAAGACAATGACATATTTAATTATAAAATCTGGTTTGATAACTAAAGTAATTTTAGTATACCACTTCCGGAAAGTAACTTGGTTTAGAAGAAATAAATAAGGATTTTCCTTATTTGTTTCGTCAGTAGGATTCGCCAGGGGCGAAGAAGATTCAGATACATCAAGAAGTGTCGTGCCTTTGGTAGTGAAATGTTTGAGGAGATTAAGATCCTGAAAGATAATTTGATTAGCAGTTTTTAACTGCTAAATTTTAGACTTAAGGGTATTAATTTCGATTTTAAGATCAGAAATAGTAACATGTTTAGTGGGTAAAGAATTCTGTTGGATTCGAGTCAGAAGCTCTTTCATCCTGTAATTCTCAATGTGGATGACTTCTGGATTAGTATAAGATTTATAACAGGTTTCTAAGAACCTTAACTTCATCTCAGAGTCAGTAATTTGATCAGTAGTTGCTAGAAGAGATCGTTGGGTGTCTGTTAAAAGATTGATACTTGGTCCATTCATATCAAAACCATTCATCTCAACTATGACTTTCCAATAGTTGGCTTCAGTTATCATGTTGCACGTTTTAGAGCAACAAGGCTATTCAGAAGTAGTAGAGGAGTCAGAGTCAGATTCATATATTTAGGAAAAATCATCATTTGTACTGTCTTCAGTAGAGTTGCCATCAAAAGGAGAGTTTCTGATTTTTTGTTGGGTCTCCTCATCAAAGGATAGCTCATTCAATTTCTTCTTATATTTGGATTAACACTGTTTGACGTACTGGCCAGGTAAACCACACTTATAGTAGGTGCCTGGAGACGTAAATTCATGCTTTCTAGAGGAAACTTTCTTATATGATTCGTAGGAGAATCTTTATTAACATTTCTGGATTTCTTCTAAGAGAAGTATTTTATATGTGACTAATAAGCTATTTGGTTGCAGAACAGTCAACTCTGATAAGAAAATGCTGGTTAAGTAAATCATCTTGAAATTTTAGAACACATTTAACAATTGCTAAATATTTCTGCTTAATAGTTAGATAATTTAGTGCTAGTCCTTTCCAAACTCTGGAGGTAAATCTAAGGAGTTATTCTTTCTGATACTTGAGATTAACTTATTTAAGGATCCCATTTTATCCCTGGTTAGAGGCATTTGTTTCAATAATCTTTTTCCATGTAAGGTTAGTTAAAGATTGGCAATGTATCTGTTGTATTTTTGTCTTTATTTTCTGTACTGCCAAAGTATGTTCAACTGTCCAAGGAGAAGGGTTTTTCTTAAGTCTGTCATCAAGGATAGATCTATCATGAGCACATTGCTGGTAAAAGTCTCTAATATACTTCAGACTTCCTAAAAATCTTTATAATTGATATTTATCATTTATCTCGTTTGAAAATTTAGAAGCAAATTCTATACTTCTGTTAATAGAAATAATAATTCCATTAGAAATATTATGTCCTAAGAATCTAACTTCGGTTTGAAAGAGTTTCATCTTAGAAGCAGATAAAACTAAACCATTCTTAATAATAACATTCTTGAAGATATGCAAATGCTTTATATGTTGATTAATGAATGATGAGAAAATTAAAACATCATCAATGTAACTAATAATAACATTCTTGAAGATATGCAAATGCTTTATATGTTGATCAATGGATGATGAGAAAATTAAAACATCATTAGTATAAGGATTGAAAATATCATTCATGATATGCTGAAATTCTGAAGGTCCATTCTTAACACCAAATGGTAAAATATTTCATTCAAAATGACCAAAAGGTACTGTAAGTCTTATATCTATCCTATTCAGCAATTTGAATTTGTCAGAATCCTGATTTTTAATCAAACTTAGAAAAGATTACTGAATCATGTAAGCGATCTAAAAGATCATTCTTATTCGGAACAAGATACCTAATCCATTGGAGGACATCATTAAATGGTTTATAATTAATAACCAAATGAGGTTGTCCTCTTTCAATATCGGCATTTTTATAAACATAGAATGCAATATAACTCCAAGGGGAGTGACTAGGTCTAACTAAGTTTTTCTATAAATGGGATTCAATTTCTGTTTTACATATCTCTAAATATTCCTTTTTCATCTAACTAGGTCTAGTTTTAGTAGGAATATATTTTTCATCAAAATCTTGATGGTAAGGAAGAGAGATAATATGCTTCTTCATATTCCAAAAAGTATTTAGAAAATCACAGCAAATTTCTATTTGAAATTCTTTCAAAATAACTTTGATTTTATTCTGAAGAGAAGGTTGTTGAATTTTCTGTTCTAGAGTAAGAAATTGAACTTCTTTTTGAATAAAATTGATTTTATTTTCCTTAATATGTAATCTAATTCTTTAGTATACGGTTTAGTAATGAATTCAAAAATAACTTATCTGTTATTAATGGTAGTATAAATACTATTAGTATCAATTTTATCTATATGTATTAATAAACATATAAAAGGATTGCCTAGGATACTATTCTGAGTCATGTTTTTTAATAAAACAAATAAAGTTGGTAAAGAAATAACTTTGTTACAGATCAAAACCTCTGGTAGTGTAAATTTTATTTTCATTATTTTACCACTCGCACTGGTAAGGGATTGTGTTATTTTCTAAAAATATTTGGTAGGAATTAACCCTTCTTGAATACAGTTCATGTTTGTCCCAGTAACAATAAGGGCGATAGCATCTTCAATTATAAAATCAGATTTTATAATAAAAGTAATTCGGGTGTACCATTTTTGAAAGGTAACTTTATTCATAAGCATAAGATACTGGTTACTTTCCTGAGCATCCTAAGGAGAAGAAGATTATGGTTCAATGGAATTTTTTCCTTTAAGGAAAGTTCCTGTTTTATATGGGAAAGGTACTGAAAGATAATTTGGTTCACATTTTGGAACTGTTTGACTTCAATTTTGAGAATATTGACTTCCACCTTGACGTCTTGAATGGTAATGAGTTTTTCACCAACAGATTTATTCTGTATGCAATTCATAATTTCCCGCACATTGTAATTCTCAATTGGGAGAATATCCTCAGTAATGTGATCCTCAGTTTGATCCTTATGTAAAGCTTCCAAAAATTTTAATTTTGTCTTTGGATCCTGTATCCGGTCTGCAAAATTCAAAATAATTTTCTGGGTTTCTGTTAAAATATCGATACTAGGTTGACTTAGATCAATTCCTTTCATCTCAACGATGACTTTCCAATAACTAGCTTATATTAACATGTTGCGATTCTTGCTATTACAACAAGGTTCAGTCTGATCAGAAGATGAATCTGAATCAAATGAATAAATCTCTGCTAATTCGTTCTCTATACTAGATTCTGAACAAGAATTGTCTTTGTCAGAGATACAGTTAAGGATCTGCTGTTGGGCTTCCTCATCTAAGGACATCTCATGGAGTTTTTGTTTGACTTTGCACTTATTAGCGTAGTGTCTTTTAGCACCACATTTGTAGCACTTAACTTCAGAATTATCCTTCTTGGGATTAGGTTTTCTTTTACTGGATTTCCATCTGTGAACTTCTTAGAAGTTTGGCTTATGAGCTTTTCTGGAATTGAACCTTTTATATTTCTTATAAGGTTTAGGATTTCTGAAAGGTTAGATATACTAGATTTTAATGTCATAGGCGAACTCATCACAAATTCACCTAACTCTTTACGGTTGGATAAGTTTTGATTTTCATCATTTGCTGGAGTTTCATATCATTGCAGAGGGATAGACCTTCTTCAATAACTACTGCAATGAGAGATCCATAAGTATGCTTATGGTAGGGAATATCAAACTGGTTATGCTTATACTGAAGTTTCTTATGAATTTTGTCTACAAAAGATTAGGAAGACCATCAATGAATTTGACCTTCCAATGATCACTGTTGGCGTCCAGCATGTTGCATGACCTTCATTAAAAATACGTCTTTATACCATCCGAAATTGGTTAAAGATGGGCAACGAAGGTTCTGAAGGAGTTCACATTGTCGATCAGTATTAATGATTCCTAATTCAAGGAAATGGTGTATGATGGCTTGTGCTAATGTATAGCAAGCATCTTCTATTTTGGTTTCAGTATGAGTAAAAAGCTTTATATTAATCTTAAAAGCATTTAGGATTTCATCACGTTGAAGTTGAGTGAGAAAATTATCCCACCATCCTTTTAGAATGCCGGTAATGCCATTAACAAGAAATCTGGCAATTTAATTGTTTTGGGGGGAGCAGAAGGGAACAAGGACTTCTTCAGATACTGACTGAGATGGATGGCTTTAAGGTTTCTACATCGCAGGTGTGCATTTACATCAACTCTTGCGTTTGAGAGTAAACTTGGCTGCTTTGGCCACTAACTTAGGGTTTGTAGGTGTTAGTTATTGGTGCTACAAATAGACTGTATATTCTAGATCCAGCACTCTTAAGAAAGGGCCGTTTTGACAAGATTATAAGAGTTGGTTTGCCATCAAAAGATGGTAGACTGGCTATATTGAAGGTAATTTTCTCAATGGTTCAGCATCAGAGATGAGATACTTAAACTAATGGTTTTTTTTAAATCTTGATGTTTGTGCATAACAGGTGCATGCTAGAAATAAATATTTTCATTCTGAAGAGGAGAACAAAGTCCTACTCCAGGAAATAGCTGAGCAAACAGAAGATTTTATGGGGGAAGAGTAGCAGAATATATTCTAATTTATTCTTAAATGTAGGGTTAGAGCTTGTTCTCCTTTAGGAAGATAGTCTTATGTTACTTATATTGAATGACATGAATGAAGCTAGAATTTTAACTACTAGAAAAGATCTGATTACATTGGACGAGAAGAGTTGTTAGAGGCTTTGAAGAGGGTGAGCAGCCTCTTGTCTAATTATTCCTCTCCTCTAATTATTCCTCTCCTCATCCTTTATCCAGAATTGATTGTCCGTTTCTCATATTTAATTTATTTAATGGTCTTGCAGCAAAATGGTACTTTTGAAACATGCGAGGAAGAAAGTACTGAAATTCCTGAAGAACTAAAACTTAGATTGGCATACAGAAAAGCAGTGGTTGGTGTCCTTGCCTGCTATTTTCCTTACACCTATCGACCTTTCACTGAGGTACTGATGTAACTTCATGTTGCCCTTTCTTTTTTGGGCAGGGTACTAGCAGTTTTCATCTTATTTTTCTGTCATAAAAGCTCTAATCTCACCTTTATTTATACATTTTCCAGAATGATATTAAGTCAATCCGTAGTCACTCGAATATGCGTTATGCTAAAACTTCAGGGAAGGTTTTCTCAAGAAAATCCGATTATGTAAACTCTATAGTGCGCGCATGTTCCTGTATGTTGAACTCTATTCTTATTTTGCAAAATGAACTTCGACACCCCTGATATAACTTGTCTGGTTTATCATCATAAAGTATGTTGTTTCGTTGTTCTATTTGACTTGGCTTCTTGATTTATCACAACGGTCAGTCCTAGTTTACTTGTTGTTGGTCTATCTATGTAGATCGTTATAAACTACATTGTGAATCGAGTTCTTGATTAAATTTATTGGAAAAAAAGTGGGTAGAACTTCCATGAAGAATTTTGGTTTGATTGACAAAAAATTATGAACAAATGCGGAATCGAAATGAATATCAACGGAACTGCTAATTGGAGTCTTATTAGAGTTAAACAACATCTTATAACTATGCTAGTATAAATGAATGTAGAGAAGATTCTGATCATCGGTTATTCATCAAGAGGCTTATGTGATCACTTGTTTATTTGTATAAACTTATGAGTTATTGGCTGCTCCACGTTGTTCCTCGCCCCATTGTGATCACCTTCTCAATGCGATGATTACATTCTAATGCTACTACTACAAAAGAGGGGGGAGGGTTTTTTGCGCTTCTGCAGTAATATGTCTCTTAGAATCTATTTTAAATAGAATTGCCTTGATTGATCAAGACAAAGGAGGACTTCTTAAAATCCAAAAAAAGAAGAGCAAAAGAAGTTGGTCTAGAATAATACTCTTCGTAGGGTCTAGAATAATACTCTTTGTAGGACTATACATTATAGATCAATTGCTTTGTTGTTGCTTCCGGCCGTTCTGGTTGCTATAAGTGGACGAAGAACTTTTTCTTTATGGGGTTGGTTGAATTCCCGATCAACCCTCCAACTCCTTTTCAACACATATTTCAGTTTGTGTAGGAAAATTCATGATACTATACATTTTGTGTTATTATTCATTGCAGAGTAAACCACATTTAATATTTAATTATAAGTGGATGCATAGTTTCTTGGTATGGATATACTACTAGTTCTAAATAGTAGAGACGCTTAAGGTGAAAGTAACAGATTCGATATATAAACTAATTTTGACCTTTTGATTTAATTAAGAATCGTGTCATTTTGATTTAATTGTTAGTGAAATCAAATGAAGAATTTACTTCTGTTCCATTTTGATTTAATTGTTTGTAAAAAATATTTTACAAATTTTTTTTCTTTTCTTAAACTTTAGATGACGGGAATTTCCCATCATCTATTTACTTTTCGCGGTACCTACGGTGACGGAGATTCTCCGTCAATGTACCCCCTAATAATGACGGTTGTTTTTAATGATTAAAGATGATAGCCCAGTAGATGACAGTCAGTCAGCCGTCAATATAGGGTTATAATGATGAGTTTTACTTTTCATCTAACCCCTTTTTGTATTAGTGAGGAGATCTCAGATCTTACAACTTACAGATGACTTGGGGAATTCTATCACTGACCTTGAGGAGATTGAGAAGCATATTGTGCTCTTTTATGAGGAGTTGCTTGGAGCTCATACTTTGATTCTCGAGATCAATAGACACATCGTTGATAAATTCCTACAAATAAAGGTAGATTATACTAATGGCATGACCCTTGTTCATGATTTGGATGCTGAGGATGTTAAGAGGACTTTCTTTTTAATGAGAGAAAGGCTCCAGGTCCTGATGGTTTTTCTTCTAGCTTTTTCAAGAAATGTTGGCATATCATTGGTAATGATATTTCTGATGCAATTTTGGAACTCTTTGAACATGGTGAGCTGCTAAAACAGTTTAGTGTTACTTCTATTTCTTTGATTTCTAAGGTTGATAATCCTTCTAGGATCACATAGTTTAGGCCTATTGCTTGCTGTAACCTCATTTATAAGTGTATTACTAAAATGATTGCTAATAGGCTAAAAAATGTTCTTCCTGGTGTTGTCAGTCTGAATCAAAATACGTTTGTCTCTGATAGATCCATATTTTGATAATATCTTACTTTCCCAAGAATTGCTTAGAGGATATCATAGGGATAATTCTACCCCTAGATGCACTCTCAAAGTTGACTTGCTGAAAGCTTATGATGGTGTCAGAGATATTCTTAGGAAAAGTTTTATAGGGTATTAAAAACCTAGTAAGTTTATTGACTGGATTATGGAGTGTGTTTCTTCTCCTACATTCTATATTAATCTTAATGGTGGACTACATGGTTTCTCCAAAGGTGGTCGAGGCTTGAGGCAAGATGATCCTTTGTCTCCTTACTTATTTGTGCTTGTTATGGAAGTCTTGACTGGTATTTTGCATCATTGTGCTTCTCTTCCTGGGTTTCAATAACACTGGAGGTGCAAGAAAGACAATCTAGTGAATTTATATTTTTCTGATGATCTTTTGATATTCAGTAAGGGGGATCTGGCTTCTGTGAGCGCTATTAAATCTGGTTTGGAGTTAGTAAGTTTTCTACCTGGTTTGAAACCTAATCATAGCAAAAGTCATATTTTTTTTTCTGAGGAGTTAATGATGATATTTAGGAACGCATTTTATTGGCTATGGGTTTCTCGAAGGGTTCCTTTCCCGTTAGGTATCTGAGTATTCCTCTTATCTCAACTAAGCTCAACAAAATGCATTGTGATGTTCTTGTGGACAGAATTATTAACTGAGCTAAGTGTTGGCAGAACAAACATCTAACATATACAGGCAGATTACAATTGATTAAATCTATTTTGCTAGCAATTCAAATGTATTGGACATGGTTTATGTTTCTTCCTAAACAGTTGATGAAGAATATTTCTGATGCACTTAAAAATTTTCTTTGGCACGGTAAAATTGATGCTCATATGGGGGCCAAGGTGGCTTGGTCTGATATTTACACTTTAGATAGCATGGTGCTATAATAATTTGCTGAGAGGAAAATCCATGCTCACAGTAAAGCAGCCAGCTGACCCTCTTGGACTTGGAGAAAGCTTCTCAAGTTGAGACACAAGTGTAAGGATTTTTATGGTTTAAAAGTAAGTAATGGTAGTACTATTTCTCTCTTCCATGATCCATGGCATCCGGATGGTATTCTTTTCGAGAAAGGTGGGAATAACATTATTTCTAGTTCGGGTCTCACTTCTTCTGCCTCCATCTCTACTTTGATTAGGGATGAAAGTTGGTTTTGGCCTAACTCTTTGATTGCTGACTGGTTTGTTCATTGGGGTTTTGATGTTGTTGATTTACCACTTCATTCTAGTGATCTGTAGATGTGGACTTTATCTCCTAATAGCAGTTTCTCCATTAGTAAGACATAAAAAGCCTGGTATTCTGAGAAGCCGATGCAGTATGAACTAACTTAGCATGGTTTTCGGGTCATATTCTGAAATGTGAAATTATTACATGGCTGGCTTTCCTGAACAAGTAATCGATGAAAGATCGTGTTCATGGATGGAACCCTAGCGTGAATACTACATGTGTTTATTGTACAGGGGGTATCGAACATGTGGACCATCTGATTCTTCACTGCCCAGTAACTCAATCGTTACTTTTCTCTTTGTTGATAAAATGCAATACTCCTTGTAGCTACTATTCTTGTGATTCTTTGCGACATTGGCTGGTGCAGATAAGGAAATCAGACTTGTATTCTTGGTTGAGTTCTAAGCTTGTTTTATCGATCTTTGTCTATTCTGTATGGATTGAGAGAAATAGGAGGACTTTTACTGGTAAAATTATGGATGCTTTTATGCTCTCTAGGAGAATCTCATATATGGTCCTAGATAGATTAACTTTATTTAGTAGAGATAAGAATCATCAATTTGATTATTCTCCCATGCTTTCGTTGCAAAGTATTCTTTTAGTTTACTTTGTTCGTTCTCTTGTCCTGAGGTATTTAACCTTTTGACCAAAAAAATCAATTATTCAATATAAATTAATCAATTTATTTAATGATAATCACACCACGTGCAACGCACATGACTCATGACTAGTAGATAAAAGGGCATGTACAAAATGTTTTTCTTGACTTAAGTTTACAAACTATGATAACAACTACAAATCTTTAAAACTTCTATTTTACATTATTAAACTTTTGTATAATCATTTATTCGTTCCCTCATGCTTTCGTTTCAAAGTATTCTTTTAGTTTGCTTTATTCATTCTCTTGTCCTGAGGTATTTAACCTTTTGACAAAAAAAATTAATTATTCAATATAAATTAATCAATTTATTTAATGATAATCACACCACGTGCAACGCACGTGACTCGTGACTAGTACATAAAAGGGCATGTACAAAATGTTTTTCTTGACTTTAGTTTACAAATTATGATAACAACTAACAAATCTTTAAAGCTTCTATGTTACATTATTAAACTTTTGTATACTCATTTGATTACATCTCCTATCTAACTTCAAAATTTATATATGTATTACCTTTCTACAGTCAACAACAAATCAACAAACTTCAAACTCCTAAGCATAATTTGATTTTTTAGTCTTTTCGTTAGTTATCGAAAGGATGAACTATGACTTTATACATAATTCACTTTTGATGTTACTTCTTAAGAAAAATATGCAGTTCCTCTCACATTCTCATGCAATTGAGTATTGCCAACAGAGGGTAACCTATAAATCAATTGATGCCAACTTTCATTTGATTTGACAATGTTGAAAAGATTTGACTGTAAATGCGCAAATACTTTCACAACACTTGTAAAAATATGCACTAAAGTGACTTTAGAACAAATGTTCATATATGTGTTTGACTTTATATAGACTTCTCAAGTGCATTCACACAAACATTTTAAAATTAACTAAGTAATCAACATATTTTATGCATACAAAATGATCTCCGAGGAATGAGAAATGTCATTAATTGGAAATATATAAATTATGCTAAGCAATTACAAATATAATTAAGCAAAAGATAAATTTCAATCTGAAAACATTCCTTATTATTATTATGTTTTTTACAATTATTATTATTATTATTATTATTATTATTATTATTATTATTATTATTATTATATAGAGAACTTTTAAAGTGTATCTATTAAAAATTTTGAGTAAATCATTTCATGTCCAAAAAACCGTCTCTTCAAATTCACAAAATCGCATTAATTATGTAGATATTATATTTTATCCGATCCAATACTTTAAATATATACACTTTGTTTATTGATTTCTTTACTAGTCTTAGACTGTGTATGATTTTTAAAAAAAATAAAAAAAGCCCAATGTCTAAAATAGATAAATAGACAAGGGACTAAAAATATAAAAAAAAAAGTTCAAGGACTACAAAAATAAAAAAAGAGCATAAAGACTAAAAGAAAAAAAGTGAAACCCTAATTTTCCTTATAAATACGAGGGGGTCTTCACTTGAGAAATAGGCTTTTGGAGTGAGAAAGATTTGATATTTTAGAGAGAGAAGGAGAATGGTATTTTTATAGAGAGTGTGAGAAATAAGAGAGATTTTGTTAGAGAGAGATGGAAAGAGTTTACATTTCTATTTATCTAATCATCTTCTCCCATTTTTTTTCTTAATGTAGTTTAAATTTCTTGTACCTTATTTAACAAGATATTTTTTTCATTGTTCTTTATCATTTCTCATTCATACTTATGTAGTGCATATTCTTATTTCCTGTATCATATATAAATGTTTGTCCATTTTCTTCATTTTTTACTCTTAATCTAAGTTTTGTTTTTATGCATTGATGGTTTTCTTACAAATATAACAATGATATATCTTTGTCATTAACTCAATAAATAAAGCTGAGGATAAAGCTTTTGAGGGGTGTAAATTCACTCAATGAGAATCAACCCTATAATGGGTTGAAAGTATACATTTGTTGCCAAAATCTCCTATGATAATTTCTCATACATCTATATTATGATTATGCAAATATTTAAGCTTTAAAGTTTTTATGTTAGCATAAGTCATTTCATTTTTTAGATCTTGTTGCTATTTTAGTGACACTTGTTTGAACTAGTTACCATATATGACCATTCTTTTGTTATTTGATTAGTAATGAAGGAAGATTAAGGATAAACACCATTTGTCGAGCAACAAAGGGTGAATGCTTTGTTGCAATTAAACATAGGGTGTTACCCCTCTGTTCCCTTTTTCATTTTCAATTTTTTTTATTTTTTAATTCATTTTATTTTTCATTTTTATTGATTTATTTTTCATTTTTTTTATTACTATATATTAGTGTTTATTTCAAATTTATATTTTTATGCATCTTCCTTACATGTTTCACAAACTATTCATTTCCTTTTTACTCTATACATTTTCATCAAATTTATCATACATTTCTAGCTTTTCTGTCACTTTTTTTCTTTATATTTGTTGTTCTTCTTGTTTATTATTTATATATTTATGTATCATTGTCATATTGTCATCTTGTTTATTCTTATCTCATTCCCTTATTATTAGACTTAAATTTTTTTAATTTCATTATTTAGTTTTTTCACTAAAATAAATTCCTATGACGGACTTTAAGTTTTTTGGGATACTAAATTTATCGAACTACTGAGATGATGAGTTATTTTTATGATACCAAGAATAACTTCAATAATGCTTTGATTTTCCAAAAAATGAAAAAAACTAAAAAATCATTTTCAATGGTCTTTGTATCACCCATTAAATGTCATTTACTTTGTTTCATTTTATGATACAAGACATACATAATGAGACATTCACAACTGAATCTCTTTAACATTATTTTAAAATATAATTTAGATATCATATGATTAAATTTGGTAACAATTTTTCATAATGAGTGTTATGGGGTGCTAATACCTTCTCCACACGCAAATGACTCCCGAACTAAGTATGAATTTTCGCAGACCAAGATATTTGATTTTAAAATTAGATGACAAATCGTCCTAAAATGGTTGGTGGCAACTCATATTTTCTTTTTCTCAAAAAGAATTTTTCAATCCCGCTTCGCTTCACATGCACTTTGCGATAGCTTGGCGACTCCACTGGAGAGGTAATCTGTCTAACCATGTTTATATCGATAGAGAGTCAAGCCAAAATTTTATCATATGCTATCCCTTTGTGGGGTTCTTTGTTTGATTATATGTTTCTCTTATTCATGCTTGTAGTTGTATATAGTTTATTATTAATTTTTTTACGATGTATATTTCTATACACACTTCTAATTTCACACACATACACTAGCCCTATACCCGAGATTTTCTTTTAGGATTAGTGAGAATGAGTAGTAAAATACCTTCGTGGAATTGTGGTTCCCGTGCAGGCTCATGAAAGTTCTTACTCAGGTCAACCCTTTTGAGATACCGTTTGGGGACCTATGTTACTCTGTTTGAATAATAGTGTGGACAACCAAGGAGCATGGTAAGAACTTTAGTCCCTAACCACACTTATCTCCATAACTTTAAAGTCCACTCAATGGCCAAGTGAAAACAAATACTAGGGTCGTCCAAGTGCTAGATATGACACTTTGAATTATTGTGTGTTTTCTTTAAACTGTCATATATTTTTTGAGCTATCGTCATCATCATCATATCATCATCCTCATCATCATCATCATCATTGTTATATATATATCATTTTCATTACTTCATGCAACATTTATATTGTTGTCATTTTAGCATACAAGTTAAATAATTTTTTTTAGTGACAAGATATTTTTCTCTTCATATATATTTTTCTCTTTCATTGACATTAACATAATCCATTATGTGGTTTAAATTTATGATTTGTCTCCATCACGTTCATCATAGGTTCATTATTTCTTCATGCATTATAAGATTTGTTCTTTGCTTCATGCATTATTCATCCATTCTTTCCTTCATGCATTCTAAGTCCATTCCTTCACGTATACATTAATCTAGATTGTTTAATCAATTGTTTTAAAAAAAAGCTCACTTGTGCGCCTCCATCATCCTAAGAAAACACGATCTCAAGCTAGAGTTATGGATGAACATGAAAAAGAGAAATCACAAGAGGAAATGAGGCTAGAAATCATAAAGCTGAAAGAGCAAATGCCAAAGTCTTCGAACTCCTTACACTAACAAAGGAAAAGCCTTTTTTGAGAGTCTTCAAAGGGTTCGATAGTCATAAGATTGACTTATGAATGATACTTCACTTTACCCTCATGGATTCTCTCAAACCTATTGACGTCATTGGGCAGACCAATTCTAGCGTGCTCCTTCGATACTAGTAAATGTGCAGCACTACCCACTTCCATGTCCCTAGGAATTGACGCATCCAAGAAAAACTATGTACAACACCTCAACACTGGCACCTGACCACAATCAAGTTTTCACCTCACGAGGAAAACATGAAAATGAGCCAATCATCATAGCTGGTCTTGATGAGTCAAAAGCGTAGAGGCCTGCTGACGAGTGATAAGTTATATTTTCTAGAAGAGAGATTATGTGCTATAGAAGGAACATATACTTACGGTACCATTGATGTGCCCCAATTGTGCTTAGTCCCAGATGTAACTATCCATCACAAATTCAAACTACCTGAGTTTGAAAAATATGATGGAAGCATTTGCCCGAGGAGTCACCTTATCATGTATTGCAGAAAAATGGCTGCATGCACGCATGATGATATGTTTTGTATCCATTGTTTTCAAGACAGCCTAATGGGGATTGCATCTCACTGGTACATCTAGTTGGATAGTCAACATATCCGAGAATGGAAAGACTTAGCTGACATTTTTCTGAGACAATACAAGCACAATATGGACATGGCTCTTGATCGTTTTGATCTGCAAAGGATGGAGAAAAAGTCTACGGAGGGAATTAGCTGCTCAGGTACAACCCGTCTTATCATAAAATTAAATTATCACAATCTTCATCAATATCTTTAGGTCTCTATCCTATAATAGAATGATTGAGAATACTTCAAACAACTTTTTTGATATGATAGTTACTGGTGAAAGAATAGAGTATGAGATAAAAAAATGATAGAATTTTAGAAGTTGTGTCAGAAGCGTCCTCCGCAAAAAGAGCTACCATCGAAGCATAAAGAGATAGATGTACAGACAATCAATTTTGTGTATCCATCACAAGTTGTGAGCCTCAAACCAGAATTTCCAAAGTATAGTGAATAACCTAAATCCGCTGCATCATGTGTGGCAAATACCTCATAAGTGTCATACAATTATCACTCTCAACAACCAACATTTCAAAACGACCCAAGATTCGATGTGATACGACCAACTCACCAGCAAATGTTAGTCAGGTTGATTAGCCTCAAAGGGAAAGTAGAAATAACCAACGATTTGGCTAATATGATTCAATTCTGATGTCCTATACGTAATTATTATCATAATTAATACAAAATAACCAGTTGGTGTCGGTCCCTTACTAGCCTCTCCAGCCACCATATCATAGGTGGTACGATCCAACTGATCGATGTGGTTATCATGCTGGAGCGATAAGACATTCAAATGAAAATTGCACAACGTTGAAAGCCAGAGTTCAAATGTTAATCAAAACCAGTGGGCTAAACTTTCAGAAAGCTGACAATAACTCATAATTAGTTCTAACTCTCCACCAGTGCATGAGAATACCATGATAAATTCCATGGGGGCATCTCTCTTCATGTGATAATGGAACAACTTTATGTGCTGAATGTTTCGATGGTTGCAATGTATCGATGTGTTCATATATCATTGTTACCCTAACTATAAGTTCAATGATTGGGATGTCACTGAGTTGGCAATGCTTCTTAGGAACTTTCAAGAGTGACGAGCTAATGTTAATTTTCTAAAAGCTCTACCCAATGTCTGAAAAAGCTTTTGCTATGCATTTTCTTATCGTGTTCCGTCTATTTTTATTCCTCTCCTAGTTTCAATTCTAGTTTTGTTCCATTCACGTTTCTATGCATTTCAAAGTTAATGAATTCCAATACTTCATTGATTGTTGTCATATTCTTCATTTCACCCAACAACCAACCCAGATTAGGAATGATAATTTTGAGAATAATTAGCAATATCAAATATTGCTTTGACAATCTTATTATCAGTGAATAGACAAATGAAAGTGAAAATAGTCTTTTGTCTGGTGAATAAAGATATTATAAAAAGAATTATTCTTATCTGAGCTCATATTCATGTTGAATTTATTCTGATTGAAAATGATGGAAATACATCCTTTCTTTTATCCCAAATACTTTTATCCATTGTAGTCTCAATTGAGCTTTAAAAAATCTTCATTTCATGACACTCCACCAATGATCATTCCCTACAATAGGGTAATTATTTTTTTTTTGTCAAAATACATGTCTCAAAAGTTGAAAAATTTCTCAAGCTAGGGCAAAAGAAAAATACCAAGGTGAAAAAAATTATTGCAAAAAAGAAAATTCAAAGCCAAGTGATCCTTTGATACTTTTAAGAGTGCCCTCTTACATCAGGGGAAAATTAGATAAACAAAAATTCCAAATGCATTTTTTTCAAACTAGGGGTTTGTTGCAACAAGCATATGCAAATATCCAATTTTGATTTCTCAAGACAAAAGTCCAAGCCCACACTAGGGTAGTCTTTGTTCAGCAAAATCCTCAACGGTGATAATAGGTTTAGACATGTCCTTTTCAGATGATTTTTTAGCCTTTGATATCTTTTCTTTTAGCAGCTATAAACCCTAGCGTACATTACAGTCCAAATGAAAGTCCTCTTCGGATAAAAAAGATCTATCTACAATAAGAGCATGACTTTAAATAAGTTAATACCTCAATATATATCTGTCATAAGTAAGACATCACCTTTCAAAAAAAAAAAAGAAAAAAAAGTACTGAAAAAGAAAAAAAGAGAAAAAGGAAACAAGAAGGGAAAGAATGATCACAATGAGTGTGGAAAGTGGTATGAGAAATGCTTTACTTCTCGAAAGAATCGTTCCAAAATTGAGAAAGATCTTTTTCCACAATTTATTTTCTCATAACCTCTTCAAATCCTTATTTATTAGCATTTTTTGGTCAATAAGAAGCCTCTTAATCACTTTCTCCACTTCTTTCCACCAACATTCAGAGCATGTAAATGACATTACAAATTACACTTGAAATTATTTAGAAGCGTGACTTTTGGAAAAAAAAAAGAAAGAAAGACAAATAAGAGTTTGAGGTCATGGTGAAAACTTCAAAAGACCCCATGAGGAAAAAAAAGTTTGAGGTATGGTGAAAACCTGAAAGGGAACTATTGGCGAAAGAAAAAAGAAGGACAAATGCACCATGTTATATATATATATAAGAGGGTTTGAAGCTATATGAAAGGGCTTTATAAGAAAGAGGGTAGAACACTATCGAATATTTTACAAAAAATTAGGAGTGAAGAGAAGAAGCAAAATAAGAAAAATCATTTGTTTGTCTCCACCATCGATAGAAGCTGAATACTAGGGCTTGATCCAGTATAAAGGAGCACACCATTTTCTCTATCATATGCTCGATAACTCGTTATCTATAATCCTAATCGAAGCGACTGTTTGGAAGGATGATGGAGATGACCACTATGGCCCATTTTCCAAAAAAAAAACCATCATAACATTTTCTTAGAATGTTTGCAATCATGCATGGTGTTCATGCTGTCAGATCATCTAACTTTCATTATAATTCAAGATTTTCATTGCATAAACATGCATCATACTAGTTATTTTTTTATATCAAATAACCAAGAACATCCATTTTAATCTATGACCACATTGGCCAACTTACAAAAAATCATCAAATAATTTTTTTACAAATGTTCACAATAATGCATGGCATGCATGCAGTTAAAATCACTACTTTGCATTTATATTCAAGAATTACAATGCATAGACATGCATCACATTGCTTGTTTTAATACTATTCAAGTGCATTGACTTTGAAATCCAGACATGACTTTCCAACATTTAAAGCCTGCATTAATCAAGCTTTTGTTATGAGATTTCATAAGTCAACTTCAACATCAATTAATATGGTTAAATCAAACCCGCATGAAGTCAAGATTGAAGCCTGTATCTATCCAAGTCTATTTTATTTTCAAATACTTTGGTTAAATTGAAACTGATTTTGTCACGGTCGAAGTTCGATGTCAGCCTAGTGTGTTTCAATTAATATGGTTAAATCAAACTCGCATCAAGTCGAGGTCAAAGCCTGCATCTATCCAAGTCTATTTTTTTTTTCAAATATCTTCGGTTAAATTGAATCCGACTTTGTCGCGGTCAAAGCCCGGTGTCAGTGCCTAGTCCATTCCAATTAATATGGTTAAATCAAACTCACATCACAAAGCCTGCGTCTATCCAGGTCCATTTTCTTTTCAAATATCTTCGATTAAATCGAACCCGACTTTTTCACAGTCGAAGCCCGATGTCAGCACGGTCCATTTAAATTAGTATGGTAAATGGAATTCTCATCGAGTCGAGGTCGAAGCCAAGTGCCAGCGCCTGGTCCATTTTAATTAATTCGGTTAAATCAAACCCACATCAAGTTGAGGTAAAAGCCATCATCTATCCAAATCCGTTTTCTTTTCAAATATCTTCAGTTAAATCAAACTTGATTGTCGCGGTCGAAGCCCGGTGTCAGCGCCTAGTTCATTTCAATTAATATGGTTAAATCAAATTAGCATCGAGTTGAGGTCGAAGCCCGGTGTCAGCAACTAGTCCATTTCAATTAATCCGGTTAAATCGAACCCGCATCAATTCGAGGTCGAAGCCTGCGTCTATCCAGATCCATGTTCTTTTCAAATATTTTCAGTTACATCGACCTCGACTTTGTCGTGGCTGAAGCCTAGTGTCAACGTTTGGTCTGTTTCAATTAACATGGTTAAATTGAATCCGCACTGAGTCGAGGTCGAAACCTGGTCTCATTGCCTGGTCTATTTCAATTAATACAGTTAAATCAAACACGCAACAAGTCAAGGTCGAAGCCTGCGTCTATCCAGGACCATTTTCTTTTAAAATATCTTCAGTTAATTTGAACCCGAATTTGTCGTGGTTAAAACTCGGTGTCAGCGCCTAATCCGTTTCAATAAATATGGTTAAAACGAATCCGCAACGAGTCGAGGTCGAAGCCCGGTGTCAGTGCCTATTCCATTTAAATTAATCCAGGTAAGTCAAACTCAAATTGAGTCGAGGTCAAACCAAGTCCGTTTTCCTTTTAAATATCTTCAGTTAAATCGAACTCGACTTTGTCGCGGTCGAAGCCCATTGTCATCCCCTGGTCCATTTCAATTAATATGATTATATCAAACTTGAATTCAGTCGAGGTCGAAACGTTTGTCTATTCAAGTCCATTTTCTATATATAAGTTAAATCAATCCCAAATTGCATCGAGGTCGAAGCCTGTATCTATCCAGGTCCATTTCACATTTCTGTCATTTTATAGAGCCCGAATAAGTCGATGTTTCTATTCCCCTTATCCATATAGTATTTTCTCATGCCGATCAAAATACATATATAACCTTTGTAAACCTTCTAAGTTTAGAATCGTGAACAAATGGGGGCAACTGTAGATACCATATTTTTCCGTTGATTGAATCCATTCCTGATGATGTGCCGCTAACAAGGCCTACCTATCTGGTCCAATACTTAAAATAATCACACTTTGTTTATAGGTTCATTTAGTAGTCTTAGATTATATGTATGATTTTTTGAAAAAATAAAAAAAAAGCCCAATGTCTAAAATAGATAAATAGACTAGGGACTTAAAATGTAAGGAAAAAGTTCAACGACTAAAAAAATAAAAAAATGGAGTATAAGGTTAGAAAAAAGTGAAACCCTAATTTTGCCTATAAATAGGAAGAGGGTCTTCACTTTAAGCTTTAGAGTGAGAAAGAGGTGATATTTTAGAGAGAGAAGGAGAGTGATCTTTTTAGAGAAAGTGTGGGAAATAAGAGAGATTTTGTTAGTATATGATTAAATTTGGTAACCATTTTTCATAATGGGTGTTGTGAGTTGCTAATAAATTCTCTACAAGCAAATGGCTCCCGAACTAACTTTAAATTTTCGCAGACCAAAATATTTGATTTTAAACTTGGGTGACCAATCACGCCGTAAAATTATTGGTGACGACTCCAAATTTTCTTTTTCTCAAAAATAATTTTCTATCGCCGCTCCGCATCGCATGAACGTTGCAAAAAATTATAAGATAGTAAATGTTATTGATAATATTTAGTTAATTATTTATTTACGAGTGACAATGAATGAGAGAGTGATGAATGTAATTTTGATGGGCATTTTAGGAAAAGCAAGAAAAACATGTGGTCATAATTGTCCAAAAATAATTCTCACATTCTTCCCACTTTTAGTATATTGTAGATTATAGAGAATAAATTGATCAAAGAAGATATTAATTTTTAAATACATTCACCTATTTAATGAATTTGAAAAAAAAGTAATGAATTAATAACTTATAAATTAATTTTAATTTGATTACTTTGAGTAAGTTATTTAAGAAGTTACACAGAAAACTAGAACTTTCTACTAATTTATTTTAATATCAAGGAACTGTGAATTATTTCTATAAAAATTTTAAATAATATAATTTAGAATATAATTCAAATATAACACATTAGGCCTTGCATGATAATATACAATTCAAATATAGCAAATATGCGCATAAGTAAATTTCCTGATTCAGCACCATCAAGGTTAGACCATGCATGATAATATCAAGGAATATGGACTTCTGTTGTCACATCCTCTATTATGTGGACGAGATGTTAACATGTAATTTATTTAAATGGTAAATTACCTTTTATAGTGTGTATAAGTGTGAATTTTGTCTCGTAGATGGAAGAGCTTTATGCATCACATATAACTCAATATATCATGAAATAGAATGGATATTTGTTAGACATGAAAGCTCTCACTTTTATATTTAACGTTTGTGCATGTCTCATTAATTGTAAAACTTGTTTTTGAAAAATTATATGGCAACCTTACAATGGTATTATCACTATGGGAGATTTCGCCCAAGAACCTTCTTTTCTTACATTTCTATATACATATTTATTATATTTTATATTAAAATATATGTAAATTACCTTGGTGCCTCTCTCATCCTTTAAATCTATTAATTATTTTTACTTAAAATAGTAAATCCACTACATCTATCTCCATAAACCTAACCTTTCTGTCTCTCTCTGTCCCTCCTATCGTAGCATTTCTATTTCTCTCCCTTACTCACTTTTTTAGGCTTTTGTACTATACATCACATGATCACAAATGATAAAATAGAATAGCCCCCCTCTCTAAATCTAGTCTTTCTTCTTTCTCTTACTCACTTTTCTAGTCTAAAGCAGTCCTCCTTCCCTCCCTCTTTCCATCTCAGTTAAAGTTACATCTCCAATTCTTTTTTTATTCTCTCTATTCTTAATTTCTATTTGAATTTGTGTGTTCTTCACAAATATTTCTTTTAACTTAGATCTCATTTGGCTTAGTCTCTTAATATTTATTTATTTTACATGTTTTTATTTTTATTAATATATTATATTATTTACTTTTTGTATCAATTATGTTTAGAAATTAAACAAAAACATTGAACATATACACGTAAAGTTTGTCTAAGTAACGAGCGTAAACAAATAAGAACTCTAAACTTTAATTAATATGCTCATTCATTATCATTTGAATTATTTTATTAAATTCATAATTACTACTTTCATTTATAGTTTTGTTTATTTTATTTCTTCTTGTACTTCACTTTGTATGTGTACATAAAATAATAAAATTAGTTTTTGCTACAATGATCCTGAAATAGAGATGAAAAGAAATTTTAAAAGAAAATAGACACTAGAGTTGTCTTTGCGAAAAAATCCGCTAGTTCGGAAAATTCGTTTGAAGAAATCAATTTAGCAGAACTTCCAACTGATCCAGGTGTTCAAATGTGAATTTTAGATTATAACCTCAATGTCCAAGATCGAGTTCAAAGAGCATATTTACTAAAGAGTCATTGTTAGCCTCAAAATCATGATTTTCCCTAAACAAATTTGGGCTAAATTCAAGATGGTTTAATCCAGTTTGCTTCAATGAATACCCAAATTGGTTAGAGTACAGTATATGCAAAGATGCTGCACTTTGTTTATGGTGTTACCTATTCAAGCCCGAAGTTAGAGAACAAGCAGGAGGTGACTCTTTTTTGTTAACGAAGGATTTTCAAATTGGAAGAAAAAAGAGAAATTGTAAATCCACGTTGTAGGCATAGTAGCAAAATCCATTCCATTCTGGCTGGAACATTTTGGTTCAGAAACGTGGACAAAACGAATTGGGGTAAGTAAATTTTCCAGCTAAAAATCTTATCAATTTCGGTCAGAACGGAATATTTCAGCCGAAATATGTCCATTTCACCCAGAATGGGCGAAATGGCATCTGGGCTAGAATTTACCCTCATTTGTAAAATTGTACTAAATATTAAGCGAGGAAACCTTTTTTAATAATAATTCAGTAGATCAATTGGCTAAGGCAATGGAATTTTTCTTTCCCCTCCAAGGTTCAAACCTCATGGCATGTAACTTATTATTTTACTTCAATTTTATTCGATAGTAATTTTTTTACTACATTTTTGTTCCATATTAATTTTGTAATTTAATATAACTAATTTTTCTTCTATAATTGGTTAAATGTTTTCTACAATTAGATTTTAACTTGTTTAGATTAAATGTGCTATTTATTTATATTATGAATTTACAAATAAATGAGAGATTATTTTTAGGTTAAATGATTTCTTTAGATTAATTAGGTGATTTGTATATCGATTTATTATTTTTTCATGTGAAAAATTACGTTCATGCTTTTAAATAAGTCAGAATACTTAGAATTAAGTATGAGTTCTCAAAATAAAGAATTTTTATGAAAATATTTATATCTCACTATTTATTTATTATATTATTTATAAATTAATATTATTTTTATATGTCTGAAATTTTTCTCTGAAACGGAGCACCGGAACACCAAAATAACCGAAATGTTTAATTTTTTTTCAAAAAATCAAAATGGTCACCGAAATAGAGTTGACTACTATGGTTGTAGGTCCTAATAATGCTCATAACCAAGATTGGACTCAATTTGAAAGTCTATTGAACCAAAAGGATTATATTGAGGCACATTTTAATAAACATTCAGGCCAATCTCGAAGTGAATATCAAACTCGATTATGTGCATTTATTTATTGTCTCAAGTTCTTTTTTCGACAAGGGCTTCCATTTCATGGACATGATGAATATGAAGATTCAAAGAACCAAGAAAATTTTCTTGAACTTTTACGATGGCTATGTGATCATAATAATGATATAAAAGTTGTTTCCTTTAGAAATGCCCCAAAAAATCTGAAATTGATAGCACCTGACATTTAAATGGATATTGTGAATTGTATTTATATTCACTGCTTTGCCCATCAACTTTAGTTGGCTCTTGTAGCTGTTGCAAAAAATCATGAGACATTACATGTCACTTTACTTTGGTTGCTAACGTGGTGAATATTTTTGGAGGTTCAGCAAAATGCTGTGACATCCTTCATGAAAGACACAGTATTGTAGTTTTTGAAATTGTAAACAATAATGAGCTTAGAAGTGGATAAGGACTAAATCAAGAAACTAGTCTTAAAGGAGATGGTGATATACATCAGGGCTCACATTATAGTACTTTGGTAAGCTTAATTACCATATTTCCATCTGCAATAGATGCACTTGAGATCATTATGGAAGAAGGACCCCAAACTGATAAGCAATATGAGGTAAAAGTTCTACTAAATACAATCAATCATTTGTTTTTGTATTAAACCTACACTTGAGGTAAAATATATTGAGGATTACAAGTGATCTGTCTCAAGTATGACAAAGAAGAGATCAAGATATCGTGAATGCGATGAATTTAGTTAGACTATGCAAAGAAAGGTTGCAATTGATGAGAGAAACATGATTTGATTCTCTACGCAGTCGAGTTTATTCATTTTGTGATAAACATGATAGTGTAGTTCCTAGCATGGATGATATTTTCTTAATTGCATGATGAAACATACGTAAAGCTCACGACATCACAAATCAACTTCACTATCGAGTTGAAATATTTTATGCTGTCGTTGATATGCAACTTTAGGAGTTTTACAATCGTTTCAATGAGGCCAATATAGAATTGCTTCTTTGTGTTGCATGTCTAAATCCAAGTGATGGTTTTTTTGCTTTTGATAAACAAAAACTTATTAGTCTTGCCCAGTTATATCCAGAAGATTTTTCCCCAATGGCAGTCACAACACTAGAAGATCAACTTGAGAGATATATTATAGTTTTACGGTCTGACATCGAGTTCTCAGGATTAAAAGGGATTGATGAACTTGCACAGAAAATGTTTGAGATAGGAAAAGGCAAAGTTTATCTACTCGTGTACTTGTTGTTGTCGTTGTCGCTAATCCTACTTGTTGCAACTGCTACAGTAGAGATGGTGTTTTCCATTACAAAATATTATCAAGAATCATTTACACAATTGTATGAGTGATCAATGGATGAACGACAACTTGATTGAGAGAGATATATTTAAAAATATTGATAATGAGACAATTATGCGACGATTCTAAAATATGAAAACTTGTTGACGAAAGTTATAAATGTAACAACAAACATTAAAAATAACATAATTGTTGAGACTTTTTATTTTTATAAATATTTTATTTTATATTAAAAGTGCCCTGAATGGAAATTCAAGATCTGTCCCTGATTATCACGACACTTCAATAATGATGGCAACGATATGATTTGCTTCCATATAGTTAATGGCAATGACGCGATCATGTTACCAACAGGTTTTGTTGATAACCAAAATATGGATAGTCCAATATAATTGGGTACATCAGTTGTTAAGTTTAAGGTTTTTTTTACGTAAATTGCAATAGCTGCATCAGTTTTCTAAAACTGATGAACTAGTTTGAACAATATTTTTACTTCTATAAATACACCATGACATTTCCAATATCTCCACCCCTCTCTACTCCTCTTTGACAAAGTTTTATATTTTTTAGAGGCTTATATTTTGGGCGTTGATTTTAGAACATTTTAGAGGGAAGCTAGAAAAATATTGTAAGCAAAACTTCATAGATCTACTCTTTGAGAGATTGAGCAATTTTGTAAAAGATTAAAATCTCGATCGTGCGGCATTGTCAAGATTTGTTTTGCAGTATAAGTTAATAAGGTTTGTAAAGAGTTAGTCTTGACCCATAAGAAGGTCGTGAGAGAAAGATCTTTGAGGAGGATCCTTGAAGCGTGGACATTGAGAGGTTTTTCGAGACTAGGTAAAAACATCGCGAGTTGCATCTCTCTCTTCCATACTCTTTTTATTATGTCGGCTTTACTTTTCACTACTTAATTTCTTGCATATTTTATTTAGGCACTTTATATTCCACCTAATTATTATTTTGTTTATTACATTATTGCTTGATCAATTTATTTGTTACTCATTTATTTCAAGCAATTTATTTTCTGAGTTCAAATTCATTCTTTTAATATTTTTTTCCTATATGAGGGTGTTATATTAGTCCTAGCCGTTTTACATAATGTCATCTCATACTGTCAGTAGTTTTGGATTACATGTATAATCTTTATAACTCCCTTTCAAAGGAAAGTAATGCATCGTTTTAGTTAGTTTTGACTTCTTCTTCGTGCCATACAAGTATAATCTAAAAGAAGTCATTAATACATATTGACACTACCATTACATGCAACCAATCTTAACTATGTACAATCAATACTATTTCCACTACAAATTGGTAGTCAACAGTTGAAAGACCAACGTGCACCCAAGCCAAAAATTCCAGATCGAATTCCAAATGCTGACAAAATCTAGAGTCTTAACACAAAATACAAACAATATCCAATAATCAAAATACAAAACCTAAGAGATCTAAAGTCAGAACAGCTATAATCGCATAAGGAAACAACAGATCAACAGGACCCATCTTAGAATTTGGGGTAACTTGAAGTAGTACTCAGGCCAAACCATGCTTGGAGAAACTGAAATGAAGTTCAAACCATGCTTTAGCAAATCTTCAAGCACCCACATAAATTGTAATACCCATGAACATTCACGATACACATCTTTCCAATTAAGATACCCATAAACTTCTGTGACACTCATGCCAAAGCCAAGAAAGAGAAGATAGCAAAACCATTCTATATAGAGCCAAACGAAAAACAATCTCCCAGACATGCTTTGACTCATCTTTCACTCTGACAAAGAAGCCCGTATATGATTTCCTCATAAGTCATATTCAAGTCATGTTTCCACCTTTAACCATGCCATCACCTTCAATCATGCTTTTCTTACACATTGCAGACCATCAAGCAACTCAACATACTTCTTCCCATACTGTACCATGCCAATGCATTCTACAGCTATGCCATACAACTTCTTTCTAGTCGCATTACGAACCTTACTGTATCACACAATACACTAAGGCTTTCTCAAAAGCATTCCCCTAATCTTGAACCTCACAACATCATATAATACAGCACCATTGCTCCCTAACCATTCTACCTATGAGAAAACATTTTGTGTCACATAAATGCACTATCATAGCTTTCTCCATAGCTTTTTGCCCACGCCAAAAACATACTTTGTCATATCAGATATATACACTTCCTTGCTTCATTGCCATAGGACATTTCTCACGACTATACCTTTCTTATTGCAAGCATACATCTTTCTCCCGTTGTATTCATCCTCCTCCAGAACATTCATTCCACTTCGTATATATTATGACACACTCATGCTTACACAATTGGTATGTGTCCCAACTCCAACCCATGCCATGCCACATGTAGACATGTACCCAACTTCATGTAATTCCATGCTCGACAAAGAGTATATATCTTAACTTCGTCCCAGGCCATGTCATACAATGAGTCCATAGTCCAACTCTAAGCAATGTCATGCTATGTCATATAATAAATCCACAGTCCAACTCCAAGACTTTTCATGCCATGTAATGGGTCTAAATCACAAATACAAGCCGTTATATGCAGTAAGTGTGTAGTCATGCGTCATGTCATTACGTGTTATGCAAAGTTTCTATAACTGAACTTCAATGCCATTCCATACTATTGAAAGAGTATGTATCCTAACTTTTATAGCTATTCCATGTCTGCCTAACTCTGTCACCCTACTCCATGGAGAAATATCCCACATGCGGTGCTATGCTCTTAATGTCATTGCAATCCATGTCATGCAAATTTCTCATTCAATGTCCTGTCATGCAATGCCCCTTAATTCAATACCACGTCATGTAATGCCCTAATGCCACGTTATGCACTGCCCCATATTTCAATGTCACACCATGCAATGTTCCATTATTTTATCCCACGCCATGTTATGTTCCATAATTGCATGCCACATCACACAATGGACTCATACCCTCATGTCATGTTATCACGAGTTTGTAACTCAACAACATTCCACACGTTCATACTTGATGCAATATACATCGATTTCATATCCGATGCCATGCCATGCAATATGTCCTAAATTTGATGTCTTGCCATGGGTCCGCACTATTCGACGCGCTTGTGACCCTACAATCCTTGCAATAACTTCGAGTTCAAGTCATTACTACACCATACATTTGCCTATAGCTCAACGTCATGTCATGCCATGCAAGAAGTTTCTATCTGACAACACACTATGCAACAAGTTCATCTTCCAACATCCAAATCAAGAGGAATGGTCAGAGATTTAAAGAGGCAAAATGACCAGGCGTACCCCCAAGAGATTAAAACAAAAATTCATCGCTCAGATTCCGAAGCGATGAAGAGATAAATCTTTTACATAGCACGCAAGAAATCACAAGACTACACAAACAACAAAATGTCTTAAGGACTATCACTGTGATGGAAAAAACTCAAGATGCGCAGGCTAAATAACGTAAGACGTCGTTCCAATTTTGGGAGTTACAATGTTTGATTATGCCGAAGACTCATCCTTAACGTGATCTGCATGATCAATGGGCCTAATGTTGATACCCAAATTTTGGATAGTCCAATACGAGCAAGCCAAACGGGATGATGGGGCAATCAAAGATGAGCTCAATGAAAGAGACCACGAGTTATACTAATATTACTACAAGCCTAACTCAAAATGAGCAACACATCTTGTATCAATCAAATCCTAAGGAAAGGCATGAGCCTAAGCCCAAATGCCTAAAAGTAAAGAAGCAATTAAATATTCACAAACAGTACGGTGCCACCACGCATAAACCACAATTCCACATAAACTCAAGATCGAGATTCAAGAAGCCCAAACTGGAGTAACCATTAGCCCACATTGCCAAACAAAGAACATGCATCAAACAAAGAGGAAAACATAAGGATACCATAAAACCAATTTTAAATGGACCCAAAACCAATTTAAAATGGAGCAAAGACTTCCAAAGACATCTATAAAAGGGGGCTGGTGTGAGCTTGAAAGAAGGGGAGAAGAGCATTCCAGATGGAATAACGTTCATTGAAGCTCCACGTTTGAGCTTCCATGCATGGAGAACTTGGAGTTGTCCTACCCCTAAATCATTCACACTTAAGGGATCCCCTCTCAATAGCTTTTATCCCATGTATTTCATGCTATGATATAATCCATGACTGTAAAAATCCACGTTTATGCAATACAACAATGTTATCCAATCATTTTCAAGCTTTAATTCTATTTATTTTTTAGTCACGTTTACACTCAAATCCTCATCAATAGACTATCGGAGGGGATTAATGATCATTTTTGGACAAGCCCATTCCGTTAATCTCAGGGTTATTTTTCACATTCGAACTCCTACTTTGCAGTAATCTGGAGCATGCACAGTACTCCGGCTGTATTTTTCATCATCTTCCTAGCACGAGCCCTCTTCGTACAAACCCAATCAAATAAGAGCTTAAAATCAAACCTAATGCTTAAAACAGGACCCCAACAAATATTTATGTATGTTCTCTTTCATCTTAACCAACATTGTCTCTGGCTTTTCATATTTGATTGAATAAATATTTTATGTGCATTGTGATATAATTAAGTATTATATTTGATTTTGATAACTCTAGGATCCTTGCATTTCTTGTCTTAATTATTGCTTATCTTAGGGTGATATAACATTTTATTGCTTAGTTTGAGTGATTTCTTCGTGGTTTAGCTTTTTGTTTAGTTTAGTTGCCTTGCTAGCATTTTAAGTAATTTTGAGCAGTTTTATGCATAAGTGGTGCTTCTTTGCAGGATCTCTTGGAAGCTTGATGGCTAGCGAAATGTTGTAGCAGATTCTATCGCTGCTGTAGTAGAGTTTGTGAGCGTTTGGCAAGATGATCTGCCGCGTAGTCCAGCTGGCGCTCAAAGGAGAGGCAAAGCTCGTGCGCTCAAAATCCGTTATCTAGGTGGCATTTACACTTTTGCCAGTGGTTCCCGCTGCATCTTGGCTCGACACGCATCCTTACGAGGAGACGAAACCCTAATTTTGAGGCCTCTATTAATAGCAACTACATCTTTTAGTGAAGCACGCTGACACCTTTACGGGTAATAAGAAAGCATTCTATAGACAGGAAAGAGGAGGAAGAGGACAGAAAAGGAAAGGACACAAGGAAGAAGACAAACCACATAATATTCGTTTATTCCCATTTCTCTTCCTCTTGTTTAGCTTCATTTACCTATTGTATTTTCTTCATCTTCGTTCATTCTCTACTGGATATTTATAGAAATGGGTGTATTTGATCATGCTCTTAAGCTCATTACGAGCTAAAACACTCAAACTAGTATGATAATGAATCTTGAGTACTACAAATATTGGCTTTAATGACAGCATGGTAATGGTTATAACGGCAAGTCTCTTAAACATGTCATTGAAAAATAGGTGTGGGAGGGGTTTTTTTGTTTACTTTTTGATATTATGAAAGGTTTTAAATAACATGTCATCCTATACTTGTCTATAATGACTGGTAATTCCTAAATCTGTCAAAATCTTTTTACTTTTTTAATTCAATTATTTTTACATTCACATTATTACCAAAATGTCATGTTATAACCCTAATCTAAACCAATTCCACAGCCTCTCCCTCAACTCCATCTCTATCCCTCAACGCCATCTCTCTCTCTCTCTCTCTCTCTCTCTCTCTCTCTCTCTCTCAAAAATAGAAAAACAAGGCTTACCGATCAGCTTCTCTAGAGCTCGTCGGCACAACTATCAGAAGAGGAGAGAGCCTTGAGCTGTGGTTGTATTTTGGTCGTGACAACCATTGAGGAACAGAGAGCTGGGATCGCGACCTTCGTCGCGAGCTTCATCGCCACAACCACTGAAGAGCAGATCTAGATTCACGATCCTGGTCACAACCACCAAGCTAGGGTCCCAAAGAAGAGAGATAGGGTTGCGAGCCTTGTCGCCAGAGCCGTCAAGCTAGGGTCACAAGTCTTGTCACGACATCCATCGAGCTAGGGTCTCGAAGAACAGAGGTTTCATTATCAAATTCTTCTCTGATTTGAGTGATTTTTGTTTGATTTTGGGTTTTTTTTGTTTTTCTGAGTCTATTAGGGTTTGTGTAATAACATGTACTTTGTTTAGTTTATGTTTTGTTCAACTTAAGTTGCCTTCTTTTTCTGCTTCTTTTTTATGTTTAGAACTAGTTTATTGAACATGCCTGGGTAAATGCTTGAAGAGGAATTAATGTGGAAAATCATGTTGCTTGGCTATGAATATTACCATGTCACCGTTGAGATGGTGCCATTCGTATGCAACTTTGTTTGCAATTGGGTGTTTTCTATTTGAACTTTTCCATGATTTTCTTGGTATTTTTTTAATTAGAATCTGCTTTCATATGAATAGAGTTGATTCACTTAATCCGAGTATTATTTGAAAGCTACTAATGTTGTAACCTCTTCAAAATGTTGAGTCAATGAGACATGGACTTGGTAGACTAATATATTGAAAAAGTTTCGATAGGACCATTAAGTTCAGTTCTTGAGAATAACTTTGAAAAGTCTATATACCTATTTTCTGATTGTTTAGAATTAACAAAAGAACTCAAAATGCTTCAGAAAATAGCAGCTACGTCCAAATAATGTTGAGGATGCTCTTATGAGTGGACAAAAGTGGTTCGATGAGAATAACATCCACTACATTTTTTCTATTTTATCAATGTTAGGCGCTAGAGCAATGAAAACCTTCACCAGTTAGATATTTTTTGTCAATAAGATAAGGTTTTGTGTTGTTTCAGGCAAATAATTATGGCTTGAAGCAGGTGGCTCTGTTGGTGTTGCCCTCGAAATGCACCATGTTGAAGGAGCATTTATGGAAGCAGTATTGTAAGTTCTAAAGAGAAAATCAAGTTTGATTCCATCACGTATAAACAAACATATATTATACATACTTATGCTGCCTTCGCTATTAAGTTGATATCACGTACATAAATCTTGTCATTCAAAAATATGTTCTTGGTATAAGACGTAGGATGCACATTTTTATAAGAATAACGAATATGTGTATTATCTTATAGAGTAGCTTGATGTTTTCCAAAAGAAAAAAGTTGAAACTATTATATCTTGATATATTGTACTATTTTTGTTTCCATAGACCAAAATTGAAATCACCCCCTCAAGTTATATTATTAAAGTTGGAGCAGGAGCAAACCTATAAGGAACTATCTCAAGAGAGCTCCATGTTTGTCTTTACTCTTGGTTTGTCAAGGTTGCAGTGCTCCCTACTAATGAATGGGATTTTCTTTGATCCTAGGGAGGTATTCATTAATCATCAAATGATGCACTTTATTTTTGAATTGCCATTTGATTATTTTCATTTTTTGCTTCAATTTTATTTTGAATTTCTATATAGATTTGAATTATCTTAGACCTTGAAACACTATATGCTTGAGATTTATATTTCTACTTGAGAAAAGATAATTTCCTTAGTGTTCATACAATTTGATTTTTTACTAAGAACCTCATTCGCTCAAGTAAGGTTTAGTTTTGTTCATTTTCATGTGTTGAATATCTCTTGAATGCCTTACTCTCCCTTTCCCACATTATCTAGCTTTTACTCGGATTATGAATCTCTTATGAATGCCATGAACGATGAGCTTCCCAAAATACAGGAACAAGATTATTATGGCCATATAACTTCACGCACTGATATGCTGGAAATGTTCTTATATAAAAGTGGCATCATTTGCTATAACCCATGGGTGTTTGTTGGATATACTTTTCCAAAGAAGTACTTGAGGATAAATGCTAGATTATTTTATGAGTCTAATTTTTGTTGATGTAGATTATTGCTGAAGGCAAACTGAGGTTTGTATCTCTATCGGCATCCATTATAGGGGGAATCTATGTTATATGTCATCAACTACTTGCATTCTCCAAAAAGTGAGACATTATTTCTTGTTGAAATGTTAGCTTAGTGCTTATGATATGCTGTGTCATGCACTTCTTTCCTTTGTTAATGTCATTTTTTTTCTTTTGACCAAACCTGTACCTGATGATTTAAAGCCCTTGACCCATATTCTTGTTGTTAATGTTGCATTAATAAAAGGATAAAGTTGCTCCATGATGGATTACACTAACTGGTTATTAATTTTGATCATGAGCTAATTTGTTGGTTGAATACTTATTTTGTGATCAGTCATCACCAAATCTTTTCTTTTTTATCATAGCACATTTGTCATCAATATTTATGTTCAATTGTATTCTCCAAAAAATGTAGAGAGGAGGGACTAAACTTGCTCGTACAGGCTTCCTGTTTAGTGATAATCTTGATAATGGTGTACCTCTACCTAGTCTATTTTTCATGAAAGTGTTTAAAATTAGCACATCCTCACACGGGTTTATTTTTACTTAATTCTTTATAATGATAGGTTATGTTATATGTCTGCACACGTGTGGGTGTGTGATTATGTTTACAATCAGTTAATTATCTTCTGTTGTATGATTTTTGTTTTGTCATAAGAAGAAGGTAGTAGATTTTCTAGAACAAGTGTGTTAATTTTATGACCATATGCTTGCGTCCACAATAGCAGATGAAAGCACCAAAAAGTTTGTGAACTTGCGAAGGCTAATGGTTTGCCGTCCAACGATTATAGGTCTGCCACTTGTTCACATTAGGCATTCGAGCCATGCGCTTAACTTCTTAAATTTTATCTTTTCATTTAGCAGTCTAATATGGACAAGTTTTTTTATGAGTTTATCACCTAACTTCTTTGGAGGATGGATGTCTTCAAGACAATGTTAAAATGAGGAAATGAATTGAAAATCTTCGTAGCCTACAAGCTTAGAAATTAGTTCATTGGAAGGCAGGTTTTTGCCTTTCCAAGATGTTTTTTTTAAAATGACCCTATAATGACGTGGATTTCCCGTCATTATAGGTGATTTTGCGGCACCTACAATGGAGGGTGATTCCCATCATTAAAGGTATTTTTTACGTTTGATAAAATGAGTTTAGATGATAACCTGATAGATGACAGTCGTATCCCCGTGATTAAAGGGTTTTCACCATCATCTAATCCCCATTTTATAGTAGTGAAGTTGTGTTTTCTAGTCAATGAAATCTCTATTGCTCATCTCCTTCTAGCATTTCATTCAAGCATACTTAACATTTACTTTTCCTTATTGACTGGCCATCTTTAGTGAGATGAAAGTTAGATTAAATTCTAGAAAGGTTTAATTTAATGGAAATAGCTTGAGTGATACTCGGGTATTTAAATCCTATAGATCTAAAAACTCAGTGAATAATATAGGCATATATGTTCAGCTTGTAAAACCTTTTGCTAGAACTAGAACAAGAAAACTTTAATATAAATTAGTCTTAGACATAAGTTAATTAGGCTCAGAGTTGGTACATGCAAGGATAGAAATCCATTGTGATTTTGAGCTAAGGCTAATGCAATTAAAATGTTATAGCAATAAGAATAGATTTAACTAGGATAGTAATGAATATAGGATTTAACCATGCTAGCTCTCTTCATCATTGAATACATCATTAGCATCAAACTTAATCTTATACTCAGTAAGTATCACTTTAAACTATTTCACTTAGCATTATTATTTCAATTTTAATCTAATCTATTTTTCAATCAGATTAGATTTGGTATGTTTATTGCATATTTTTCATTAGTCCCTGTGGAGATCAACATTTACTTATCACTTTATTACTTGTTAATAACACGTGCACTTGCGTATACACATCACAAAACAAGTTTTTGGCGCCTTTGTTGGGGACTAAAGAAGGAATATAATTATTTAGATCAATTTGAATTTAATTTGTTAGTAAAAAACATTACTGAAATATTTGCTATTGCTCTGTTTCAGGAAAGTGGAACTTATTTTATGTGCAGGCAGTGAGTACTTTATGGACTTCAATTTTTATCCAGAAATAAACAACTCTAAGACAGATGAGAAGAGAGCATATATGATTGGCTATTGTGAGAGAGATTGTCACACTTAAAGAAGAAGTGGTGTTAAATGATAACAAGAATCAAAATGGGAATCAAGCTAACAATGGAAACAATGTCATAGTTATGGCTGATGATAGAGAAAGATTAATTAGAGACTATGCCATTCTTCAATCACGAGCAATGAACCTTGGAATAGTAATGCTAGATATTCAAGCTCCACTATTTGAATTGAAGCCTGTTATGTTCCAAATGCTGTAAACTTTTGGGCAATTCAATGGACTACCTACTGAAGAAACCCACATGCACTGGAAACTTTTCATGGAGATTAGTGATACTTTTATGATACTTGGAGCTTCACAAGATGATTTAAGGATGAGGCTGTTTCCCTATTCCTTAAGGGACGGAGCTAAAGTATGGATAAATTCTTTACCTTTAGATTCCATCAGTAGTTGGAATGACCTTACAAAATTTTTTTTGATGAAATATTTCCCTCCAACAAAGAATGTCAAATTGAGAAATGAGATTACTTACTCTCTCACCAATTAGAGAATGAATCTTTATACAAGGCATGTGAAAGATTTAAGGAGTTACTAAGGAAGTGTCCACATCATGGGATTCCACATTGCATCCAAATGTAAACCTTTTACAATGAACTGAACCCTTCTACAAAATTGATGGTAGATGCTTCAGACAATAGAGCCATTCTGTCTAAGTCTTACAATGAGGCTTATCAAATTCTAGCAAGGATAGCATGTAACAGTTACCAATGGCGAACTGCTAGAGCAGCAACAAGTAAAAGGATTGTAGGAGTTCATGAGTTAATGCTATGACAGCCTTAGCAGCTCAAGTGTCTTCTTTGACAAACATGGTTAAAACTCTAAGTATGACATCTCCAGCAATTCAGGATCAAAATCAAGGCATGAAACAATCTATGAATCAAGTGGTAGAGGTATCATGTGTTATGGTGAAGTACATTTATTTGAAAGTGGCCAGGAAATCCAGCATATGTGAATTATGTAGGGAATTTTAACAGAAATAACAATAATAATCCCTACTTGATGCTTACAATTCTGTCTGGAGGCAACACCCTAATTTCTCTTAGAGCAATCAAGGTCCAGGACCTTCAAACTCACAAAGTAGAGCAGCATATCCTTGTGGCTTTACATAGCAAGTGCAAACATAAAAGTAAGTATCAACTGAGTAACCTGTATCTTAGAGAATCTCTTGAAAGAATATATAGTGAAGAATGAATCATTAATCTAGAATCAATCAACAAGGATTCAGAGTCAAGCAATATTTCTGAGGAATCTGGAAAATCAGATTGGACAGTTGGCCAACACATTGAATACAAGACCTCAAGAAGCTTTGCCTAGCAATACTGAAATCCTAGAAGAGAAGGGAAAGAACACTACAAGGTAATACACTTGAGAAGTGGAAAGGTGAAAGTCCAACCAACTGATGGAAAAGAATATAAGATTGAAAACAGAATCAAGGAAGCAAGATAGAGCAAAGATATAGCAAAGTAGCCAGCTGTAGCATCCAAGTCTAAAAAAAAGAAAGTGGATTTTACAGAGAGGCCTTTTCCTCTATTTCCTTAAAGGCTGTAAAAGAAGAATCTGGATGATCATTTCACTAGATTTCTTGACATATTGAAGCATTTGCATATCAACATATCTTTAGTGAAAGCTTGGTAGTAGATGCCAAATTACCTCAAATACATGAAGGATATTATGACAAAAAAGAGAAGGCATTGAGAGTTTGAAACTATAGCCTTGACTCAAGAATGTAATCTGATTTTGTAGAACAAGATTCCCCCAAAGCTTAGATCTAAGGTGTTTTACCATTCCTTATGCAATTGGTAAAACCCATTGTGGGAGAGTTTTATATGATTTGGGAGCAAGCATTAATCTCATGCCCTTATCCATCTTCAGAAAGTTGGGAATAAGATAAGCAAGGCCAACCACCATTACTTTGCAACTGGCTGACAAGTTTTATGTCTATCCAAAAGGTAAGATAGAAGATGTTCTGGTATAAGTTGATAAACTCATATTCATAGCAGACTTCATCATTATGGACTATGAGGTACAGAGAAGTACCTATCATACAAGGAAGACCCTTCTTAGCTACACGAAGGACTTTAATTGATGTGCAAAAATGAGAGCTTACCATGAGGGTTAATGACCAAGAGATAACCTTCAATTTTTTAATGCAATGAAGTACCCTGATGAGGAGATAGAAGAATGTGCAGCTATTTTTGTGATGGACTTCATAGTTATGGAGAAGCTGTCTATAAGTTGTAGCAAGGCAACCTAGTTAGATCCTGGAAGAAGATAGCAGTGATGAGGAAGAAGTAGCAGTCACATGGATGGATGCAAAGCAAAGTACTCCTAAGTTTGGAAAACAAATTGAATCATTACAATTATCTGAAAGGACATTCAAACCACCATTGCCTTCTATTGAATCATCATATTTGCTTGAATTAAAACCCCTTCCTACCCATTTGAAATATGCTTATTTGGGTGAAAACAATACTCTATCTATCATTATTTCATCTTCCTTAAGCAATAAAAATGAAAGGTTATTGCTAGATGTCTTGGGAAGGTATAAAAGAGCAATTCGCTGATAAATGGCTGACATTAAGAGGATAAACCTTTCTATTTATATGCATAAGATACTACTAGAAGAAGGAGGTAGAAATTCCATAGAGTAACAAGGAAGGTTGAATCCAATCATAAAAGAGGTTGTCAAGAAATAGATAATTAAATGACTTGAATTTATCTCATTTATGATAGTACATGGGTTAGCCATGTCCAATGTGTGCCTAAGAAATGAGGAGTAACAGTTATAGAAAATGAGAACAATGAATTGATTCCTACAAGAACAGTAATTGGTTGGAGAGTATGCATGGATTACAAGAAACTAAACAAAGCTACCAGAAAGGACTATTTTCCTTTGCCCTTTATTGACCAAATGTTGGAGAGGTTGGTTGTGAAAGAATACTAATATTTTCTGGATGGCTACTCATGGTACAATCAAATTGCTATAGCACTAGAGGATCAAGAGAATGGCACTTTCAACCGCCCCTATAGAATCATTGCTTTTGGAAGGATACTTTTTAGGCTATGCAATTCTCCAACAACATTTCAGAGATGCATGATGGCAATCTTCACAGACATGGTGGAACAAACACTTGAGGTATATATGGATGACTTTTCACTTTTTGGTGAGTCATAGTTTAAATGCTTATCTAATCTTGAAAAGGTGTTAGAAAGATGTGATTAAACTAATATGGTCTTTGGGAAAAATGTCATTCCATGGTGCAAGAAAGGATAGTTTTGGGGAATAGAGTTTCTTTAAAAGGGATTGAACTGGATAGAGCAAAAATAGAAGTCATTAAAAAATTTCATACTCCCACCACAGTGAAAGACAATAGAATTTTTCTAGGACATGCTTGATTTTATAGAAGGTTCATTAAAGATTTTTCAAAAATATCAAAACTGTTATGCATGCTATTAGAAAATAATAGGGTTTTTAAGTTCACTGATGAATGGATAAATGCTTGTAATGAACTGAAAAAGACTTTAGTCTCAGCACCTATCATTGTAACCCTCGATTGGGAGTTACCATTTAAACTAATGTGTGAGGCTAGTGACTATGCAGTTGAAGCAGTCTTGGGGCAGAGAAAAGGTAAAATTTTCCACTATATCTACTATGCTAGTAGGCTGATACACAGTTGAATTACTCTACCACTAAAAAGGAGTTGTTAACTATTATTTTTACCTTTGATAAATTTAGAGTATATCTTATAGGCACAAAAGTAACTATTTATACTGACAAATCTGCCATAAAATATTTGATCTCTAAAAAAGATGTAAAGCCTTGGCTTATCAGGTGGATCTTGTTACTTCAAGAATTTGACATGGAGATCAAGGGCAAGAAAGGCACAGATAATCAAGTGGCATATCACTTGTCAAGACTAGAAGCAGGGGACAAGGCTACAACAAAAATTCAGTTATAACAGAGACCTTTGCAAATGAGCAATTGCTTGCAATCTCAACAACAGAAGCCCTTTGATATGCTTACATTGTCAATTATTTAGCAAGTGGAATGCTGCCCCCTGCGCTTAATTCTCAGCAATTAAAGAAATTATTTCAACAAGTCAAAGTTTACTACTAGGATAACCATTATCTCTATAAGAAAGGCTCGGATCAAATCTTTAGAAGATGTGTCCCAGAAGAGGAAGTCCAAAGTATATTGCAGCAATGTCACTCTTCACCTTATGAAGGGCATTTTTTCGAGGACTGAAGACAGCCGCCAAAGTGCTGCAATCTGGCTACTTTTGGCCTTCCCTTTTCAAGGTTGCTCATGAGGTGGCAAAGAGTTGTGATATGTTAAAGGACTGGAAATATATCCTAAAGATAGGAAATTCCACTTAACATTTTGGAAGTTGAACTCTTTGATGTTTGGGGGATAGACTGCATGGTCCATTCTCACCTTCATTTGGGAACTTGTACATTCTACTGGCTATGAAGTATGTCTCCGGATGGGTTGAAGTTGCATCATTACCAAAAAATCATGTAAAAGTAATGGTCAAATTCTTCTAGAAGAACATTTTTACAAGATTTGAGACTCCTAGGGCCATCATAAGTGATGAGGGTATGCATTTCTATAATAGACTGTTTGAAGGGATTTTAGCTAAATATGAGGTGAAACACAAGGTTTCTACAACATACCACCCACAAACAAGTGGGCAAGTGGAGTTATATAATAGAGAAATAAAGAGAAATCTAGAGAAAGTAGTCAACCCCCAGTAGAATAGACTGGTCCATAAGACTGAATGATGTAATATAGGCATATTGAACTGCCTATAAGATTCCTTTGGGAATATCTCCCTATCGGTTAGTCTTTGGTAGGGCATGTCACTTACATTTAGAGCTACAACACAAAGCCTTTTGGGCTGTTAATAAGCTAAATCTGGGCTTGAAAGCAACAGGAGAAAATAGAGCCTCACAGCTGAATGAACTAGAAGAATTTAGGCTATTCTCATATGATAGTGCATGGCTTAACGAAAAAAAGACCAAAAAGTGGCATGACAAAAGGATTGTGGACCAAGAATTAAAACCACGGGACCAAGTTCTTCTATTCAACTCGAGACTTAGATTGTTTCCTCAAAATTTAAAATCAAGATGGCCTGGGCCATTCAAATTACTCAAACTCTATCCATATGGAGTTGTGGACTTATTGGATGAAAAAATCGAGGGAGAGTTTAAAGTTAATGGGAAAAGAGTGAAGCACTACTGGGACAATGTGGTGGATAGAATAAAAACCTCAACCCAACTTAGTGATTCATGAAGAACAAGCTCAAGTCAAGATGAAGACTTAAAAACAAGCGTTAATAGGAGGCAACCCAGAGAGTTTTCATTTCATTCGCTTTAATTTTGTTTTACTTTAATTGGTGTTTGTCTATAATAGGTTAGAATATTTCATTCAAGGAAAAAAATACCTCTCCTTTAATCTTTATTCTGATCATAATTGAAGAATATTCCTCATTTAAGTAAAATATCCTCATTAAATATCTCTTTTAATTGTAATATCTTTTGCTAAGAAGATTATATACGATTTTCGTGCAGGGAAGTACTATGAGGGGCCCATCGTGTGGACATATGGAAAGTGGAGAAAGGTGCATAGGTTTGTTAACTGCTGCAGTCCTGAAAAAGGAAGGCTATAACACGACAATGCTGGCTCAGCCAAAATATTCTCCAATATTCACGCTAACAACAAACTACTGAAATTTTACGAAAATTCAAATCTCCTCTGCATATATCTTCGACTTGAAATTCTTTTGATATTGTTATAGATTTAACATTGGAGAACTACACGTTGCATGACAATGAGAGATTTCTTTAGCTTTAAATTTGGACCCTTTTTGCCACTTTCCCTACACAAACCTTTCAAATTCGAAACCTTTTTCCTCCCCCACAAGCCTTCGTGCGAAGCCCTATGTTTTCCAGAACCCTAAACTCAATTATGTCTAGCCTCTCATCCTTCTGTAGAAGCAAAATAACATGAGAAAAGCAAAAAGCAAGTGCCAGCCCAAAAGATTTATAACCTCATAAAAGATTAGCAATGATCAAGCTGAGAAGCAGTATGAAGAAGAGATATGCCTGAAAAAGTTTCATGAGGAAAAAAGTTTTATGATCAAACTCATACCCTTTCTAGGTTTTCCAAAGGACATTGCTACTCTAATCAGGCAGAGAGGATGGGAGAGGCTATGCACGCACTCAGACGCCATCTTTGTCCCCCTGGTAAGGGAATTTTATGTAAACCTTTTAAACCCTAGACATACAATTATTTCATTGAGAGCTAGGTTTGTTGCTTTTACTTATGAAGCAATCAATTATTTTATTAACTTAGAAGATGTGGATGATGAGTACTATGTTCTGCTAGAGGAAGTAAATGAGGCTAAACTTAATGAAATACTTAAGGAGTTAATTGTGCTAGGCACTAAATGGTATAAGATTTCTACTAAATAAGTCAAAATGTGTCTCAGGTCAACATTTAATTCTAGGAATAAAGTTTGGTATCACTTTATTTGTACCTTAATCATGCCCACCACTCATCTACAAATAGTTACACGTGAGAGTTTAGGCTTATTGCATGCTCTAATTTTTAGTAAAACTATCAATGTTGGTCGCATACTGGCAAGAAGATAGGATGTTTGTACTTTCCATGCTTTAGAACTAAACTAGATCTCGTTAATCTGGTCCCTTATTTGAGTTTTAAGGAAAAGATCATAAACCATGGAGCAATTACTCTTACTATAATAGCAAGATTCACTACAGAAAAGAGTAAGGATCCAGAGGCCCCATTGGAGCCATCATTATCCAAACTGGCAAGTACATAGGGAAATGTAGCCACCACTAGCATCAATCTCATGTTATGCACTCTATATTACAAGATGAATCATCAAGAAGCTATGCAAGCAAAGGCCTGGCAACTACTATAGTAACTTAAGCATCAAACTAGAAGATATTATGAGAATGCACAAGAGGTCATTAGGGTTGAAGAAAGCTAAAGAAAAGGATTTGGGTAAGGAAAAGGCTGATGAAGACCAACAAGATGAGGTTGAAGAGGTTGAAATAGAGGAAGAAGTTGAAGCTGAAGAGTAAGAAGAAGAAGAAGAGGAAGTTGAAAATGAGGGAGAACATAAAGAATTGGAAGTGGAAAAAGATGAAAGTGAGGATGAAAGAGAATAAGAACAAGAGGATGAGCTAGAGGAAAGTGAAGAGGAAGTAGAACCTACACCACCACCAAAACCATCACCAAAGAGGGGGAAAGACAAAGGAAAAAGGAAGTTGTTGACCCCCAGTCCCAAGAAGAAATAACTGGAAAAAGATGAGTAAAACCCAAAATGGCCAAGTCAAAAGGAAAATCAATTGATAAAAAGAAAGAAGTAGTAGCATCTGGCTCTATGTTGGGCTGGTACAACATCTTGTAGTAATGGCACGGGAGTACCTTTCTTGTCCCTTCATTTTATTTTACTTTCTTCTTTTATCTTATATATGGCATTGGGTGATTCTTTTTGTGTCTTGATGAAACTTTGAAAATTTTGGTTTTTGGTCATTGTACTGTTGTTGCAGTGAGGACACTGCAAGTTTGATGTTTAGGGGAGGGGCTTATGCCTTTCTTTTTTTAGTATCATCTTTTAAAAAAATATTTGATTACTTGTTAAGAAATTGATTCTGTTTTCTTTTTGCAAGTTTTAGTTTAACCCTATGGCCTGTCTTCTCAATCAGTATAAAGTAAAAACATCTTAAAAAAAGAAAGAGATAGAGAAAAGAAATAAGAAATAAATTATATGTATTTGCAATGTATGTTGAATTGAGGATGTTAGGCTAGTTCTCTTTCTCTTTGCACTTAGAAGTAAAGTTATCTATTTGGGGAAGTTTGGGATGTTTTAAATCTGAGTAAGGTTTAATTCTCTGTTTAGGCACCTAGAACTTCTAGAAATCAGTAATGCAACTGTTCATCATAGAATAATTCAAGTTTTTTTAGGGAATTTGTACTAGTATTGTTTATATGTAATCGTGTTGCTTAGAATCTTTGGCTTTTAAAAGAAAATTACATGAATAAAATCGGATAGAGAGCTCCTCTATTTTAGGCTACTGAGTAATCGGGTGCCTTCATGTACCTAGAGGCATGAGCTTGCTATAGCAGTAAAAGTAATAGCAATCAAAAGAGATAGCAACCTTATTTTTTATACTATTGAGTAATTGGGTATCTACAACACAATTGTTGACTATTTTCATTAAAAAACAATATAACATAATAGGTATTAGTCCCTATACAAAGAGAAAAAAGAGAAAAAAGTGCACAATTAGTAAAATATTACAGTTTAGTATTTGTAATTCTCTTGTTCTTCAAGCATACTTAACGTTTAATTTTCATTATTGACTGGCCATTTTAGTGAGATGAAAGTTAGATTAAATTCTAGAAATGTTTAATTTAATGGAAATAGCTTAAGTGATACCCGGTGTATTTAAATCATGTAGATCTAAATACTTAGTTAGTAATATAGGTATATATGCTCACCTTGTAAAGCCTTTTCCTTGAACTAAAAGAAGAAAACTCTAATCTAAATTAAGCTTAGACATAGGTTAATTAGGCTTGGAGTTGATAATAACGTTTAATTTTCATTACTGGCTAGCCATTTTAGTGAGATGAAAGTTAGATTAAAGTCTAGAAATGTTTAATTTAATGAAAATAGCTTAAGTGATACCCGGGTATTTAAATCATGTAGATCTAAATACTTAGTTAGTAATATAGGTATATATGCTCACCTTGTAAAGCCTTTTCCTGGAACTAAAAGAAGAAAACTCTAATCTAAATTAAGCTTAGACATAGGTTAATTAGGCTTGGAGTTGATAATCACAAGATGGAAATCCATTGTGCTTTTTAAGTTGATGTTAATGGTATTAGGATGTTGTAGCATCAAGAACAAATTTAACTAGGACAGTAATGTATAGAATATTTAACCATGCTAGCACTTTTCATTATTGAATACACCATTACTATCAAACTTAATCTTATACTCAACAAGTCTCACTTTAAACTATTTCACTGAGCATTATTATTTCCATTTTAATCTTGAACCAATTGAGCTTAATCAACGTTGTACTCTATTTTTCAATTAGATTTGATTTGATCTGTTTATTGCATATTTTTCATCAATCCCTGTGGAGATCGACACTCACTTATTACTTTATTACTTGTTAACGACACGTGCACTTGCGTATACACATCACATAACAGATTCACATTTCAAAACACTGAAAGCACTTAATCTAGTACGATAATGAATCTTGAAGTTTCATTTTCTAGTTAATGAAATCTCTATTCTCATCCCTCTCTAGCATTTCATTCAGGCATACTTAACGTTTAATTTTCATTATTGTCGGGCCATTTTAGTGAGATGAAAGTTATATTAAATTCTAGAAATGTTTAATTTAATGAAAATAGCTTGAGTATTACTCCGGTATTTAAATCTTGTTTAAAATGAGACTTGTTGAGTATAAGATTAAGTTTGCCAAGTGGGCTTTTGGTTTATGAATTATTCATTGATTGTGGTGTTGGACAAATTCCATTTAGGGTGTCTTTTATCCAACAATATAGTAATTTGGAACTGCTTGCTTCTATTTAATACCTATTATCTAGATTCTGGTCTTTCTTTTTGTTTACTATTTTGTTTTTCATGTCTTTTTATGTCAATGACATCCGTGCATGTTTACAAATGGAAGTTTGCTTTATTTCAGATACATGGGTACAATAATTGGAATAAGTGATATGGATCTTGTTCGTTGGCCAAATTCTCATTGGCGTTATGTCAAGGTAAATGAGCTAATTTTGTATAGTATACTATTATTACAGGAAATGTCCACTATTTTCCACACTTTTGGATCAAACAATTCAGCTTGAAGTCATTGCAAAAAATACTATGATAACTGTACAATGTATAAAAACCCAAATTTTGAAAAGAGATATAATAAGAAGCCCAAAGTTTGTTGGCTTTTTAAGATTTATGTTTCATGTTGTCCAAAAGTTATGTTGCTTGTATGTTTAGTTGATTATTTACTTTATTCTAGGAAATTGGGGAGTGACTATAAAAAAATGTCATGGAAAGGCCTTTCTACGACACCTTTAATAACAAGAATTCTCCGTCATCAAATATTACTTTAGATGATGGGGATTCCATACCATTAAAGTCCAAAAATCGAGATTTTTTAATGACGGGGAAAGTAAAAATGACTCTATGATAGATGACAGTCGATCGGCCGTCATTATAGGATTTTAATGACTGTTTTTCACCATCATCTAAGACCAAAATTGTAGTAGTCATAAATTCAACTTTTTCAATTGTAACAATGCTACAGTATTGTAACCGTGAAGCAGAGAATAATTTTCCCTTTCTGTACGGTAGGCAAAGAAGGGAATAATTTCCCTTTCCCTATATGGTACCACAAAACATGGAAAAAATTTCCCCATCCCCATGTGGTACCACAAAGCATAGAATAATTACCCTGTCCATATGCGGTCTTCCTAAGTATTTCCTGATACTGAGAACTTTTGTTGTTTTTGGGTCTCAGCTTTTCGTTCTTCTCTTTTTTCTTTCTGGGCTTGGTTTGGGTGAGCACTTCAGGTGCTTCTTCATTGGGATGCATGATGGACTTAGTCCATCTCGATAATGACCCAAAAATTTAATTAAGATTTTCTTAGTTATTTTAAACAAAAGCTCATGGAAACTAGGTCAATCTTTTTACTCTAAACTAAGATGGCAAATAAAATCATAAACATAACTCAATCCAAATCAAATCATTGAAAAATATCATTTAATAACAATTCAAAATTAAGGCATTAATTATCCAACAAAACCCTTAAAATTAAAAGCGACACAATTTTTTAAATAAAACAAATAAATTCTAAATAATTTCCTAGAAAACTAATTGACTCTCGTCTCATGCCAGAGACTCTAAACTCAATCCATAATGAACGTATCCTCATTATCTTAAAATTTTAGAATAAAATGGAGTGAGTATATTTTATACTCAGTAAGCAAAACTAGACATGCATAACATCACTAGAATGATAATCATATACAATACATATCATTCTTTCAAATCTTTCAGATATTTCTTATAAAGTATCACATGCAATACTTTTTATTCTCATTCAGATTGTTCTCATCTTTCTTATAGAGTTTGCTGGCCAACTTTCGTTAGAGCTCGTCACCAACCCCAGAATAGAATAGAGATAACACGTCGATAGATTGTTAGCTTGTGAGGTACGTACAAATTCCCTTCCTCATAAGTACCACTCCGCACCTTGAAGAACGTGGAACTAGGTTCAAAAATGCCTTCCCACAAGACTAAACATAGTATATACACAAATCCTCTCCCGAATAATGAGGTAAACACAGACCCTCTCCCGAATGATGAGGTAAACACAGACCCTCTCCCGAATAATGAGGTAAACCAAGACATTTCCCGAATGATAAGATAAACAGAATAGAGTTTGTGGTACGTGACTTTAACGACACAGAGTATGTTTTTGTTACGTAATCATATGATCATCTTTTATATTTTATAACAAATAATCCTTTTAGAAATCCATATTTTCACATCACAATGTCATCATAGAGAAACTATAACAACATAAATAAAACATCACAAAACAACAACCACCATAGGGAAAATAATCATAGTTCTATTCTAAAATTTCCAGTCACACAAAACACATAGTTATATAGGTAAGGTGTCACTTACTCGATCGCCTATTAAAAAAGTTACCGAATAGAACCTCCTCAAATAGAGAACACTATGTTTCTCATACGAGTGTAAATTTAAAAACTAACACTATAGTACAGAGTCGGGTAAAACCGACGCAACATATCCTAAGATTTCATAAAAATTCTAAATTTCTTCCTAACAAGTACTATAATATTTTAGAGTTTCACGTATCTAATTTTATAATAATCCGATGTTGCAATTAAAGAAGCAAAGTTTGTGAATTTAAAAACTAACACTATAGTACAGAGTCGGGTAAAACCGACTCAACATATCCTAAGATTTCATAAAAATTCTAAATTTCTTCCTAACAAGTACTATAATATTTTAGAGTTTCACCTATCTAATTTTATAATAATCCGATGTTGCAATTAAAGAAGCAAAGTTTGTGAAAATGTTTCAATATAAAAGAACTTGTCCAAAACTTCTGAAATTTTACAGGCCAGCTTGTCCGAGATACACTCAACATGTTACAGTAAAATTTGAAGTTAAACCGATTAGATTTCAACACAGTAATATCAATAGTCTACCTTTTTCTATATTAACCTGAGACTTCTAAAGATTCTAAAAAATCACGGAGATCTAGTTCTTCCCTAATTTTTCTATGGTAACAGCTTCAACATGTTAAGAATACTCCCTAAAATTTTAGATTCAAAAATCAACGTTTGAATTTCAAGAAATCCGTTTGATTCTATAGTGTATAGTGTGAATCTGAAAATTCTAGTTTTGCAAAAAAACTAAATTTTCCTATTACCAATGCCCACCTACTCAAAATCTTTTCAGAACATAAATAAACATTCATATTTGCTCTTAACCTAAGGTTTTTTTTTTCTATTTTCTTCCTTAAAGTCATGAAAAAATTATAGACAATAAGGTTTACTTTTAAGAGATGGTAACTCGAAATTTACCCGTTAGTGTGATCCAAAATAAAATGACTCTAAGACTTTGCCGCCACCACGATCGACCAAGGGTGAAGAAAATCTTCTCCCTCCATAGTAACTGGGGTTTTTCGGTGGTAGAAAGAGGGAGAGAAAATGAGAGAATGTGAGAAGGAGAGAAGGGGGGGGGGGGNGGGGGGGGGGGGGTTAATGAAGTTCGAAATTTAATTTTTGAATCAAATTTCAAATTCAAATAGGGATATAAAGTTAAAAGATAATAAGGGTTTAGATGAGATATAAATAAACAAGGTTTTAAATTGAGATTGCAAAGGGTAGGGCTTAATCTAAGCATTTTAAATTTCAAAATAAAATTTGACTTCAGAGTGAGTTCAAAATCAATTAAGGACTCCTAAATTAAAATTTTCAATTTTTTAAATATAAGGATAAATCTCTCATCCAAATTTAAAATTTGGTTATGTTTTGAGATCTTAAATACTAAACAACTAATGTCAAAATAGAAAAATATTGATGGATATCTAAAACCATTTTTCGGCCAAAACGAGTGACTTTTGAAAGACTGTTTTACAATGTAAAATTCATAAAAAAGTTCTGAAAATTAAACGTGTTAACATACACATAGTCAGTGTGCTACGTTGATAACTAACCTAAAACTAAAAAATTATCAATTTGTTTTTTACTATACTGAAACAACAAAATTTTAACATTTTTAGAAAGATACAGGAGTCTCGTTTTATCTAACTTCTTACAGTAAAGATATTGACATGTTTTCAATAGGGATAAAAAAATTCTGATTAAAAAGAAATCGTTTGATAAGGAAAATATTAAAGTTTTAAATGCTATCAGCAATTTTTTTCTGTAAATTACGTCTGCGTTTCTAAAATGGTTAGAATGACTTTTTTATGATACTTAAAATGAATTTCATAAAAATTATACGATTCCAATGATATAACATAAAAACTGAATTTCTCGAGAGCACTTACCAAATCAAATGATTATTTAATTGAACGAAGGGCAGATTTGGAAACACTTTTGATTAGTCACAAAGAAACTCACATCTTGATTGACTATCAATAATGGAGAATAAAGGACTCTAAGAAAAACATAGTGTAAAGGAAGAAGTTTATGGTTAAGAAATGGAGAAGATGTTTCGCTTAGGGGATAAAGCAAAGAAAAATAAAAGGAAGATACAAGGCTAAAATAGAGTCCTGCTTAGTAAAAAATCTTGATTTATGGTATAATGGAAGATGAAGGAGTTACATGGCAATAGGGGTGAAAACTGAGTTGGGCCTGTGTCGGGCCTAGGCTAGTAGTCTGTGGCCCAGACGGTTGATGGGCTGGTCCTAGACCTATTTCACGGGCTGGCTGGGCCGATCCCTAGCCAGCCCGTGAAATATATAAGTCGGCTCTGTATAGACCGTTGAACCGGCCCGTGACTTCACAATCGGGGCATGGGTCGGGCTGACTAACTATCCGGTCCGGTTATTTCAAATCGGACCGAACCGGTTTCTTCTCATCTAAAATGTGATCAATTCTATAAAATTGCTCTAAAAAAGAGTTGAATCTTGATGGGAAGAGAGGAAAGATGAGAAGGATACCACTAGGCTAATTCATAATAAATAAAAAAATTATAAATATTAACAATAAAAATGTGAAATATTAAATCTCCAAGTTTCATAAAATTATTATTTTATTCATTAGATCTGAAAGTTACATTACTATAATTTAGACATATCTCAACTAGGTTGGTATATGCCTATCTATCAATTATTTGCAACAATATTAAAAATTACATATAAAGTGAGTTGTTTTATGACTTGCAAGAATATTTTATAATTATGTACATCCCAACTAGGTTTTCACCCGCCTGATTATAAAATACCTACTTGTAAATATCTCAAAATAAATTATACGTGATATTCATATTCAAGCAAAAATTAAAATATATTTTAAATAATTAATAACTAATGTATATCATGTTCAATAACATCTAAATTTTAGAATTCTTGAATGAGACCGGTTTCTCATTGTTGTCTTCTTCTGACTTCACAAGTCTACTCCTTTACCAAATAAGGCAATAAATGTTGAATGGTAATAAAATGTAAATTTATAAATATGTATTTTATGTTATTCTATAGGCAATACAAAAAATATAAACTTTAGTTTAACAAAAATTGCTTTAGTCTAGTGGTAAAGAGGTCCTAGTTTCAACTCACATCATATACATATTTCATATGTTTTACAATTAGGAGACATTCTTAATGGGCCAATTTGACGAGCCCAACCGAGTCACTTACCATCTCTACTTGACTACTTGGCAAGAAGGTCTCCTAACACCGAAAACTTCTACCAGAATCAAGGCTCAAATTTGCATAGTGAAAATGTTTTGTTGACTAAAATAAAATGAATAAGAAATATTTGTTTGAGATTAGGCAAATCTAAATTCAAAATAGATGGTCTCTCACATTGCAAAATCTCATACTAGGATGATAATAAACATTTGAAATTAGTGAAGAGATTACGATGAAGGGTATCCCAAAACTTTGGGTTCAAATTTTAAACTAAAATCTAAATTTTCAATTGGCAATTATACATATAGGATTTTCTTAGATCAATTCAGATTGTGACATCCCCCACTTTTTTTATAAATTGGTTTGCAAATAAATAATTATTGTTTTTTTTAGTTGTAAAATAATAACATATAGCATAGGATAAATTGCTTATATTACAAATCAATAAACCAAGAAGAATAAAGAGAGCGATAACTATAGCACTAAAGTAGTTTGACTATAGATAAAATATCAACAAAAAATGTTGGTTCTTACAATCTAAGTCTTACCTTAGTATTGGACGGGGATTCGGCCTTTCATATAACTGATGGGCCTTGGTCAAATTTTGAGTATCAACATTAGCCTCCTCAATTACATGGATCACTTCTAGATACTTATTATGCAATGTGGTTGATATGGCGTCTCTTCTCCTCATGTTTGCTTGTTTTCGGAGCCTCTGTATTAGCTTTCTCCCTTTGATACATATTATACAGACGCAACAACCCTAAACCCTATTCATTGATCACTTATTAGGCTTCGACGATGGTTTCATCTCGAATAGGTGTTCCGTGATGGTTGGTGAGGCTAATGAGAATAACACTTGGGCTTGGCTCGTTTAGCTTGAATTCATGGCATGATTTGCATGAGTAAGTGTGTGGCTTGACCGCGTCTAGGATTGCTTGATCGTATTACTTGATGGTATAATCATGTCCTTAATAAGAATGTAGATTCTTGTGATTCCACACATTTTGGCCCTCATGAGAGTTGGCTTTTCATTGAGCCGCAAATTCAGATATCTCTTAAATGTTCTTCCTCATGTGTTCGACTATGAGGTATTTCAAAACTTCATTGCTTCATTTTTATAATTACCTGTGAATAAGCTCATGTGTATTTGAAAGCTTGGCCACTCAGTTCCTCCATGACTTCTGATTACTCCTTGTGAGCATTTGCACATGTTCTTTCTCATGTATTCGGCTATGACTCCGTACTGATGTCAGTGTGAGAATCTCTACTATTGTGGCAGCTTTTAATTCATGGACTAGAGAATATAAGTGAAAGTCATGGTTGTTCAAGGTAAAGTGAGACGATAATACACATGCTAAATGAGTACTCTATAGCGTGACATTGCACCTTTGAACCTGCGATCCAATGGGAAGTTGATGATTTTGCTAGATTGACTTATGCCTTTTTATGGTTGCAAGCAATTACATCTCATATGTTCAGCTATGACTTTGTACTGATGTTAGTAAACTCAAGTTGCGGAAATGAGAATCTCTATTGTTACGGCAACTTCTAATTCATGGACTAGAAAATATAAGTGAAAGTCATGGTTGTTCAAGGTAAAGTGGGACGATAATACCTGCTAAATGAGTACTCTATAGCGTGACATTGCACCTTTGAACCTACGATCCAATGGGAAGTTGATGATTGTGCTGGATTGACTTATGCCTCTATATGGTTGCAAGCAATTACCTTGATAAATTTTCTGGTAAGTGTGTCACATGTGGCTCTATAGATCTTTAATGTTTAGCAAGCTCTAAGAAGCCGATACATACATGAACATCTAGTGGTTGTGCTAGATATTGATACTCGTGTCTCCATAATATTTGGCGCAAGACCTATTTATGTGTATATACTGCCTTTGGAGTCAAATATCACGTGTGTTGTTTGTAGAGTCCTTCCCCATAAGCGTGGGGATGCTTCAACAAATGAAGATAGGCAAAAGTGACTGCTTAATTTTTCAAAGCACCATTAATACAAATGTGATAGAGCTATCTATATAAACAATCTAGCTTGATCGACATGTACAAGAGAAGAAGCCCACAAACTAAGCACAATTTGTAGATGTTGTTGATCAGCGGCGTTGAGTTTAAACTTAGATGGATTGGTGTCTTCACTTTAGGGTCGTTTAATTTTGATTTATGAATGGTGGGTAAGTGAGCAATCATCTTTTGGTCTCGCAAGATGATTTGAGTTAATTTTCATGTCTTTCTAGATATTGATATTCTTCATAGTGGGGGTGTTGGTATATCATGGATACCAAAAGCGTGGTGGGTGGGCGGCTAATAGATTGTTTGCTATGAATATTGCCTGTATCGACAATATTATCGACTAGGGATGTTCAACGGTCGGTCTGGTCAGATTTTCGGAGGAAAATAAGACCAGACCGAAAATCACGGTCCTCCTATATGAAGGACCGAACGGACCAAAAATCTAGAAAAAATCCAGACCGACCAGACCGAAATTCAATGGTCGGTTCAGACGGACATAACGGACTAAATACCTATTTTACAATAAATATGTTATTTAACAATAACGACAAATTTTGACTAGGAGTTTACCATATCTAAACATATCCAAACTTCAAAGTACTAATATTCAACATTTAAAAATATCCAAAGTTCAAAGTACTAATATCTAACATTCAAACATATTCAAACTTCAAGGAGAGGGGCTAGGTCTGGTGCTGGACTGAGAAATAACCTAACCCTAAAAAAATTATATACATATATATATATAGTATCTATACGGTCGGTCCTGTCGGATCGGTCCAGAATTAACAAAAATTCTAGACCGGTCTGAATTTTCGATCCTCTTTAAAAGAAGGACCAAACCGACCATAACAATAAAAAAACCGTCCAGAACGATCAATTTTAGATCGGACCGGTTCGGACTAAACGATCTGGATGATTTTTTAACACCCCTATTATGGACTAGCTATGGAGTTGGTCACCGGATTTTTCTAGGGCATGGTTGTTGACTACGTAGGGACATGTTGGTAAAGACGTGAGCTTCTGAATATGCCGTGGGCTATTGGCATGTATTTGAGCATGATGTTAGAACTATATCCTAATTTCGCAATCTATTTTGTTGGATTGGGGCCTTGTGTTATTGGTAGCCTATTACACACACATCTTCTCATCTGGTTGACGAATGGTCGGGGCTTCAAGATTGGACGATGATGCGTAGTGTAAGCTTGATCCAGTCTATAGTGGAGTTGAAGGCTCATTACGACAACATCCACCCAGATGGTCACTGATTAACTCTTTGATTGAATGGTTGCCATGGTCGATCATTTAATAGCTCTGATAGATCAGTACAAATAAGAGCGTGTGATGGATATGAATGCGCACATGAAATTGAATCTCATCTAATTGTTGGAGTGATGTGCATTTCCTTAAAATGTTTTCACATCAATTTTTTTGTGTTGTCGTATCGTACTAAATCAATGCAAGTGCTACCACATTGAGCAGGTTGTCTTGTATTCGTGTTGGTGATGTCGCATAGTAATGCCCGATGTTCTTAGCCTTGTTAGTTTTTATTTTTATATTTCCTTCTACAATAGGGTGAGCTATGTCAGACTTGAACGTGAATATCATGGTATGACTAATAGGTTTGCAATAGAGCCCTTAACAAGTATTGACTTGTTGATCAAATATATGTGGAGTTCATCTTTATCGATTGCCAGTGTTCTTGAGTATGTAACATAAGAGCTCCAACCATTTCAAACTCATCGTATCAAATTGGGCTTATTCATACTATCGTCATTGTAGCCCAATGAACCTGTAATGTTATGTGCCTCCGTATAGAACTATTATGTCTCTTTTAATTGTTCTTACTCATCTGTGTTTCTTAGAAATATGTAGAACTATGTAGAGAGATGCATGAGGTTGAAGAACTGTATGAGAAAGCATCATTTATGAGTTATGATTGATTGACTCCTCCAAGTAGATCCTCATGGAATGCAGTTCATTTAATTGTTCTTGAGTATGTAGAGATGCATTGAAGAACTACATGAGAAAACATCATTTATGAGTTATGATTGATTGAAGCCCCCAAGTAGATCCTCATGGAATGCGGTACATGTAATGATGTTTCCATGGTATACGAGTCTTGGGTTACATTTAGCATTGCCGCATCTAGTTCACCTCCACTTAGGCAAAACTATAGCCCTTGAATTTTCCTTTAGTGCCAATCAGGGATACTCATGGAATGGGTTTCACCCGTAAGAGAAAGAAAAATAGAATTAAAATGGGAATGCATTGTGATTATAAAGTAATGGGTGTGATAGCATGAGATTATCTAAATGAGTCGAGCAAAAGAGCGAGTATACTGACCATTTTCATTTATGCTTCTTTGACATTCCAAGAACAATTGCAAGGAAATTTTCTTGTTAGTAAAGAGATAAATTGTTATGGCTTGCTGCATGGATTTAATATCAGAGGCTACGGGTGGTTCGTTGTCTCATGTGTATTGTTGGTTTTGTGGTATTTATGAGTATTCTTGGAGCTTATGGATTTCGGGAGGCATGAATTTTTGTTACCACTAAAAGTTGAGGTTGTATCAGTAAGCTTCAAGTTTTCACGATGATAGCAGTGACTTGGATGGTAATGTTTTTGTCGTGTTAGTCAATATGAACGTAATAGAGCAGTCTATATCGAAGAAAACCATTAACGGGAAAGCTGGGCGTGCTTTGAGCAAAAAAAGAAACTCCTGATATGGAACCAAACTCACGGTCTATATTGAAAAGAAATTTATGGTACATATGCAGGTGTTCTTGAAATTGGTTGATAAAGAGAACAAAGAAAAGTTTGTTTCAAAGAAAACTTTAGATAAATATTTTGGCATCATTTAAAGATTTGGCTTATACTTCTGAGACGTGTGATTAGGGGTTTAGTTTCCTCATAGGATATAGTCCTTATAGGATTGAGTTGCAGGAGCCTCAGACGACTTGATTGGTATCTCAAATATAAGTGTCTAGTTTGGCAAATCGTTCACTTTCGAATTAGTTCTTGACTTTCAACCAAATAGCAAGAGCCAAATGATGGTTTTCGTTGACTATTTAGGCATGGAAATTGGTAGACATTGTTGAGTGATTGTTGTGTAAAATCAATAGGAAGTATACATGTCATCAAGAAGAAATATAAAAGTAAGTGTCAGCACCTCAGAGATTAATTAAATGATAATTAACTAGAAAACCAGTTAATGGGTAAAATAAAATGTTGGTGATATAAGATTGAGTATTTAGATAACTAGAATTAAAGTAGAATGTGAGGAACAAATAACAAAGGCTAGTTAATAGCTGAATTCAATAGGTTATAACTAATAGCAAATTAAGGCTAGAGTCATTAAACCCCCTTGGAGTTGCTAGCTTACTTAAGAGAGCTATTGGGATTGTTATAGCATCACTGGCAGAAGTAACCTTAACTTTTTAAATGTATAAGTTCATTTCCATCACTCATGACTTAAGTTCTTTAATTAATCTTAACATATTCCTATGCTAGATTAATATCAAGGACAGTAATTGATAGCTCCAGTTTTTATAGGTTTCAAGGTGAACGATATATGCCTATACTATTTACAAATTATTTAACTCATCAATAGATTAAATAAACTTGCACCATTCAAGCTCGATCTACTAATCTAAACCTTTAAATTAGCACAGTATCATGTAAATTGATGGCCAGACAATAACAAGAATTAACAATGAAGAACACTTGAATAAAATGCTATTTAATTAGCTTAAAAATCCAAGCTCACTATGTAAGTTAAACAATTTCCAGGTTCATTAATAACTCTGCTAAGAAAGTTTAGCTCATACTAGTTCAATGAAAATCTCAAAATGTAATCCAACGACTAATTACAAAACTAATAAGCTACAAGAAGGAAATACAAATAAGATTAAGGAAGTAAAGATGGAATTAGAGAAGATGCTCAGAAGCTTGTCTCCTTCATTCTTCATCCTCTTTTTTCCTTTCTTATACTATTCGTTCTAAAATCTGCCCCTTTTACTTAATGCAGCTTGTCGACCCTCACAATGTAAAAGTGTTCCTTTCTACATGATGAAAGCAATGGTACAGAATGGGTGAAGGACACTCATCACCTAGTAAATGATGAAAACCACATCAAAATCAGTGTTTACCGTCTAGATAATCTTTTAGCTCGCTTAGGTTCCCGCATGAACTCATTTGCAAGCTGGACTAAAACATGTTGGAAATTTTTTCATGCATGCTCAGTCAATGTTTATAGCACTGCTGTAACATAAGCTCTAGCACTTAGTCGCTCAACCCTAACTTAAAGTCCTAATGAAAGCTAACAACGAGTGCATTTTCTGATCCTTGAATTACACTTTAGCAAAATAAACTAAAACCCTATTCAAGACAGGCAACATGCAGCACATGATAAAATATAATCTTTATCTAGACAAATCATTTTCTAATTGATATTAAATTAACCTTGAAAACTACAAGATAATTTTAATTTCTTAGAGTTGTCAGTGGTCTTACAAGATGGATTTGAATTCTAGTCTTCATGACATTTGTGAAGGGCCTTCTTATTGAATAAGGGTAGAAGATGAATGATAGCTACATATTAAGATGTTTGCTTCTTTAAGAACTTCATGATATCTCACCGACAGAAAAGGAGAAGGTGAATCGTGTGATATGGCAGTGTAGTCCATGTGAGTAGGTGAGGGACGTCTGAGTGAATGTTTGGAGATAGAGCATGCTATAATGGCGTGAAGGCACACGATCTAGACAAAGGTGCATGTGAAATATAGCTGATGGTATGACCTTACAAGTACATGATGGTGAAGGCAAATAGCGTGTAGCCACGAGATAAAAAACTAGCTGTGTATCCAACAAAAGCACGAAGAGTGACATCATATTCTTGCCTTAATGATGACTTTGCTGACATTTCCATCAAGGCTAGCCATGTGATCATACTCTGCCAACCTCATCCATTTGTTTTGGTGATTACCATGTTATTTCACAACCAGTATGGCATGAGATGACATGGACACTAGCAAGCAAAGGACAAGTTTAATTGAGTAGTTCACTTGAATTTTAGGCTCTCTACATTTTGGAAGGCTTGAGTTTGTATTGCTTTGCTCATACATTTTTTAAGCTTGAGTTGATTCTATGCGGGCCTTTGTAAGCTTCGGTATCTTTGCTTTTATGGATATAGGATGCTAGAAAAGTGGGTTGTGTACAAGGTGTTCGGCCAATCAAGCCTGAACATAGTTTAAGCTAGTAGGAACATTGACTCTCATGTGATGACTTACAATTTCTTTCGAGTTGTATTGATGCTTCAAGGGTAGGTGGAATCTGTAAGTTTATGGGTTTGCATCGAATCCATGTCAGATTCCTCTAATTGTGAGTATATCATATATGTGTTGAATCATATTTGTATTGTTGAATTGCCACTCTATCAAATCCGTGTTGAGTTGCACCCATACTGAATATGTGTTGAACTGTCTCTCTATCACATTTGTGTTGAGTAGCATTCGTATTGGCCTTTCAACCATATCAAAGCTTCATTGATATGCTCGTACTGCATCTTGTTCATATGAATCCTTCCATCATTCAAGTCTATATCTCTCTCTTTGCAAAATTTATGAAATTACTACCCAATTGTTTTGGGGCGCGGGTAGCGGTTGATTTCGTCTGTAGATTGCTCCTCTTGTGAGATTTCATTTTCACCGTATGTGAAGGGGCGTGGTTGCTTCTGATGATGTTTTGTGCTTCTCCGTATCAAGTTTCACTGGCATATCATAGGATCATTGGAATCGGTAGAGGAAGCCCCAATAGGACTCGATTGGGATATTACGTGTGGGTATCAAGCTTGGTCACGAGCATGATATTTTCTCTTTCTAGTATCGTGTGTACAAGTTTAACATAGCTTGGTTGCAAGAACTAAATATCATGGGACGAATGATGAGTCTTGTCCAGTGTTTAGCATGGATTATTGGGTGATTTGTATTGACTCTGAAGTATAGGTTATGTATTTGAAGTATAGGCTATGTATCACTATGTGGACTGGTACAGAAGGGCTTGTACTTTTGTTGATTCAGGTAGAAGGTGGACAATAGTTGTGTATCAAGGTATTAGGTATGTATCCTCGAGTGATTTTTATCTAGATGTAGCAGAGATAAGCTTGGCTACTTATAAATATAACATACTTAGATATATTGACTCTTTATAGGCCCTATGTGAACTAAATCAGTATAAGTGTAGGAAGCTTGTATAAGTTCAGTCTGCATAGAGCTTGGATAAATTGGAAAAATGACTACATATGTTAAATCTCAAATTTTCTTGGCTCAAGATCAATGTTTTTATGGTTATGATGAATCTGAATTTTTTTTGGGATTGTATTGATGCTTCTATGAGCATGTTGGATCTGGATTTTTGTATTCAAGCCATTGAATCGATCATTTCTGTATCTATGGGTCATGTCTTGAATCACATCTGTATCAAACCTGCCTTAAATCGACTTTGCATCAATAATGTGTTGAGTTGATTCCGTGTTGTTTTTCAATCCTGAGCCACCTTTGTTCTTTTTCATTCTTTACCTTTTTCTTCTCCATTTTTCCCGTTGCTTCCTCTATTTCCACCAGTTTAATTTTTCAAGTGTGAGGATTGACCGTGGGCATGGATGAGCGTGGAAGGCATAGGAGCTGTATTGGCATGGCTTGGAGGAAGTTTTTTGGCACGTGTATATTTCTTTTTTTATGGGTCGAAGTAGATAAATAATGTAATGCCTCCAGATTGTTTTGGATTTTGGTGAAGTTTGTGGTTTTGAGGGGCGTGGATTTGTGTCAATACTATGGGTTGTCTCATATCATTAAACTTTTGGCTCTGCATGGAAAGTATTTTAGGTTGATACAGATGCTAGAAAGGAGTCAACATCGAAGAAAAATCTTGAGGGGAAACTGGGCATAGTTCAAATGCAAGAAAAGTCAATGACAGTGATAAACCATGGTCCGTGTAAAAAAGAAACACATGGTAATTATGCTAGTGTGTGTTATCAAGATATACATAGGCCAAAAAGAAATCCATATAAGCTAGAACTTGATTAGAAATCAATCTTTGTAGCCTTGAGCATGATGAGACATCAATTCGTATAAGCTACGACTTAATGAAAAATCAGTCTGTAGCAAGAGAAAACCATGGTAATAGCGTGAGAATCTTATCTTTATTGAAGAAAACAAGTTTGAGGGAGGAGAAAATCATATCGACAGAAAGTTTGGAGGACTCTGTAACGAAATTGGTGTTTGCGAGCCTTGCTTCTCTTTCGACTTGAGTTCTTTCTATGATCCATGATTGCTTTGAAATAGGGGAGGAGAAATTTTAAGAAAAAATAGTCATGGAATTTGAGATGGTTTGCAGCCAATCCCAGCAAGCCTCTTGAGAATATGCATTAGGTTCTGTTATGGGCTTAACGGGCATGGTCAGAATATTTCTTAGTTCTTAGATGGTACAAATAATTTCCACTCGGTAATGTTGTGAGGATTGATTAGTGGTTCTCACAAATGGAATGAAATTTGGATGCTAAAGGGGGATATTGTGCATCTCGTGGATATATGGGCGATTTTTGGCAATTTTGGGCATGGTTTAGGCTGGTATTATGGTTTCACGTTGTATTCGCAAGATTTGATTCTATGTGGGAGGCATTTTTCTCATGCATGTATTCCAGGCAGGGGCGTCACATCTATTAAAAATAACGCACATGTCATAAGATGAGCTCAATGAGAACAGAAATCTCGTGTGGAACAAAAGGATAAAAGCTCGTTTGATATTGATTTCCAGTGCGAATAAAAACCATGAAAGTGTTGCCTATTGATCCTTTAGATCTTCAAAATTTGAAGCTAGAGGTGTCAGAAAAGTTACCACATGGATAACTGGCTTATGGCAGCCAAGCGTTCATAGAGACGTTGCTTTTTCATTTTTCGATGTCGGTTCTTCCTATCATTGTGAAGTAGAATTCACCAAGTGTTGGATTGTTCACCCACCAATAGGGGACGTGAGCTGGGTTTAGATCATCGTGAGACAGGTTAGCATCCTACAGATGGCAGTGTCACAATAGTAATTCAACCTACTACGAGAGGAACCGTTGATTCGCACAATTGGTCATTGTGCTTGGTTGAAAAGCCAGTGACGCGAAGCTACCGTGCGTTAGATTATGACTGAACGCCTCTAAGTCAGAATCCGGACTAGAAGTGATGCATGCGCCTGTCGCCCGACTGCATACCAACAGTAGGGGTCTTCGGGCTCCTAAAGGCACATGTCGTTGGTGAAGCGTTCTCGACGGGTGAGTCGAGTTGGCCGCCTTGAAGCATAATTTCCAGTGAGCAGTGGGTAGAATCATTTACAGATGACTTAAATATGTGAAAGGTATTGTAAGTGGCAGAGTGGCCTTGCTGCCACGATCCACTAAGATCCAGCCTTATGTCACTTCAATTTGTCCCTCCCCCAATACAATTTGAATATTTTCTTATATGATTTCGATTCTAGTTCGTCTAGATCACGAGGAACCATAGGAGAAATGTTTAGCTTGATTCCCCAGCGGAGTCACCAAAATGTTTGGTGTATTTTCTAAGAGATGGGCTAAATACAGAGTTGGTCACGAGATCTGTACTCATGTCAAAACCAAATAGGTTTATGAAAAAGGCGAGAATCAAGCCTAGGTCTGAAATAAATGTTGCGATATTCATTAAACACCATTATTCTTCTCTAGGTCCCTCAATTTAAAAAATTGAGAAGTGACGAATAATCAGAGCATGATAGAGGAAAATGGTTTTAAATTGATACTGAGTAAATGAGTCGTATTGAATGGGCTTCCGTATTACAAAGTATGAGTAAAAAGGATTGATTCAATCTCTCTAAGCATGTTTAAGGTCCCGCTTTGCATGGAAGCTTCAAGAGTTGTTTCAATGGAGGATTTTACTTGCTCTTCCACTCTTACCTCCTTGTAGTCTTTCCCTATTTTATAGGCATTTTGCTCAGGTGCTTCTCCATTGGGATGCATGACGGATTTAGTCAATCTCAATCTTCCCCTTAGTATTGGACAGAGATTAGGTCTTTCACATAATTGCCGGACCTTGGTCAACTTTTGGGCGTCAACATAAGTTATGGTATTTTCATAAACAGAGAGAAATTTAGGGTAGTATCTTAGTTAAAAAAAATAAGTGTCCTTGTTATATTATAAATATGTGAATGTTTTGTTTTTGTCTATCATCTTAAAAAAAGTAAAGATTTTTAATGGTAGTTTAAAATATAATGTCTTGGTAGGTAAAATATTTATGATAGTTTATAATTTATATTGTAAAAATTATCATGTGAGCTCAAAACGCTAAAATTCTTCCAGCAACACCTTATTTTTACTGTTTAAACTGAATTGTCATTAAAATATATAAAAGCTGTCATTGTACCCTCAAATGGTACTGGTAGTACTGTCAAAACCACAGAGAATATCTCTAGTTTTCCGAAAAAAAGAACAGAGCAGCATAAAGAAAATTATCGTATAAGTATTCTGATATTATTATAGGTATTGCAATAAACAACAATTAAGCATTAAAAACTAGTATTGAAAATCGCCTTTTTTGCAACCGTTTTTTTCATTGGCCATTTGCTAAAACCACTAAAAAGTCGGACTATTGACTACAATTCCTATTTTAAATTTGGTTCTACTTAAAATAGAAATCAGACTAAATGGACAACTTTTCAATTAAATTATAAAAATGACACAAAGTTTAAGAAGTTATTAAGGATGAGTTATTTTAAATTGGTTGGTGCAGATTTCAAAAACCATGATTTCAAAAGAAAGGAGATTTCAAAAAAACACATATTCCAAAATTTGCATGTGTCATTATAATGTATTTAAAATATGTTATGCATTAATTAGAATACTTATGATATGTGTTTAGAGTGTTTATGTAATACAAATAGTATATTTACAGTTTGTCTTTATTAACATATATGTTCATTATGGTTTTTGAAAACCCAAATTGGGGTGTTGCTTATTTACCATTTTCATCATTTTAATGTACTTATACATTACTTGTAATATGTTTAATGTACGCAATATTATACATTCTGTCATTAATTTTTTCCAGCCCGTCATTTCCCCGCAGTGCCTAGTTCTTATCCCAGCCAAGGTTCATCTCAAGCACACAAAGCTCATCTCGCTGTTTAGGCTGCGAAACTCGTCGTCCATGGCTATGAAGCTCTTCATCCATGGTCACAAACCTTGCAGTCCACGGCCGTGAAGCTCTTTGTCCATGGTCGAGAAGCTTGCAGTCCATGGCCGTGAAACTCTTTATCCATGGCCGTGAAGCTCTCCATCCATGGTCGAGAAGCTTGCAGTTCATGGCTGTTGTTGCGATTTTTTTATAGTGTAAATGTACACTATCGTCGTTAAATAATAAATTTTTATAAAAATAAAGTATCGTTCACACAATTGATTGATATTAATAATTGAAATTAACTAAACATTTATTCTACTTGAGAATGACGAAAAGTTAAGATTTTTAATTAAACTAAAATTCTAATTAAAATAAAACGATAAGTTTTAGTTTAATAATTGAAATTAACTAAACATTTTTTGTCTACTTGATGATTGAATCTGCTTTTTGTTTATAACACCATTAGAATTTCATAAGTTAGAGATAATTATGAATCTAGTGTAGCAATTATAATTTTTTATGCTTAATGAGTTTCATTATATTGAATCTTGACAGAGATGTATGATTCATATTTTTGATTCATTATTATCGATGCTTAAAAAAGATTGATAATTATATTAGAAAAATTCGCTATCAATGTTCTTAATAAACATTAATTGATTGAGAATTAGAATTTAGAGCATGTTTGATTTGGTGAAATCGAAAACCCTAGAGCTTTTAACTATTCAAATTTTATATTTGTCAAATCTTTTCGATTGAATTAAAGATCAAAATTTATGAACAATCAAGATTTGGCTACGTCGTAGCCCTAGATAAGAAATTCTAAACATACTAGATCAATAAGATATCCTAATAATATTCATGATCATAGAGGAAAAGAGAAGAAAAAACTAGATTTGAGGATGAATTGAAGTTGAAATCCGTTTCCCGATTGGATCCGTCTTTGTTTCATTTCCCAAAAGTTTTCTCCTCTGCCTCTCACATCCTCAAGGTCCTCCAAGAATCTTAAAATATTATATTTATACACTAGGGTTTGTCAAGAATTAGATCAGGACAAAAAAATTACAAAATAAATCTAAAATCGTGCCAACGTCGCGAAGGCGGGAGCCAGCGTCGTGACATTGTTCAATCTATCAAGCGCCAGCGTCGTGATGCTGGCGCCTGATAGATTGGCCAGCGTTGCGACGCTGGGAAGTCAGCGTCGTGATGCTGGCACCTGATAGATTGGCCAGCGTTGCGACGGTGGAAGCCAGAGCCACGACGCTGGCCATTCTGCCCAGATCTATCTTTTTCTCATTTTATCCGCATTTTTACCTTCCAAATCTTTCAAAATCAACCCAAATACATTTGGATATCTAACCTACAAGATAAAAATGAAAATAAACATAAATCAAACAATAAAATTCAAAGAACAATTAAAATTAAAATTAAGATTATCTAAAATATGATTGTGAAACACACTCATCAAATACTCACAAACTTAACTTTTTGCTAGTCCTCGAGCAAAACAAAACCCAAAAAAATCATACAAGAAAAACAATAAACACTAATTCTAAAAAGTTAAAGAAAGAGTGATGTAGTGTTTTTTACTAACTAAACTTGCCTCAGAGATTCTAAAATAGCGATAACTCAAGAAAAACTTCTGAATTATGATCATGTAAAGCATTAACACAATTACCAACTTACATTACAACTTGAAAAAACTCGAGTGTGTGTGTGTGTGTGTGTCGCCTTAAGTCGTCCAATCTCTTAAACCCAAATGAGTTTATGCAATCAAGTCTTGTAAAAGTGAATCTAATAATCTATAAATAGATTATAACTCCATAACCAATTTTTCATGCCACTCTCCACTAATGTAAGAAAACCACAACACTTATGAACATTAGGACTTTCATAGGCTTGTAATGTATGGCTAGGGTTTAGGATTGAATAAATGATATTATTTTGGCTCAATCTTTACTCATAGTCACACAAGTATTCTAGGAATCAACGAGCTTAACTCAACTTATCTTGTAACACCCCTAAACTTGTCATTCCACCTCAACCATTTTTTTTAATATGATTTCCTTAAGCATCTATTTTCCTTAACGAGCTTTCAGCTAATAGCTTCCAACCCAATTGGTCTTAGGGTATTAGGTTTTAAGACACCCCTTCGAGCTTAGTCACTCAAGGCTAGGTGCTTAAAATGTTGGGATTCTCTAGTGTAATGCAAATCAATACTTGGTTCAAACACACAACGATACACAAATTCAACATATTTTTCAAAGCTATCAATAATTCAAAACCAATCTCATCATAGGTGTTAGTGTTATCAATAACTGAACGCCAAAAAAAATAAAATTTTAATTAAATCCACCACCCCAAAACGAAAAACTTTCATTGTCCTTAATGAAAAGAAAATATTTAAAAGGAGTAAGTAGAGAGGACTTCCCTAAATAATGATGAGCTATCATCCTCGTCAGTCTCTGCATTGTTCTTCTAGTCACCAACTGAGAGGAAACTGGTGCATGAGCCGAATTCGTCCACAATTTTTTTTATATAAAAACCTGAAGAAAAAAAAATAAAATACACAAAATAAAATTAGAAAAAAACAAAAAAAAATAGAAATATAATCGGGTTGCCTCCCGGTAGCGCTTGCTTTAATGTCTTCAGCCAGACATAATGATCATCCAGGCTTCACCCGTTGTCCACTGCAGAAATTGACCAGCCTAAGACCATTTGTTGCTCTCTCAAAACCCTCAGCAGCTTATCTTCTTGTTCATCATTTAACAAAATAGAGATAATGATAAATAAAGTGGATGCTTCTCCCATAAAGGTGTACCAAAGGTGGATGTCTAACACCGGTGGTTTTTCAATAAGTAGTAGGTGTCTTGATTTACCTTCTCCATATTCTGCACTATCCACCCGCAAAGAACTATTCATATCGTTTGGGTGTTTGATTACTTTGAAGACATTAAAAATTACATGATCATCTTGAACTCTCAAAATAAGTTTTCATTTTTACACATCAATCAAAGTTCTTCCATAGCTAAAAATGGTCTATCAAGAATAATTGAAATTTCTTTATTGTCCTCCATGTCAAGAACAATAAAATCAGCTGGGAAGATAAATTTATCCACCTTTACCAAAACATCCTTAATAATCTCTAATGGATATTTGATAGACCGATCAGCTAACTATAAAGATATCATCGTGAGATTAGCTTCTCCAAGACCTAGCTTCTGTTAAACTGAATACGGCATCACATTGATACCAGCCCCAAGATCACATAAAGCATTTTCAAAATATGATTCTCAATAGTGCAAGGAATAGTAAAAATCTCCTAGGGTCCTTTAATTTTGAAGGCAATTTATTCTGCAAGATAACACTACACTACTCAGTAGGTGCAACTGTCTCATACTCCTCTAGATTTCTCTTGTTTGAGAATATCCTTCTGAATTTGGCATAGCTCGACATTTGTTCCAAAGCATCAGCAAAAGAGATGTTTATATGTAGTTTCCTAAACACATCAAGGAACTTAGAAAACTTCTTGTTCAATTTCTGCTTTTGGAACCGTTGAGAGTATGAAATAGGTGGAACATATGGTGGAGGATTATCAGGAAAGAGTTTTGACTTAGGCTTGCCTTCCTTCTTTTTAGAGCTCTTGGCAAGGCCATCACACATTGTCTCAACTTCTGCTTTAATTGGCTGATAATTTTAAATAGTGACTTTTTGAGGTTCTGCTAACTCCTTCCCACTGCGAAGAGTAATGGCGTTTACTTGTTCTTTTGGATTCCTCTTGGTGTTGCTCGGTAGAGAACCTTGTGGTCTCTGAGTTAGTATTTCTGATAGTTGAGCCATTTGAAGCTCCAAATTCCGAATAGATGCAGCTTGACTTTGAATATTGATTTCTTGCCTCTGAAGTGCAGCATATGTTATTGCCATAAATTGAGTAGTATTAACTATGAACTGAGCAATATCATCTTTCAAAGAAATTTTAGGTTATTGAGGTTGAAACAGGGGATGAGTAGCAGCTGGTGGATTCATCACATTTTGATTATTCTTCCAAGAGAAATTAGGGTGATTTTGCCACCCTTGGTTGTAAGTGTTGGAGAATGGGTTATTCACCTTGCTGTAATTTTCAAAAAAATTAACATGTTCTGACTGAGAAGGACCAATGGGATTACCGGCTTGACATTCAGTACTAAAATGAGGTCTATTGCACAAATTACAAACTTCCCGTGAAACATGAACTACACTAGCATTGGCAGTAAAAGAGCTAAATTGCTTTGAAAGTGTAGCTACTTGAGCTGTGGGGGTAGTAAGTGCATCTACTTCATGAACTCCACGGGTCTTCCTTGGTACATTACTCTCAGTTGGCCATTGATAAGTATTAACATCCATTTCTTCTAGCAAGGTATAAGCATCATCATGTGTTTTACCCATCAAAGCACCTCTTGTTGCTGCATCAACTAGCGTCCTTATTGAATTCCCTAAACCATTGTAAAAAGTTTGAACTTGCAGCCATCCAGGTAGTCCATGATGTAGGCATCCTCTCAACATTTCTTTAAACCTTTCTTATACTTCATAAAGAGACTCCATATCATGTTGGGCAAATGTGGGGATCTCATTCCTCATTTTGGCTGTTTTAGCTGGTGGAAAGAACTTTGCTAAAAATTTCTCAGAGAGACCATTCCAAGTTGTGATTGATCTAGCTGGCAAAGAGTTCAACTAACTCTTAGCCATATCCCGAAGCGAGAATGGGAATAATCCCAGCCTGATTGCATCAGATAAGACATTATTGTGCCTGAATGTCTTACAAATTTTTAGGAAAGTGGCTATATGAACATTTGGATCGTGAATAGGCAGGCCACTGAACTGATTTGCTTTGCACCATGTGAATGATAACTGGCTTAATCTCGAAGTTGTTGTTATTAATAATAGGGCGTTGAATGGCTGATGCAGCCTCATTGACAACTAGCATCGTATAATCTCGAATTGCCTGATTATTTTGGTTGTTCACGATTTCAGGATTTTCTCGAACGTCTTCCATGATTTCTTGAGGTCGTTTAAAAGCTTCTCTCCTTACTTCTCTATTATGTCGACAAGTTCTCTCAACTTCCAAATTAAGGAGAGTCAAATTCTCGCTTCCAAATTTTCTCATACACTTCAGAGAACGCCTGAAAATTCAAAAAAAAAAAATAAACAACCATAAATAAAATAAATAAGACTCAAAGTAAAATTCAAGATATGTAACTCCAATATTAATAAACACAATCAATCCTCAGCAACGATGCCGAAAACTTGTTGCGATTTTTTTATAGCGCAAGTGTACACTATTGTCGTCAAATAATAAATTTTGATAAAAATAGAGTATTGTCCACAAGATTGATTGATATTAATAATTGAAATGACCTAAACCTTTATTCTACTTGAGAATGACGAAAAGTGGATATATTTAATTAAACAAAAATTCTAATTAAAACTAAAATGATAAAGATTTGACAAAGATAAAATTTAAATAGCTAAAAGCTCTAGAGTTTTTGATTTCACCAAATCAAACATGCTCTAAATTTCAATTCTCAATCAATTAACGTTTATTCAAAACATTGATAGCGAATTTCTCTAATATAATTATCAATCTTTCTCAAGTATCGATAATAATGAATCAAAAATACGAATCACACATCTTTGTCAAGATTCAATATAATGAAACTCATTAAGGACAAGAAAATATAATTGCTACACTAGATTCATATGTATCTCTAACTTATGAAATTCTAATGGTGTTATAAAAAAATAGTAGATTCAATCATCACTTCTCAGTCTCATAATTAAATCCAAAATCATGCAAGTGTTGGCCAGACGATCACAAGCATTAAGAACGGATTATAACACTCACTAATACTGAAAAAACATCGATTGAATTAAATATCAAAGTTTACGAACAATCAAGGTCCCGCTATCTCGTAGCCCTAGATAAGAAATTTAGAATATACTAGAATAAGAAGATATCCTAATAATATTCATGAACATAGAGGAAACGAGAAGAAAAAACCAGATTTGAGGATGAATTGAAGTTGAGATCCATCTCCCGGTTGGATCCGTCTTTGTTTTCTCTCCCAAAAAATTTCTCCTCTGCCTCTCACGCCCCTACAGTCCTCCAAGAATCTTAAAATATTATATTCATAATTAAGATTCGTCAAGGATTAGATTGGAGCAAAAAAATTGCAAACACAAATCTAAAAATCATGATGCTGGCCATTCTGCCCAGATCCTTCTTTTTCTCGTTTAATCCAAATTTTTGCCTTCCAAATCTTTCAAAATCAACCAAATACATTTGGATATCTAATCTACAAGATAAAAATGAAAACAAACATAAATCAAACAATAAAACGCAAAGAACAATTAAAATTAAAGTTAAGATTATCTAAAATATGAGCGTGAAACACACTCATCAGCCGTGAAGCCCTCCTTCCATGTTAGTGAACCACTCCCTTTATTTCTTCTTAGCTCTCTCCCTCCATGGTCTTGAAGCTCTTAGTCTATGACATTGAAGTTCTTCATCCACGACCATGAAGGTCTTCGTCTACGGCCGTGAGCTCGTTGTCGATGACCCATGGTCCTTATACTCGTCGTCCTTGGCTCACGTGGCTGCTAATCTGGGTGGTGGGTTTGGGTAAGAGATTTTTGTGGGAAAATAGGGTCATTTAGTGTTAAGAATAAACCATCTTATAAGTAGATCTAAACCAGTAGTTAACTCATTAAGTTCATAAACATTAATAGAACAGTAAAACAGAGAACAAATGGAGAATAAGAGTAGAGGAGAAGGAGGAGGAGGAGGAGGAGGAGGAGGAGGAGAAAAAGAAGAAGAAGAAGAAGAAGAAGAAGAAGAAGAAGAAGAACACGGTGTTTTATCCTAGTTCAGCTTACCAAGAAGATAAGCCTACATCTAGCAGCCATTCGAGAGCCAATCTACTATATTCAAGTAAAGTAAAGTTTTATAATGAGAATAAAAGATTACCGAGAGTCACTCATGCACAACCCTCTCTCTTCCTTCCTCCCTCTAACAAACTAATCATTCCTAATACAGAAAAAGATTTTTTCTGTTATTACATCAGAAGAATATACCCTAGTTTTTTTATTTTATGACCACTCTTAACTTACCCCGTGGACACACACATGTCCTTGACAACTCAATGAATAAGTAACATAACTAACCAGTGGAAGGCCAGCTTGATTTTTAAGTCATATGGTCTATAAATGCTCCACCTTTACGCAGTAAACATCCTTACATTCAAACATATCAGTAGCTCAATTGTCTTCCAGCTTCATGATTCATCATGCACCTTTGAAGTTTGTGACTTGTATCAAGTCCAGACATTTCTTGAACTTGACATAAGACACTAGTTTGGTAACTATATCAGCAGGATTATTGTTAGTATGTATCTTAACCACTTCAATTTTACCACTAGAAATAATTTCTCTTACAAAGTGCAATTTGATGTCTATGTGGTTGGTTCTTTCATGGTACATCTGATTCTTTGTTATGTGATAGTACTCTGGTTGTCACAGTGCACTTTCACTCTATGTTGCTTTACTCCAAGCTCACCGGCTAGCCCTTATAACCAAAATACTTATTTAATAGCCTGAATCAGAGCTATATATTCAACTTCTGTAGTTAATAAAACTACTACTAGTTTTAGATTTCCTTTCCACCTAACTGTACAACCAAATAACTTGAAAATAAAACTAGTCAATGACCTTCTTCTATCTAGATCTGCTGCATAATCTGAATCAACAAAGCCAACCAGATCCTCAACTTTTGATACTGAGGTTGCCATACAACAAACAATGAAAATGTGTATTTCTAAAATATATGAACACCCATTTCACTTCTTTCTAGTGACATTGGCCTGGTTTGGACATAAATCTGCTTACCATACTAGCTAAATCAAGTCTGGTGTAAACCAAAGTATACATTAAACTTCCCACAACACTTGAATAAGGTACCTTACACATTTCTCTCTTTTCTTCCTCAGTAGAAGGTGAGAGTGATGTAGACAGTTTAAAATGTGCCGCCAAAGGTACCTGAACATATTTTACATTCTCCATATGAAACTTCTTCAGGATTTTAGAAATGTAATTACCTTGGGGCATAAACAGTAGTTTTTGCTCTCTATCCCTCGTAATCTCCATCCCTAATATTTTCTTGGTTGCTCCCAAATCCTTCATCTCGAAGGTCAAATTCAACTACTTTTGAAGCATATGTATTTCAGTCATATCAGTGGATGCAATAAGCATGTCATCCACATATAACAACAAGAAAATTCTTGTTCTATTGTCTTTCCATTTATAATAAACACAACTATCATACAAACTTCTATGAAAGTTGTTTTTAATCATGAAATTATCAAACATGAGGTACCAGTGTCTTGAAGACCGTTTTAAACCATAGAGAGATTTATTGACTAAACAGACTTTCTGCACTTCACCTCTACTTATGAAACCATCTGGTTGAGACATATAAATCTTTTCTTCAAGATTTCCATGAAGAAATGTTGTCTTGCTCAAGCTCCATGTCAAATTGAGCAACTAATTCTAAGAGTACTCTAATAGAAGTGTGCTTAACCATTGGAGAGTAAATCTCATTGTAATCAATTCCCTCTCTCTGAGTGAAGCCCTTTACAACCAAACTAGCTTTGAAAATAGGTTGTCTTGGGCCTAGGACGATCTCTTTCCTCTTGAATACCCACTTACAGCCCACTACCTTTTACTTAGGTGGTTTTTCTATAACAGTCCAGGTCTGGTTCTTGTCTAGAGACCTTAGTTCTTCCTTTATTGCCTCTAGACAACAATTTCCATGTTTTCCAGATACAACTTCTTTGTAGCTTTTAGGTTTTGAGTCATCTATTTCTAAAGCCACTGATAGAGCAAATGAGATAAGGGCAGCATACCAAAATATGTTTGGTGCTTTATGCTATTTCCTTGCTCTATTCTAACTAGTTGATAGTTTCTGATTTCAGGTTGGTCCTCATGTTCTTCTTCAAAATCAGAGTTTTCTTTAGTTTGTTGCATAACAGATTGAGTTGGATCAGATTCTACCTTGCTGCTACACTCCACCTCAAACTTAGTTTTGTCACTTGATTGCTGTAAAATGACATCTGATGACTTAGACTCCTTCATGAACATTTAAGTCTCCTTGAATACTACATCTTTACTTACGAAAGTTTTTGAAACACTTACATCTGATACCACAGCTTATACCTTTAACTCCATCTGGATAGCCTAGAAACATACACCTTCTAGCTCTTACTTCTAGCTTATCCTGTCTGATGTGTGCATAAACCACATATCCAAAAACTATTAAGTGATCATACTGTGGGGCATGTCCACTCCACATTTCCTCTGGTGTCTTGAAACCGATTGCAGCAGATGGAATTCTGCTCACTAAATAGACTGTTGTATTTACTACCTCTCCCCAAAATTTCTTTGGGAGTTTAACACTTGACAGCATGCACCTTACTCTTTCTAGCAAGGTCCTATTCATTCTTTCAAGTAGACATTTTACTGGGGAGTGTTTGCTATTGTTTTATATCTTACTATTTCCTGCTCTTTGCAAAAATTCTGAAAGTCATTGCTGTAATACTCAAGTCCCTTATCAGTTCTAAGCTTTTTAACTTTCTTACATGTCTGAAGTCAACCATCTTTTTACAATCCTTGAACTTCTGTAAGACTTCATCTTCAGTCTTTAGATTGTACAGTCATACCTTCCTTGAGTAGTCATCAATAAAGGTGAAGTAGTACTATCCACCACCAAGAGTTTCTATCCTTGATGGCCCCTAAAGATCAGAATGTGTGTAGCTTAGAGTTTCTTTAGTTCTATTTACAGACTTACTGAACTTCACCCTACAGGTTTTACCATTCACATAATGTTCATAAAATTTAAGCTTGTCTAGTTTATCATCACAGAATAGTCCTCGTTTTTCCAGTTCATTCAGCCCTCTTTCTAAAACATACGCTAATCTGAGATGCCACAGTTTTGACTTTTCAGGACTAGTGATAGATGTTGTTACTGCTACCTCAATCATTGTGCTACCTGGTAGAGTATACATACCATTTTCTCTAATACCCTTCATTATTACTAGAGGACCTTTCATGATCATAAGAACTCCACCTCCTACCTTATAAGAGTAACTAAATTCATCAAATACCCCAAGTGAGATGAGGTTCCCCTTCAACTCAGGTACGTACCTCACATTTGGTAAAAGTTTCTCAGTGCCATCATTAGTTTTAATTCTGATTGTTCCAATTCCTGCTACCTTGCATGGTATGTTGTTCCCTAGCAGTACTTGACCACCATCTATGGATTTATAATTATCAAACCAGCCTTGATTGGGTATCATATGAAATGAACAACCAGAATCTAAAATCCATTGTTTGCTAGAATTCTTGGTAGCGACAATTATCACATATGCACTCTCATAGCCTTTTTTAGCAACTATTGCATCACCTCTATCAACTTCCTTTTCTTTATTCTTCTACTTCTTCTTTGGACAAAGTCTCCTAATGTGACACACTTCATGACAGTGATAACATTTTATCTTATGCCCTGACTTAGATTTAGATTTGGACTTCCCTTTATGTTTCAATTCATTTTTGTCTTTTCTTCCCCTAACTGATAAGTTGTCACCAAATTGATCTTTTTGTTCACATTTCCTTTGAAAGTCCTTTGAGTTCAGTGCTCCAATCATATCATCAAGTGAGAGAGTTTCTCTATCGTGTTTCAATATATCTACAAAGTTCTCATAAGATTTGGGAAGGGAATGAAGTAATACTAAAGCCTTGTTCATCTTCATACTCTACTTGTATACTTTCAAGATCTAGACACAACTTATTGAACTCATCAATATGTTCCTGCAAATTTTTCCCTTCAGACATCTTAAGTGTAAAGAATCTCCCCTTTATATATAATCTACTAGATAGAGACTTAGTCATATACAAACTTTCAAGTTTTAACCATACCTCTGCGACAGACTTCATCTTAGCCACTTCTCTCAAAACCTTGTCACTGAGATTGAGAATCAATGTAGTATATGTCATTTTCATGATGTCATTTTTCTTCTCTTCTGTGTAGGTCGAAATCATTTTACTCTCCCCTTCTAGAGCCTTATCTAGTCTAGATTTCCAAGAAGAGCCAGCATCCTCATTTTCCACACAATAAATCATTGGAGCCATCAAATCTCTCAATCTCTTGCTTGGTAGTATCTCAACCTCTTGCTTGGTAGTTGAAGTTGTCATTTCTGTAATTCTATCGAACACTTTGGAAACTTGTTTCCTCAATACCTCATATTTTTACGGTGAGGAAAGAATTGAACGCCGCGCTCTAATACGACTTTTGTTATGAATAAACCAGCTTATAACTAGCTCTAAACTAGTAGCTAACTCAGTAAGTTCATAAACATCAATATGAACAGTAAACCAGAGAACAAATGGAGAATAAGAGTAAAGAAGAAGAAGAAGAAGAAGAAGAAGAAGAAGAAGAAGAAGAAGAAGAAGAAGAAGAAGAAGAAGAAGAAGAAGACGGTGTTTTATCCTGGTTTATCTTACCAAGAAAATAAGCCTACATCTAGCAGCCATTCGAGAGTCAATCTACTATATTCAAGTAAGGTTTTACAATGAGATAAAGAGTCACTCATACACAGCTCTCTTTTCTCTCCCTCATTCCATCGTACGCGCACCCTCTCTCTTCCTCTCTCCCTCTAACAGACTAATCATTCCTAATAACAGAAAAATCTTGTATGTTATTACATTAGGAGAATATTCTCTAGTTAGTTATTCTATAACCACTCTAAGCTTGCCCCGCGGACACACACATGTCCTTGACAGCTCATTGAAGAAGTAACATAATTAACCAGTGAAATGTCAGCTTGATCGCTGAGTCATATGGTCTACATTTACTGTAGTGAAACTATTTTTTGATGATTTCTAAATTTTGTGATTTTTTTAATTTAAACATCAATATTCTTTACGAAAGCCCTTTTTGATGAAACCTTTTATCGAATTCATAAAGCTAATGGGTTGAGCCAATTTAACCTTTATCTTCGATTTAAAAATGCCTGGCCCATTTAGAGCTGAATTTAGCTAGCTCACATGAATACTTTCAGCTGGCCTCAATCATGGTTCGGTGTGTTTTTCTTTTTTATCAAATCTGTCAAATCGTTGCTAGTAATTTTTGGGTGTAAAAATGTTCACGTGGTAAAGATGTTGACTAAAATCTTGGTTTTTGCTACATAAAAAACGACAAACATAATAGATATGTGGGACACTTTGCTGCACACGTCGGGTGAAGAAGATGTCAATAATGTAGCCAAGATTTTGACAATTCTGCATAAACATGGGCCTCTTTTCGGTGCAGTAATGCTTCACTATACTCTAACAATGAGGCCCCCTTGGCTTAGACCACCCTTAGGTGAGGTACCTTTCATTTTGACGTATATATTGTTTCAACTTCCTTTATTCTGGTTAATGTTCACCATGTGTTCAATTGTATATTGTGATCATTTAAACTAGCAAATAAATTTAATTTCTATGTTGTCCAGGTAATTTAAATCTCGATTAGAAGATTTGGTTACGTAATGTATAACCGAACCATGTTATTACCAATCTATCATGCATTTTAGTATACTAACTTACTCGGGTTGGTCATGGTAGTTTGGCCAACACTGATCTCAAAAGTTTAAGCTTTCAGAGCTAGTGACAATTTAATTAACAGTGGCCCAACATGACAACTCAATAACTGATTCCACATCTTCCATTGAAGATTCAGAACCATTGCCATGTGTTTAGAATTATTATATATGCAAACATATAGAATATCCATTTTATGCCCCATTATTTATATATTGGAGAAGGTTTATTTTATACCTCTTTGACACATCATATCTTTTTATTAAGTCTTCTTTCTTTTTTAAATTTATATGCATATACTTTTGGAATAAAATACAAAAATCTCAAGCCAATAAACGCCCTAGTATATGGAAAAAAAGTTGTTCTTGTAACTCTCACACACGAAGGTTGAGTTCGTGGTTGAAAAAGAAATACATAAAAAGTGGAGGTTGATATGTCGGTGCATTAAATAAAATGTGACCATTACATCACTTATTTGATTATCTATTGAGTATTATCACAACTTATCTCATACATGTAATAAAATCTGAAAATGATTTAAGAAATTTGTATGACACTAATATCAGAGACATGTTAACCTGTAAACACCGTTTTCAAGTGAAGTCATGTGAGGTAATAAAATGATTAAAAATATATCTTCGATATCAGTCATCCAACCTATTTTATTCATGTTCTAAGATTTGTCTAGGGTAACGGAAATAAAATCCTCGGTACACCATAGATATGTATCAATTTTGTCTTGTCATGAATAAATCTAAGTTTGGAAGAGTATAATAATTTTGTTGGCATGTACGAATTTATTTATCTGTGTACCATTTTTGTGTTACCCATGTTCTAATTTTTCCAGTACCCTATACCGGAGAATGACCCCATGATATAATATTGTTGTCTAGTATAAACAGTATAATACCAAATAGCAAAGTGAGCGCAAGCATATAAACTACACAAAAAAACTACAACGAACGATGGAATACACTTTTCTGACAGTACAACCAATAAAAACTACTAAATATGAAAAAACCCACTTTGTGTAGTCACTTCAATGATTCATTCATGCATGTTGTAGCTCATCTGACTATGATATTTCATGTGGGTTTTGGATTCAAGCACAAATAAAGAAAGAAAGAGGAATATAATGCAAGAAAAAAACATTATAGCTAATTGTTTTACATAAGATACAATCTACCAATCTAAAAAACACACGATCTACTTGGTTGTTTTGTTCATCCACATGGTCTTTCTTACCTTTTCTTCACTCAGAACAGGACCTTTTGATTTTTTAGCCATGAAAACAGACTCTTGTTCTTTCTCTTCCTTCCTCTGATCTGCTCTCTGCTTCTCTAGTGGCTTCTTTGCTTTGTTTTCCAAGCAATACTTCTTCTCTTTTTTGTAAAGAGACAAACTTTGGCAACTCCTTCCATTCCCACATGGATTTCCTTGATGACTTGGGCCAGAAGAAGCATCTGATGCCATGGAATCATCACTCTCATCCTCATTATCATGATCATGATTACCATCTATGTCATCATAATCATCACCATCACCGTCATCATCATCAGGGTCATCTATTGGAGAGCCAATGTACATTGTCCAACCAGATTCACTGCTGTGACATTCCTCTGATCCTCCATAGACTTGAGCAGGCTCCATTGCAACTAGAAGCAAAGAAAGATATGAAGAAGCTGAATTTTTTTTCAAAGAATTAGAACTTTCCCACAAAGAACAGAAATACCCATATCATAATTTGAAAGCTACAAAACCAAAGAGGGCATCAGATAAAAGGAAAGCCCGAGTATTTTAACTCTCATGCACCACCTGGAAATCCAAAAAGGGACCATTAAATTCTGTCTGACCTTTTCACTGAACAGAAGACAGCTAGAAGCTGTCAATGAAAGAGAAATCTATCTCTTGCAAAAAGGCATACATACCAAAGTTTCTTGAATTTGAAAGGACATGGGGTTGTTCACTTTGTCATTGGGTTGCATAAGAGAAGATGGCAATCACCTTTACTCCTCTGAATTTGTCATTATTGCAAAAAATTAAAATAAAAGAAGAAAATTCGGCTTTAATTGCAAAAGACAGATACAGATTGGCTCAGAGAGGCTATAAAACTAAAGAGAATATAAGACTCAGTTTTTAAGTAGGATAGAAGAGGAACTCTTTACTACCTCATTTAGTTCTCATCCCTTCAAATCCTTTTGTCATCTTATTAAAAAATAAATTAAAAGCCATTTTTATTTTTATTTTTTGTTCTTTTACCTGAGAAAGAGAAAATTTAAAAATAACCCAAACAGAAAATAAGAAATTTTTTAGAATAATAAGAAACATGAGAGGAACTTGTCAAAAATATCTGTCTGATTCTGATGTTCTGTCTTCCTCCATTTGCTGCTTCTCTGTCTTCCTCAGAAAGTAGGATTAGGACTTTGTGTTATTGGGGGAAGAACATGGTCTTTCGTATAACTCAATTATTTTCTTCCATAGACATGGCCTTCTTTCAATTGGCAATACAGCTAGTGAGAAAAAACAGTACACCAACCCCTTCTCTTTTTCTTAAACTACACATATTTTTTCATCACTTACATTTTTAGGAAAAAAATTGGCAATACATTTTTTTTTAATTTGTCATTTTTTTTCATATTTTTGTTGAAATTTGAATGGTTAGATGAATGAATAGTGATATATCACTTAAAGCAGGCTTTATTTTATATTTCACATTAAGTTTTTAAAGGTAAAGAAAGCCTGTATAACTATTAAAACTAGAGATATTATCTGTGTAATTAAAACAAATTAAAAGACGAGTTGGAATAATTTACTTATAAAATCATTTTAATATTACTGTCCTACTATGTTGTAAGGCACAGATGGATGTCATACCATTAATCAACTTCAAAATGTAATAGTAAAAAATGTATATAATATAGTGTAATTCTACATGAACTAAAATTTAGACTAATTATTCATTAATCAGTGTTATTCAAATCGTTCTTGGGTTCATTTATTAAATTATTGTAGTAAGTTAAAATTATAATTTATAAATTGATACTTCACTTTTAATTTATCAATTAAAATTTTATTTACAACTATAGTTAGACTTATAATACATTACTCTTAATGTATCATAAAACATGTTCTGATATTTATATAACGTGTATATTTAAGGGAAATTTGTAAGCTTTACTAAAATGGGAAAGAGTTGTCAGCAATTTAGGGGAGCATGAATTAATTGCACTTAAATCTCATTAGAACATTAAGATTTGATCCTCTGCCGGTTGATATGAAGTTTTCTTTATGGGTGAAATAATAGTGATCAGACAGATAACTCCCAGAATTTACTTCTGTATTCATTTTTGAAATGACCTCTACTTCTCTCTTGCTTTATGGTTAATGTAGCCATGCGTTTTCAAGGACTTGAATGCATTTCTTTTCTCACGGTAAAATATGGAAATTCCACTTTGCATTGGAAAAGCAGTAAATTTTTTTAAATAAAAATTGAAATAATAATTTTTTTTCATTTTTTAATGCAGTTCTACTTTCTCATCTTCGTCCAAATCTGATAAAAGAGTTCAATATAGTCCAATTTCAATACTAACAAATTCTGACTTGAAAAAATGGTAGGGTTCTCAATTTTCTTTTAAAATAAGAAAATCATTTTAGAATAACTTTACGAAAACATGTAAATAGTTTTAATTGACTTTGAAATATGTTTTTAAACAACTTTTCAGAAACATTTTACCAAACCATTTTTTAGATATTACTTTTAAACACGTTTTTGGATGTTAAATATTTTTCTTAAATAACATTATTTTACTTGTTTTTATTTTGTTTTCTCAAAACTCATTTTTAAATCATTAACCAGTTGAACAAACCGCTATTTGGGGGGAAACCCAAAGTTTAGGCTTCAAAATGGCGCATTCCTTGCACATAAACATGATTAATTATAATAAGACAGCCTATTAGAGGGATTCAAGTGACAGGGAGAATGAGCTACAATTTAGTTTAATCTGGTTTTAGTAAAAAAAAAGGCAAGAAAAATAGGAATTTTATCAAACATAACAAAACATACCAAATGACTAGAGTCAAAATCAGGGACCTGACTGATAGGAATGACAGGAACAAAAAGAACTAAGAGAAAAGTTTAAAAAAAATGAAGATGGGTGAGGACACATTTTGTCTTGTAAGCATGAAAATAGTTGTTCCCCACTTGTACACAACTCCTTCATCATATTATATTGCATTAGCAGACAGGTTAGGCCCATCTATTATTCTTGCTTCTTGTCTTTTTTCTCTTCTTAGTGGGGTTCACTTAAACTCGCTGATTCACAATATGTTGAACCTCACGTGAGGATTCAACAAATGTGAAAACACCGGTTAAATATAATGTCTTCATTATTCAATCTAATCATTTTTAAATGAGTTTATGTATTAAAATTCATGTAAAATCTGAGTTAGACTAAGTTTGGGTTATGTCAGATTTGTAAATAATAGGCTATAAGACATTCTTTGAAAAAATAAGAAAAACTTTACAATGTTAGAAAAAAATTCACAGCGTTGATGCTGGGTGATTATGGTTTTTAAATTATTTTTAGAGTAATTTGGGCCATATAAAATTCAGCGGGTAACAAGTCATATTTTTTTAACTCACTAAATACGTACTGGAGTTCACCAAATATGTATTACGATTCACTAAATACGCATAAATTAATAATTTTTAGAAGAGTTCACCAAATACGTACTGAGATTCTCAATATATGTATAAGGGTTCACCAAATATGTATAGAGGTCACCAAATACGTACATAGTTATTTTTATACATATTTGGTAAACCCCACTACGTATTTGGTGAACATCATTACGTATTTGGTGAACTCCTCAAAAAATTATTAATTTGTACGTATTTGGTGAACCTCAGTACAAATTTGGTAAACTCAAGTACGTATTTGGTGAATCTCAATACATATTTTGTAAACTCAAATACGTATTTGGTGAACACCAGTACATATTTGACGAATCTCCTCCAAGATTTATTAACTTTTACGTATTTGGTGAATCCCAGAACATATTTGATGAATCTCAATACGTATTTAGTGAACAAGAATACATATTTGATGAACCCCTCCAAGATCTATTAATTTGTACGTATATGGTGAACCCCATTACATATTTGATGAACTTCAATACATATTTGCTGAACACCAGTACATATTTGGCGAACCCCTCCAAGATTTATTAATTCGTACATATTTGATGAATCTCACAATGTATTTGGTGAAACTCAATATATTTTTTGTGAACACCAGTACATATTTAGGAATTACTCCAATATTTATTATTTTTTACATATTTGGTGAAAACTAATACGTATTTGGTGAACACATGTACATATTGGGTGAATTCTTTCAAGATTTATTAATTTGTATGTATTTAGTGAACATGAGTATATATTTAGTGAACTCCACTACGTATTTAGTGAACCCCGGTACATATTTGGTGAACCCCAATACATTTTCGATGGCTTTATACAAGTGATTTTTGAACCTTTTCTTGGTGTTTTAGTTCTATCCCGGTGGTTTCTCTAACCTATACCGGTGGTTTTGAATCCTATACGGCGGTTTTGGGCTCTAAACCGGTGGTTCCTGGTATTTTTTCATTTTTTGGCAGTTTTGTTATTTTTTCAGCGGTTTTGCATCAATACAATGGTTTTCAGAATCTTTTTATGGCGTTCTTTTCAATAAATTAGATTTGTTCAAAATTGAGTAGGGTATATTAGATGAATCGCACACAAAGTTATCAAGATTCTTGATTTTTTAATGTGAACATTAAGTACCTTCACTTATAATTTAAATTAGATTTGAAGTTAGCAATGAATTATTAAAACAATTGAACACTTATTCATAAGCGCTTAAGAATATATTCTTAATTATGTTGTTGTAATTATACAAGAAGTATCAAGTAAAATAATTTCTTCCCATTTAGCGAACATGTTCCTAAATCCCAGTTCATATATATAATCAAAATCAATAAGTATGTAGTACAATTATATATGGATCTAAATTCTAGATCTCTTTCTCTCTTTCATACAATTATGTCTTACATTTATCATTTTACATACTATTATGTCCTACATTTATCGATTCATAATTTAATGAACATGTATAAACCACAAGGTTGGAGGTGAAGACCTTTAGATTTATGGTGAACACCACTACATTTTAGAACACTTCAAATAAAATTAATTTTTAAAATTTGGTGAACACTTCAAGCATTTTTTGTACGTGATATATTTTGGTGAACCCCTCTAAGAATTATTAATTTTGTACGTGAAATATTTTGGTGAACCCCAAGATTCTTTTTGTACCCGACTACGAATTTGGTGAACACCAAAATACAAAGTCAATTTTGATGAACCCTTCCAAGAATTATTAATTTTGTACGTGAAATATTTTAGTTAATCTATCAAGATTCTTTTCATACCCCAATACAAATTTAGTGAACACTAAAATACAAAGTCAATTTTGGTGAACCCCTCTAAGAATTATTAATTTTGCACTTGAAAAAATTTAGTGAACCTCTCAAGATTCCCTTTGTACCCCACTATGAAATTGGTAAACACCAAAATATAAAGTCAATGATGAACCCTTCCAAGAATTATTAATTTTGCACGTGAAATATCTTAGTGAACCCATCAAGATTCCCTTTGTACCCCACTATGAAATTGGTGAACACCAAAATAAAAAGTCAATATTTGTGAACCCACCAAGAATTATTATTTTTGTACGTGAAAGATTTTTGGTGACCCCCTCAAGATTCCCTTTGTACCCCACTACGAATTTGGTGAACACCAAAAACCCCCAATCGCCACTCTTTAGCTTCCAAATGCCATTCTTCAGCCTCCATACGCCATCCTGAAAGTGAAAATCATCATCCTTTGTTGCAAAAGCCAGTTTAATGGCGTCAATCTTCAATCAACACCCTAAGCGTCATTTCATAACTGGTGATCACTAATGTGTCCCCAAAACACCATTTATTTGGCTCTAATCGCCATTTTTTTACCCCTAATCGCCAACTGCACTAAATATCCAAAAATTATAATTTTTTTAATTAATTATCGTACACCGGACTAATCATCGATAAAAATAGAAAAACAATCATTTTATAAATGGAAACATTCACCATATTCACTTATTAAGTGAAATTAGATTGGATTAAGTAAGAATTTCCGATACAATTGAACACTTATTCATAAACTCGTTAAAAGTTGCCATTGATAAAAAATAATACATGGGAACTGGTAGATCTTCCAACAGGAAGCAAACCTTTAGGTTATAAATGGATCTTCAAGAAGAAGATGAAGCCTAATGGATAAGTACAAAGCTAGACTTGTTGCTAAAGGTTATAAGCAAAAGGAATGTTTAGACTACTTTGATACTTATTCTCCACTTACAAAGATCACATCCATTCGATTGTAAATTGCTATATCAACACTGAATAACTTAGAAATTCATCAAATGAATGTTAAGACTGCCGTCTTAAATGGTGATTTAGATAAAAAAAAAATATAGAACAACCTGAAGGGTTCATGTTCCAGGATAAGAGAAGAAGGTATGTAGACTTGTTAAGTCCTTGTATGGACTAAAACAAGCACCCAAACAATGGCACAAAAAATTTGACAAAGTGATGATGTCAATGATTGCAAGATAAATGAGTTTAACAAATACGTGTATGCAAAGGGCACTCAAAATGGGTATATCATTTTGTGTCTGTATGTATTTGATATTATAATTATAGGTAGCTATAATGGTATCATTAAAGCTATAAAAAGGATGTTGGCCAATAAATTTGATATGAAAAATTTGGGAGTTGCAGATGTTATATTGGGAATTAAGATTTCTAGAACATCTGATGGACTGGTACTACCTCAATCACACTACATTGAAAAAATACTTGCAAAGTATAACAACTATGATGATAGTCCAGCTAGAACACTGGTAGACCTAGATCAGAACGCAGTGAAATTGAAATCATATGTGGTTATCCTTGGATGAAAGGCTGGATTCCCTGCGAAGTGCAAGGCACTCTGACTATCGCAAAATAATTGAATCTTCTCTTTCTTGTGTTAAAGCTCTTCCAAGAACCTTTGAATCCAAACTTGTTTAGCTTCCATGTATTCTGCTTCCATTGTAGATAAGGCTATAACCATTTGCATCTTTGAAACCCAACTTACAACTGGTCCTGCAAGTAACACGTAGCCCGTAGTGGATTTTCATTTGTTGAGGTCTCCTGTAAAATCTGAATACACATAGCCTCTTACAATTATTTCTGATCTTTTGTAACATAATGCAACATCTGAGGTCCCTTTGATGTATCTCATAATCCTCTTCACATTATTCTAATGCTCTCCACCATGATTCGCCATAAACTGACTAACCGCACCTACTGCTTGTCCTATGTCTGGTCTTGTACATATTATAGTAAACATTAAACTTCCCACTGCTGATGCATATGGTGCTCGAGACATCTCATTCCTCACTGCTTCATAGTTAGGGCATATACTTGAGGGTAACTTGAAATTACAGGAAATCGGGTAGATCAGGTTTACAGTCTTGCATGTTGAAGCGTCGTAAAATCTGCTTTAAGTAGTTTTTCTAACAAAGTCATACCTTTCTGCTTTTTCCATCTCGACGAATTTGCATCCCTAGAATCTTGTTTGCCGGTTCTAAGTCCTTCATATCAAACTCCCTAGCCAATCGTGCCTTTAGTTCTTGTACCTGATCTTTGTTAGGGCCTGCTACCAACATGTCATCCACCTACAATAACATGATAATGAAATCATTATCACCATCAAACCTTCTATAGTATGTTCAATGGTCAGATATGAGTTTGTAGTTGATCGATGCAAAATTGCAAGTGCACAATATTATAGTTTTATAGTAAAGTGATGAGAAGCGTATCCTCTTCAAGGATTGTTAATTTACTTTATCAAGTATCCAAATTATGAAATACCTCAATTTTATTTAGAAAAATTCAGCTAGGTTGTAACGCTTGTAAATTGAACTACACTAACTTAAAAAGAAACAATTGATTTTTCTTTGTGCTGATAAAATTCAATGGGACACGCTTCTGGAATCTGATTTCACCAAATTCTTCACTATGCTTCTTCTTATCTTATTAATCCAATAAGATTCTCTAAGTTTGCTAGTAAAAAAATCATATAAACCAAAAAACCTCTTCGATGATATATTGAACTTTCTCTTAAAAACATTTATTCATACAAGATTAAACAAATTAATAATTCAAGAGCACATTTAAATTGACGACTTGATTCAAACTACTTAATCTTTTATAAGTTTTTCAATATGTATAATTACCTAAGTCGAATTATCCCAAGATCGAACATGCAATTCCCTATTTCGAAAGCAAACCACAAGAATAAAATCATCTAATTAATGGCCAGTCAATTAGAAGCAATAAGAATAGAGCAATTTGAATAAGCTAACAAGAGAACTTATTGAATCTGGAGAAAACGAGCATAGCTTAAGACTTGATTACATCATTTTCCTAGAATAAAATAACTTAGTGCATGCTGGAAATTGAAAACATCACCAACAAAGCCAACATGAATGGAGTTTTAAGTAGAGAAAAGCAAACTGTATAGACTCGATAAACTCAATAGATTACCACCTGGTTCACTGCCCCCTTCCTCTTTAACTTCGTTTTCCTTTTGAAAGCCCATAAAAAAGTCGATTTGTCAATAAAACTGTTCAGCAGAACCATCAATTTCAGAACTAATTTGATCCAACAGAAATTTAAAATCCAACTGTGAATCTCCACAACTCAAGGCAACCAATTCACTTCAAGAAATATGACATTCCACATGATTAAAATACAAGATTCGTTGTTGCCTCTTGTTAAAAACTCAAAACAACAGGAGATTTTAAATCAAGGAAAATATATCCGGTTAAAAGTGAAAAAAAAAGCGGGAGGTAAAATTAATAGAGACGCAGAACTTGGACTTAACTAGGACTTCGATAAAAATTTGGAGACCCCTCACATTTTGTTCTCGAGCTCTCTCAGTACTGTGGCTCGATTCTTATTCCATTTTCAGATTAGATATGCTCAACTCGTTGCTCCATTTTCGATCAGAGAAGCTCAAAAATTGGAGACCCCTTGACAATACCGTGGCTTGATACCCTTCTCTCTCACTCTCTCGTTCAAAGACAAAGCAGCTAGGGTTTCATTGATTTTCAGGTTTGGAGACCCCTAGACATTTCATTCTCTCTCAATTCTTCTCTCTCACTTTTTCGTTCAAAGACAGATAAGGTCTCTTCACTATGCTTGGTTCTCGTCATCGTGAGTCTTGTCATTGTGCTTGGTTCTCATCATTATGGGTCTCGTCACTGTGCTTGGTTCTTGTTATAATCAGTGAGAATCTTGTTCAGTTTGTTAAAATTGATTTATCATTTTCTCTGAGTTCGTAGGTTATGTTTGATTTGAGGTAGCCATTAGCTTTATTTGTTATAGCTAAGCTTTTATTTTTCCGCCCTAAACCTGCGATTTTAGGGTTAAGGTTCCTTTCTCCATTTCTTGTCTAGGTGTTCATAAGTGATCATCGTGGATTTCGCGGTCTCATATTGTCTGTTAGGTTTTATGCTGAGCACTTTGCCATTTGGGCCCAATGATAAACCCTATTTCACCGTCATAGAAGTTGAGCGCTAATGGTGAGTATCTCATTTCTTGATCTGCTATGAAATATTTGCTGCAATTTCACATGTGTTTTATTTTTCATCACTTCCCCTTCGCTGAAGATATTGTCCATTTTCTTACTGAATTTTTTGATTGGTGATCCTCTACATTGAAAGACCTGTTTATGTGTTGTCACTAGAACAATTAGGAATCTCCAAACAGTTTCTTTAAAACAGGATAGCCTTTGATGAGATTAATAAGCTTGTTACTATGGGTTATTTTGTTGATGTTGCTCTTTATTGGTTGAATCCTTTAACTTGCATGATTACGGTATGTATTGGAACTATATTTTTTTTGTAAAGTGCTACATTTTAAAAACTAAAAAAATTTGAAAACCCTTGTGTAATGATTGCTGCCTTGGCACCAATAGATGTTTTATGTCCGCCTCTACTTGTTTCGTCATTTGCGTTTGTGATATATGGGTGGAAGGTTTGAAGTTTCATTGTTCATTATCATTCATGGTGGATTTATTCCATATTTATATTCCTCATCTATTCCATATTAGATGATTGCTTATGCCTTGTTTATTGCAGGCGGCTCAACAGACGCAGCTGCTTGTAGGAAGGTCCGTGGTCACACTCGAGACATATGGTATGAATATGTCTATTGCACTCTATTTTTTATTTTCACCAACTGAGTCTTTGTTCTGTTTTGGATCGAGATACATAATTTCTCTTTGAGATCTATAGGGGTTTCTTTTATTTTTCTTTTAGCTTCTGGTCTTTGAGCTTCGGTATGTGAGCTTCGAAGAGTATATATTCATACAGGAATCATTTGTGTTACTCTTACTTAATGTGGATGGATTTTGTTCCGCTTAGACTTTTTATTTGCTTAATTTGAAATTATAGTTGAATGGTTTACTGAGCTTTGGTCAATATCGAGTATGGAAAAGAATGGCACTGTCTTGGAGTGGGTATGTGATTTTGTTGTTCTCATTTGATATTACCTTGTTCTTTTTATACCAAGATTCTGAGAAAGTTTTGAAGTTTTTTGGCAGAGCAAAGATGGAAGACTGTGTATTGGATTTGTGCTATGGAAGTGGGGATTTGACATTCTTGTTATCAGAGAAAGTTGGTCCAAATGGGAAGGTCCAACTTTTCTTTTCAGTAATTTATATTTTGGTTTTGTTATGAATAACCTATACCAACTATGTAGAAAACTAACATTGTTATGGACATTGATACTAGTCTATAAATGATTCTAGACTTTGAGCTTTGGTATGTGAGCTCCGAAGAATATGCATTCATACAGGAATCATTTATAGACTGTGAAAGTAAAACATCTCTTTTTGGTTAATATATGTTTAATCAACCATGTTAGTGTTGGGAGTTATGCTCTCAAAGAATGTGTATTGACATTTTGATATGAAATTTAAAGAGGATTATATTTTTCTTATTATTGTTCTTTTAAATTATTTTTGAATAATTTATATAAATATCTACAAAATTTATATCCATTAATGAGACTATGATCTTGTCTTAGTACGAGAGAATTAAGATCATAGATAATGAATAAAATTGTCAGTTACATATTAAAGTATGAAATCTTTTATGCATGATAAATGGTTGCTAGTACGGTTCAGTAAGCATTATGAATGCATGTGATCTTGATCCAGATCATTGATGTGGATAGATATCTTAGTGAATGTGCTTTATATAATAAGATTATATATGACAGAACCGATGTGAATTATATCTTTATTAACGTATCGTTTATCATAAAGTTTTAATACAATTAATTCGATGATCATATGTAGATCAGTCTGAATCTTGAATGTCTTTTACATAATAAAATTATATATGACAGGACCGATGTGAATTATATCTTTATTAACGTATCGTTTATCATAAAGATTTAATACACATCAATTCGATGATCATATGTAGATCAGTCTGAATCTTGAATAGTCATGAACTCATATACATGTCTACTGGATCTTTTGATTTACTCGTTAAGGTCTGTATATTAATCATGTTAGTGACTTTTGTTTTGGAGATTCAATGATGTGGATGGCTGGGGACATGATCTTACAAAATTTAGAATCTAAGCTTTCATAACGGATCGTATATTGGTTCTTTTAAGTGTTAATTCTGGAATTGAATGGTTATTGAGCTCAAATTTATAATAAGATTATAAATTAGTCATTTACTAGTGGATTAATCGTACTTAAGGATCAAAAGATAATTAGAAAGGCAAAATGGTAATTTTGACCATTTTTAATTTACGAATCAATAATTGGAGGACAGAACTACATGAAATGATTATGTTATTAGACTACATGAGAATACTCTGTAAATACATTCTATAATCTCTAATAATACAATTTCATATTTATAGTGGAGTAATAATGAAATTAATAAATAAGATTATTTAATTAAAAAGTTTAATTAATAATGTGGTTTATTGGAGTTTAGGATTATAAGTCTATGGTCTCCAAGTCACATCTATACTACGCTGATTAGGGTGTGATATTTCAGGACATGAGAAAAGGACTGACTTGTAAAATTTTTTTTTGGGGCAAGTACATAATTAAGAGATAATTATGTGTGATTCAGTAATTAAATTAATTATATATTTAAATTTAATTTTTGGAAATTATATATATATATATAAATAATTTATCGATTTTTTAGTTATCAATAAGTGAGACAAAATATCTAATTTGTGAAATTAGATAATTAAATTATTATTAGATAATAATTTAAATAAACTAAATATATTATTTGTAAAATAACAGATAAATTAGTTGATAGAGATAATCAGATATGTTACCTTTAAATTAATTAATATCTAGATAATTATTAGATTAAAATAAATATTTAATTCACGGTAATTAACACGTGTCAAACATTGATAGGGTATCAGAAATTGAATGGACTACTGTGGTGCCACTTGGCACGACAGTAGTGAGTGTACAACACTGTGGTGATGGGCGACGATCGGAGAGTCCTATCGTCGGTGACAACTGTTGTCACGTTTTAGGAAAGTTTTCAACAAAGCATGCAACCAACTCCTATCACCTAAGTGTTTCATTAAAACCCAAACTCTTTTAATTATCCATTTAAATTTTGAAATTAATGGAATTTTAAAATTAATTATTAATTTTTTATTTTATAAAAATTAAAAATTAATAGATTGATTAAATTTGACTCAAGTTTGACCAAATCAAATAGAGTGTTTATTTGACTAAGTCAAAGTCAACTATATTAAAATGGATAATTATATAAATTGTTTAATTAAGCAAAATAGTTTTTCCAATTAAAAATGGTTTTGTTCAAAGATTAAAGATTATGAAGATGGACATCAGGAGGAGAAAGCGATATTTGAGAAATATGTATTCTTGAAGTCCGCTTTATAATTTTATTTCTTATTCAAGGGTTGTAATTTAGAAATACCCAATAGTCATTCGGTCCATTATTATTAAATTTAATTATTAAAAAATTGTTGAATTGCTATGTTTGATAACATGTCCATGCATTAGTCCATCACATGCCATACATGAAAATCCCATGCAGTCTTATTTAATCATGCATCTCATCTGTAGAAATGTGATTTATTATGATTGTCTTAATATGTTTATATGTATTGCTTTATGAAATCAAATGCATTAAACTGTTAGGTTTTAACTAGTTAAAACTTGGTAATCACACCACACTAAATGCTATAGTAACCTTTAGGTTAATCGACTTTATTAAAAGAGTTTTATTAACGTTTGATGAATATAATTAGTTAGTTAATCTAAGTTCACCTAATTATGACTTAGGCGCTTCAGAAAGTTAAAAGAACTTAGATCAATGAGATTGGATTAACTGATAATTAAATATGCATAGGGTTATTATTTTAACTAGTAATTAATTTGGAATTAATTGATTAGTTAAAATAGAAACACATTATCCTAAAATAGTGAATGGGAGAACGTTGACATGTCAATGTAACCTATGGTCTCCATCAGTAGTACAATACCTTGAGGTGTAGTAAGGGCCTCGAGATGACTTTGTTTTCATCCCTCTAAGGAAGGTTTCGAGCTGTACCAATACCAAGGTTGTACTTCTTAAGAAGATAGGAGAAAGTGATGTTGTTTAGTTTTGATTGACCCGAAAGTGACATATCCTAAATGAAGTCATGAAATCTGAAATGATGGATTATACTCACAAAATCACAATTAAGCTTTTCATGTGGATAGTTATGACTTGACCGAACAAGCGAGACATTGTTGTTAAAAGAGAAAATATTAGACATTTTAAGTTTTAATTAATAAGGATGAGAATATCTCATAGACAGTCTGAGGTTAATCTGACCGACCCTAAGGTGACACATTAATCGTTGGATTGTTTTATCGTGATTAATAAATGCAAATTTATGTGTTTATTATGATTGCATTCATGCATCACGTTTACTTTTCAAATTTTAGATATTTATCAATTATATTTAATAATGTATATTTTAAATTTTAGTTATCAATGTTATATCTACCATGAGCAAATATGTTATTGCTTTACTCGCTCTTGAGAAATTGAATGCCCAAATTTTTGTAAGTTGGAAATCAAGTCTGAACTTAATGCTGATTTATGAGAACCATAAGTTCTTTCTTACTGAGTAATGTCCTGAGAAGCCAGCTGCTAACGTCCCTAAGAATGTTAGGGACAAATATATGCTTGGATCATATTAAACAATAAGGCGAAGTGCTACATGCTTGTGAGCATGAACGATATCCTGAGAACCAAGCATGAAAGCATGAAGACTGCCTATAAGATTATGGAATCTTTATAGACAATGTTTGAGCAATAGTCCGATCATAGTCATCATGAGGCCACTAGGAGCTATATGAAAACTAAGAAGAGAAATGGTACTTCTGTTCGAGAACATGTTTTGAACATGATCAACAAAATGTAGGAGGTAGAAGTACATGGGGCGATCGTTGATGAGCGGACTCAAGTTAGCATCATACTAGAGTCACTCACACCAGCTTTTTCTGCGTACACGATAACTATATTATGGACAAGTTGTAATTCAACATGACTGAATTGTTGAATGTACTGTATACTTTTGAGTCACTCAACCTTAGAATGACCAAAGAGAGCGACGGAAATGTTGTCGAGCAAAAGACTTCTTCCAATATTATTAAGAACAAGAAAAGGAAGAAGAACAATGGTAAGGATAAGAGTAAGAACAGAAGAGTAAAGAAAGTCAAGTCATCGTCGAAAGCCAAGAAAAACAAGAAAGACAACAAGCCCAAAAGAAAGTGTTTCCATTGTAGGGTTGAAGATCATTGGAAGACAAACTGTAACAAGTATATGTTTGAGCTGCAAACGAAAGGTAAATATGATTTACTTGTACTTGAACTTGTTTAGTGGAATATGATTCGTCATTATGGATAATTGATTCAGGAGCCACTAAGCATGTATGATCTTCTTTGCGGATGCTTGATTCGTCAAGGGAGTTAGCTGATGGCTAGATTGTTTTGAGAGTTGGCAGTGGTGCCCGTGTGAGCATTAGAGACAGTCCGTTTACTTTTTGGATATAATTACTTAATTTTGAACGATGTTTTTTATATTCCTAGTTTTTTAGGAGTTTGATTTCTCTTTCATTTTTGCAAGAACAGTTATTCGAAATTTATTTCATTAATAAAGAGTTTATTATTTCTAAGAATGAATTAAATATTTGTCATGCTAAAATTATAAACGGGCTGTATATGCTTAAACTGACTGAAAGTGCGGTAAAATTCTAAATTATTTAAAGTAGCAAAACCTAATAATAACGAACGATAAAGAGTTTTTCATGATGATAATACATATTTATCACATTTTACGTTAGGACATATTAATCTAGATAGGTTAAACATGTTAACAAAGCATGGTGTTTTGAAAGAGCTAAAAGTTGGAACTCTTTTTGTTTGTGAATCATGTCTAGAGGGTAAAATGATGAATAAACCTTTCACAAGAAGGGGCCAAAGAGCCAAGGAACCACTAGAGATAGTACATAGTGATGTCTGTGGAACAATTAATGTACAAGCTATAGGTGGGTATGAGTATTTTGTCACTTTCATTGACGACTACTTAAGATATGGTTATAGTTACTTAATGCATCGAAAGTATGGAACTTTTGGAAAGTTTAAAGACTTCAAGGCTGAAATTAAAAAGCAATTAAGTAAATCATTTAAAACCCTTTGATCCGATCGAAGTGATGAATACTTGAATTCAGAGTTCAAGAATTATTTGCTGGACTGTGGAATTCTATCCTAACTCATATCACCTAGAACACCACAGCAAAATTGTTGTACAGAGAGGAGAAACCGAACTTTATTGGATATGGTCAAGTAGATGTTAAGCTACTTACCATTGTCACTTACATTTTGGGTATATGCACTACACACGGCAACTTACATTTTGAATGTAGTGTCATCTAAGTCTGTAAGCAAGACGCCTTTAGAGTTATGGAATGACTCCAAACCTAGTTTACGTCATTTCCGTATATGGGGGTGTATCCAGAACACGTTCTTAGACCCAATACCAGAAAGTTAGACTCAATGTCTGAAGTATGCATATTCGTTGGTTATTCTCTAGAGAGTAGAGGTAGATACTTTTATAGTCACAATGATCAAAAGGTGTTTGTGTTGACAAATGCAACATTTCTTGAGCGTGACTATATGCAAAACTACAAATCTCGTAGCGAAGTAGTTCTTGAAGAATTCGCGACTGATGAGATTAGACCACCTTCAGTTTCTACTGATAAACGACAAACTAGAGAAATCACAGTTCCTGCAAAAGAAACCCGGTGCAATGTTGTAGTGGAAAAGTTGTGAGATAACCAATTTGCTAAGAACTAGAGGCACATGTCCTAGTGCCAGACAATAATAAGAACGATCTATTATCTTATTAAGAAGCAATGGATGATCTGAAAAGGAGAAATGGCAAGATGCCATGAACCAGGAAATGGAATCTATGTATTCTAATTCCGTTAGGGAACTTGTAGATCCATGTGAAGATGTCAGACCCATTGGATGTAAATATATCTTCAAGAAGAAAAGAGATGCAGATGAGAAAGTAGAGATTTCTAAGGCATGGTTAGTAGCCAATGGCTATACACAAAGAGAGGGAGTCGATTGTAAAGAGATATTCTCTCATGTGGTCATGCTAAAATCTATTCGCATCCTTTTGTCCATAGCCACTAGTTTTGACTATGAGATATGATAAATGGATGTCAATACACTTTTTTGAATGGACCTCTTGAAGAAAACATCTATATGATGCAACCAAAAGGGTTAGTACAAAAGGGGCAAGATCATAAAGTATGCAAGTTGCTTAAATCCATTTATGGATTAACGTAAGCATCTAGATCTTGGAATCTTACCTTTGATGAGATTATAAAATCTTATGGCTTGTGTTTATAAATACACCAAAGATATGATAGTAATTTTCTTAGTTCTTTATGTTGATGATATTCTACTAATTGAGAATGATATAGAAACTTTGTCAAAAGTAAAGAAGTGGTTAGCTGGAAAATTTCAAATGAAAGATTTGGGAGAAGTGAGCTATGTTCTAGGCATCTAAATCATAAGGGATAGAAAGAACAAGTTCTTGGCACTTTCTCAAGCATATAATATTGATAAGGTGTTGGAGTGATTCTCTATAAAAAATTTCAAGAAAGGTCAACAACCGACCATACATGGAATTGTCCTCTCCAAGGAACCACCTCAGGAAGAAGAGGATATGAGAAAGGTTCCCTATACTTCAGCAATTAAAAGTCTCATGTATGTCATGTTGTGTACGAGACCAGACATCTGTTATGTAGTGGGAATTGTCAGTCGTTATCAATCAAATTTAAGTTTGGAAAACTGGATTGCAGTAAAGCATATTCTCAAGTATCTTAGGAGAACGAGAAACTATATGCTTGTTTATTCAGGTGTAGACTTGAACCCCAATGGATATATTGATTCTGATTTTCAATCAGACAGAGACACTCAAAAGTCGACATCTGGATAAGTATTCACCCTAGGTGGAGGAGCTGTAGTCTGGAGAAATATTAAACAATCAAGCATTGCATATTCCTTTATGGAATTCGAATATATAGCGGCTGTTGAAGCTGTGAAAGAGGCGGTATGACTCAGAAAGTTTTATTCTGATATGAAAGTAGTTCCAAACGTGGACAGGCCATTGATCCTGTACTATGATAATAGTGGGGCGGTGAAAAATTCCAAGGAACTGAGGAGTCACAAGAGGAGCAAACACATAGAGATGAAATATTATTTTGTAAGAGAGATCGTGCATCGAGGAGATGTAACTGTTATGAAGATAACATCAGAAGAGAATCTAGCTGATACTTTTACAATGACACTTTCTGTGAAGTCATTTGAGGGTCACGTGCGTAGCAGGTGATTAAGAGAGATGCCACATTTGCTTTAGGCCAAGTGAGAGATTGTTAGGGTTTATGTCTTCAAAGCATGTGTATTGACATTTTGGTATGAAATTTAAAGAGGATTACATTTTTCTTTTAATTGTTCTTTTAAATGTCTTGTAATATTCTACGTGCCCACACAAATCCTAGTGCGTTGATGATTGACTTGAAAGATCTTGGTGTGGATCTCGGAGTCTACTGATCGTTGGAACGATTTCGTGGGAAGGGAAGATCGATTGACTTTTGTAAGGACACTTAATATAGACTACAAGAGGTATATGATTCCTAACCATGTATGTTGTAGATTTAACTTATAAATATATAATGGATCCTGACTGATTGAAAAAGAGTTTTCAATAAAAGTTTTTATTTGATTATCTTGGCGTTGTGAAAGTTTATTTTATTAAAAGATTCGATTTTTACTAAAAGTTTAATTATTTAAAAGGCTACGTGCCTCCACATTTCCACCGCACACGCGCCGCGATGACTAGCAGTTAGGGTGCTATTAAATCTCAGTATTTTATCCAATTAGTCTTTCATATAAATTGTTGCTTTAGATTTGCTTGATTTGTGGAAACTTTTCTGTCCAATATTACTAAGTCATTAGCTTTGCTGTTTTATTCTGTGATAATAATAGTATATATTATTAGAGAGTTGATAAATAGATCTAATCCTATATGTTTACTATGTGCTCACACAATGATTGATGAAATAAATACACACGCACATTCTGTAGGGTATGCAGTTGGATGTTAACATTTTGAATTATGTCATGCAATGACTAGTCTTTCTTATCTTAGCACCTAGATGTTTCATCATTTTTATTTGTCCTTATATTCAGATAATAATTTAATTGAAATCTCAACAACACAAAGTCAAGAACGTTGATGGTATGATTGTACTAACTGGAAACATTTTTTGCACATATTACAGCTGATGCACGTCAACGAATGATTTCTTATTCTGCCTAATCAAACCTAGATTCAGTGTGAAGGTGTGTTAAATATATGTTAAAAACTTGCAGAGTGATTATATATGATTATTATATGTTCTTTTTGGAGCTTTGGTCTCACTTTTTCTTTAAATTATGCATCATAAAATATGCAGTATGGTATGATTTCATCCCCTTCTTCTACTGCCATCATTTTTATATTGGGTTTTTCTTAGGGTTTTATTATACATGAGATTTCAATGTTGATCTTGTCACTTTTATGTTGTTGTTTTTTTATATTATTTGGCATTTCCTATACTTGTTTTTCCTCAGGCCCCTTATAGAAATAATGTATATTGTATGAACTACTTATCCCTTTGCTTCTACTGTAATGTTGTGGATATGGTATTTTAAAGGCTATTGATGCTTGTTATACTTTAGTTGATGAAATCTTGGGACTTTAGTCTGAGGTGGAAGCTTGGTCAGAAAAAATTAAAGCAAAAAAAAACCAATTACATTTTTATGCTTTAATTTTTTCTCATACCATGATGCTTGTTTGAAGTTTATTTTGTGGATTCGTCCCCCAATTTAGAAAAATCATACTAAAAATAAAATGTTGTATACTTGCTGCTACAATCATACATTTTTTTATATCAAAAGTACTTTAGAAAAACTTAATAGTAAATTCTGCAAGTTATGGTATGTTGCGTTTATCTTGTGGATTTATAGCATTCTAGCATAAAAGTAATGGAGATTAATTATATTTGTCAATCTGGACGTTATTATTTTGGGGCTTACTGCTTCTCCCCCTATCTGTGACCTCATGAACACAAATCACCATGTTATGTGCTATTTTATAGCATTCTAGTGTTAGATTTGTATCTGTGGCAGCAATGGTGATAAGAATTTCAGCAAGATTAGAACTTGAAAAAAGATATGACGTTGGACTCTATTTACTGCATTTGTGAGTATCTGTATACTTCTACCTCATTTTTTACTAGTGAGTATCATTATATATGTTCGTAATTTTTTACTAGTGAGGGCTCTATTTGCTGCATTAGTATTTTACATTTTCATAATTTTATATTCATATGACATTGGATTCAATTCATTGTAATCATAGTGTATATTAGTTGTGAGAAATTTAAACAAGTACATTGACTATATATTTTCTTTAAAATACATGACCTACAATCCTTTGAGGCTTTTCAACTTGGCATCAAAATTTGAAGAGTTAAGCAATGCAAATTTGAAGTTATTTTGTAGCGTCTGTGAAATTTTTAAATGTTTTTTAATTTTTGAATAGCACGTTGTATTAGCAGACTAAGTACTAATACTTTTAGATGATAACTATAGATGATACTCATGGATAATATTTTGTGAAAATGAAATGATATTTGAATGCATTTTAGTTTAGTAATATATTAATTTTGAATGTTTAAACAGGTACGTAAACAGGTGGATATAAATTGATTGTGAAAAATAGCGTTTATAAAATACCAGGAAAATCTCTTTATAAGAGGCTTAATTTATAACAAAAAACTATATGAATGAGATTCAAAAAATCTTATGGTTTCTGATTTAATAGGATACAAAATCACGTGTGCGTACTAATTCATGAGAATTAAAAATGCCTATTGAATAAGAGTAACATGAGTCTTAAAACTTTATTAAACAACGTTCTATAAGAGTCGAAAAATCTTGTAAAAAACAAGATACCACAAGGGTCTTCACAAGAGGTATTGCGTCAGTGAAAAACGTGAACTTTTAATATGAGAGTTTGTTATAGACGTCGTATGATCCCTGTGAATTACTTTTCACAGGATATATCTGTCTCTTGTAGAATGTCATAATTCTTGTAATGAATTCTGGTTTGATTTCAAGCATACGCCTCTTTTCTTCTCTTGCTTTGGCTTTTATTTTAATTTTTTGAGAAAAAAGGAAAGATAGATACGTATTCTCTTCACTAGACACATATTCTCTTCACTAGCTTAGTCCTTTTGACTTTTATTTGCTCAAAACAATCACGAATGCTAGTTGTTGGAATGTGCTGCTTGATTTTATTAGGCAAAATGGGCTTTCTTATCTAATATGATTGTCCAAGTATGAAGAAAGGCTATTCCACCAGATCTGAATTAAAATTAAAAAAAGAAACAAACAAAATAATAATAATGATACTAGTCAGGACTAAAATTTAAAGTTTAAGAAGGGTAAAATATAAGAAAATATGCTAGGCATCAGTTATATCCAAGGCTTATAATGAAGGTATAAAATCTATTTTACCAACATCTAGGCGCCTGTTAGAGACCATACATAGATTTGTTTAACTCGTAAACCAAGTTCTCCTTGCCATTTTCAGCAAACCATCTGGTTGGATCATATAAAGTTTTTCTTCAAATTCTCTTTAAAGAAACACAATTTTCACATCTAACTGCTCCAAATATAAGTCAAGTATATCACACGTAGCCATGACTACTCTAACTATTGTAAGTCAAACCACCAAGGAAAATATTACATTGAAGTCAACGCCTTCCTTCTAAGCAGATCCTTTCACCACCACTCTTGCACGATATCGTTCTACTTGATTGTTGCTCTCTCGCTTGATCTTGTGGAGTCATTTATTACCAATGAATTTTCTTCCATGTGGTAAAGGTACCAATTCTCATGTCTCATTCCTTTTTAGAGTGTCAATTTCCTCCTGCATTGCTATCGTATACAAAGACACGTTTGGGCTATTTATAGCTTCATGAAAGTTGATGTTTCTGACATTCGATGTTATAGGTGCAACATTTCTTTCTGTAACATACTCTGAGTGCCATGCTGGCGATCATCTTTCACGAGTTGACCAATAAACTTTTGAAACGTCGAATTACAATGGTTCTTGTGCCTCATGCCCTGGTATCTTGAGAGGAATCTAAATCTTCTTGTTCTAGATTATTTTTCACTTATACATTTGTTGTCTCTAATCTTTCCTTCGAAGTAACATTGTCTCCTTCTTTCCTCTATAGTTGTTCTTCTACAAAGATAACATCTTAGGTGACTATAGCCTGGTGGTTAGTGGGATTCAACATGCGATGCCTCTTCATTCTGTCAGCATACTTGAAGAATATACATCTCTTCTAGATTTTAGATCCAACTTTGACTACAAAAAAAAAGGTTTTTCCTGGCGGTTTAACGACGACGGTTATGCCAACTGCCGAAAAAACCCGGTCAAACTTATAACAACGGTTCTTGGAAACCTCGTTGAATGTTTGCAAAAAATAAAAAAATATATTGCCGGTGATTTTTAAGAGTCTTTAATGGCGGTTCAAAACTGCCACTACAAAAGCATTTAAATCCCTAATTTTTCATTTCGTCAAAACCCACACTGAACCACCATTCTTCTTCTCGAAATGCATATAAGAACCCGGCGATTTCTCCACCACGATTTATCCACCACAATTTCTCCCTGCAAGCTCCTCCACCATGAGCTCCTCCACCGCGAGCTCCTGCACCATGATTTCTCATCACGGCTCTCTGGTGCGCGATTCTGCTCGTGATGGTGGTGGGTTCGTCGTAATTATGCTTGTGGTGGTGGGTTCATCGACCTGCTCGTGGTGGTGGTCTTCCTGGTGGGTATGTTTCTCGTAGCGGCTACTGCTGATTAGTTCTTTTGCATGTCAAAGAATTCCAGAAGCTTATACACACAAATACAATCACATCTATGTAGTATATATCTTCAGAACTCTAGATCCTCATTATTCTTAATAATGCAAGGTCATTGATAATATATATAAATTTGTTTAAAATGTTGGAACTGATATTTTTGTGATATTTTTGCCAAAAACAAACCAAATAATGCAAGGTCCTTTGCCTTAGATTGATGTTATTTGATGATACATTTAGCATATGATTAGGAATTTTAGTTTAAGTTTTTTTTTATTCTTGTATAATGCAGTCATTTATGCATTTTTTGGTTTGGTTTTGGCAAGAAACAATTAGGGGAAGAGTTTATGTTTATGAGTGCCCCATTGTGAATTTTGATGGTAGTATTTTATTTTTTGATTATTTGTATTTAGTATTTGTTGAAACTTTGGTTGTTGGTAAAATTTTCTTGGTTCAGTTCGATTAAACAATCCAATTAAAAAAATGATAACATTAGACAGTTTGTAAACCGCCGCAATATTTTTTTATTTCATTATTCTTTTGCCGGCGGTTTTAAACCGTCGGTATTGATATTATAAAACTGTCACTATTGGCCAGAATTTAGCGGCAGTCCTTTCAACCGGCGCTAAAAATTCTGCGGCGGTGGTTTCCACGGCGGTTGAAAAACCGCCGCATAATTTTTTACTAGCGGTTAAAGTACATAGGTTGTTAGAAGGAGTTCTATTACACATATAAAAATAGCATACCATCTAATTACCTTATTTCCTCTATGAGGGAGAAAGAAAAGTAAGGAACCCGCGAATATTGGCAAAACTACATTGTATCATTAACCATTTTTTTATTTTGGTGTGAGGAACTTCTCATGAATCCATTGATTTCTGCCACTTCCGTTATTACTGCTGGGTTGACCGTTGGACTTGCTTCTATTGGAACTAGGGTTGGTCAAGGTACTGCTGTGGGCCAAGCTGTAGAAGGGATTGCGAGACAACCTGAGGCGGAGGGAAAAATACGAGGTATTTTATTGCTTAGTCTTGCTTTTATGGAAGCTTGGTTTAACGGATATGTGTAATAAAAAGTTTTGAAACTTCTTAATCCTATGATTCAATCTTCTCTGAAGATACGAAATAATAAAAATCCGAAAACTATTATTTATGGTATAAGGCCAAAAATATCAAGTCAGTGCATTCATGTTTAATTTATATTGATCATTACGGGACTTTTGAATATTCTATTTACCTATTCTATTCTTTATTTTATTTGTGTGTACTGTACCTTTACTCTTGCTTTCTTTATTATTTATTGATAGAAATTCTCTTGTTAAGACCCTATGAATCAATTGAAACCTTAAATTTATACTAAAACCATGATGATTCAATAAACCCTTCGAAAAACTAAAAAAAAGGTAAAAAATTCCCCGAGTAAAAACCAAAATTCCAACAGTAGTGATTAATATTGACATAATAGAAGTTATGATGCAAAATGGATCTTGTTTTATCGTTGATCAGAGATTTCTCTATGAACAATACGTGTATTTTTGTTGGAATTCTTTTTTTTTTTTCATTTTAAGGAATTGGTTAGTCGTCCAGTAACAATAGTATATAGTATTCGATGAAAGAAAGAGAACAACGAATAAAATAAGAAAATAATAAATATTCGCAATGCACGCATTATTGTTCTTGCATTAGACTGAAAGGGTCATTCTTAACCTAATTAGAAGAATGAGGCTTTCTAGTATGGAAAGAAAAAAATGTAGAACCTAGTTTCTAGTGATCTGTTTGTGAGATACTTTGGTTCTTTTTATTCCAAATATGATGGGAATGAACTCAAAACTGTAAATCAAATGAGTTCAAATTCAAGTAAAAAAGTAAAGGGCATTATAAGTTGATTCATTCTTCAACGATACAAAGAAAATTTCATTTTTTTGAATGAAGTTACACAACATATTTTATACATTTCATATATATTTCATTATTCAATTTATTATTTTGAAATATAAGATTCATGGTATCTTTCTTAACACTAATTACCCAACAATTGAAAATAAAATCTACCTATTTGATAAAAAATCATCATTAAAAGAATTTAGTTATTTTTAGTATTAATATTAGTTAGTGATCCTGGTTTAGTGAGTCAATTTTACTTTATCTCACACTAGTACACGTATAAAACTATGTCGAATCCGTCCTGAAACATAACCTAGAATTATAGCCCCATTACCTTGAAATGAACAGGGAACATACCAATAATATACATCTCTTCTATTTTTTTATATATCCATATTAATTATGAGTAGATAAGAATGAAGAGTGAATAGCTAAGATCCCAGGAATTTGCTAAAATCCTATGCATGTACAATTTATCTATTTTTAATTTACTATTCTAAATAGAGTAAAATATATATTGATTTATAAATCAATGGATTTTTTTTTCACTTAGAAATTTCTAACAAGAATGATACTTATTCGATTTGAATTAGGTACCAAGTTTTATGTCAATTCTGAAATACCTAGTTTGTTGTAAAAATTTCTAAAAAAGATTCCATTGGACCTTGGACTAAGAAGGGGAAGAAAGAAGGCGAGTCAGTATGCTAATCCCTCATCCTCAAATCAGTCATTCCCATAGGTTATTGTACTAAAGAATAAGTAATTGTAGGAGAGTGAAAGCTTCATATAATTCGAAAAGGCAAGAACAGCAAATCCAAGGAAATAAAAGCAAATAACAAAAAATACTTAGTTTTTTTTAAGATGATTGATTTACGTAATTGGAAGTGACCAATTAGATTTACGACGAAACCTAGAAATCGATCACTGATTCAATTTGAGTACCACTACAGGATAGACCTCAACAGAAAACTGAAGAGTAACGGCAGCAAGTGATTGAGTTCAGTAGTTCCTCATATAAAATTTGTTGTTGTATATTCAACTTCTGTCGCAGCTGCTACTGCTGTTTTCTTGATACATCCAATTGGTCAAGGAAGCTTTTCTGACGATATGCCTCTAGGAATCTCTGGTACTTTCAACTTCATGATTGTATTCCAGGCTGAGCATAACATTGTTATGCACCCATTTCACGTGTTAGGTGTAATTATAGAATTCGAATATCATAAAGATCACCATTATGCTCACGATTTCGATAGTAATACCAGTGATTTTGTTTCACATCCAACTAGAGCAATGAATAATCTATTATAATTTTTTAATGGCAGTTCTAAAAAATGTACTTCTATATTAAAAAAATGGATTCGTAAAAATCTTTGGAAAAGCAAAGGGTATCGTTCAGTGTTGAAAGCTTTTTCGTTAGCAAAATCTCTTTCTACGGGAAATTCAGAAAGTTTTTTTCTGTGACAAATCAAATAAATAATCAAATTTTGTAATAATCTGAATCGTTTTAACTCAAAAAAGAACCTAGTATATTTCTCTTTGCCAAGAAGAAGATGTGGGTTTGGCAGCCGCGGTAATACAGAGGATGCAAGCGTCACTTCATTGCTTCTTCTCCGAGAAAAGAAGTTCACGACCAGTAGGCCTTCTACCTCCACGCAACATTGCTCCATCAGGCTTTCGCCCATTGCGGAAAATTCCCGACTGCTGCCTCCCGTAGGAGTCTGGGTTGTGTCTCAGTCCTAGTGTGGCTGATCATCCTCTCAGACCAGCTCATTTGATAACTATTTTCAATATTTAAATATTAATTTTTTCTATTTTATATTTCTATTTTTGATAAAATTTCTACTTTTTTTATAGATTATAGAAATGAATTTCTAGTTTATAAAAGTATTCTAGTTTTTTTTCTAGTATTATTTTGAAAAAGAAGTATGTTTTATATTTATTTTATCTATATCTTTAAAATGAAAATTATATAATTCATTTTAATTTTTGTAATCATCATCAGTCAAATAAAAGAGATCATTTCTATAGTAAGAACCAATTAAAGAATTTCATTAATTACAGGCCAGGGGCATAAGGGATTATATGAGATCCTAACAACATCATGGCATGCTCAATTATCTATTAATCTAACTATGTTAGGATCTTTAACCATTATTGTAGCTCACCATATGTATATGATGCCCCATTATCCATATCTAGCAATTGTATTCCCGCAATAGGTGATTTTCCTTGTAGTAGTGTTTCTTCTTTCTTGGCATTGTACATCACACACACATGAAATCCTGATGAATGTAGATAACCGTAATTATCTTACTTACGAGTCCACATCTCTATTGGTCTATTCAAGCTAATTGTAGTTGATGGAGACCGATTTATCACGTAAAAGGTGGTTTTGGCTATTTCTGCCCAAAACGAGTTAAGTAGACCTGTAGTCCTCAATATATCTCTCATTCTTTCAAAGTCCTTCATAGTTTTATTCATCGACTTCGCCACTCCATTCTGCTGAGGAGTCTATATGACTGTGAACTGTCTTTCGATACAATCTTGCCTACAAAGTGCAAGAAACTCATTGTGTGTATACTCTCTTCCATTATCTATCCTCAAATACATGATCTTCTTCCCAATTTTAAATTTACTCCCGCTTTGAAGTTTTTGAACGCAGAAAATACTTCTGACTTTTTCTTAATTGGGTACACCCAACATCTTCTAGGAAAATCATCAATGAAAAACACAAAGTACATTGCTCCTCCTAGAGACATATCCGGTGATTCCCAAACATCAGAATGAATCAAGTCCAGAATGTAGTTACTTCAGGCGTTAGTCCTACTAACTTTAATCTACGATTTTCATGATTTTTCTGAGAACTCAAATTAAACTCACTTGTAATACTCTTTAACTTCTGTATTCCTCTTAGTTCTATTTTCAAATGAAATCACCAAGGCCTTTTTATAGACTCTACTCTTCCAAAAAAAACTGAAAAATAATTAAATCTATCACCTCTTGCCCTTTCATCTACAAAGACTCTTGACCTTTTATGTTTTCTAACTCCTAAATTTAAAACCCACTAAAAAATGACATTTAATGTTTATTCAACAAAACTCCCCCATAAACTTAAATGCTTCTACCATCCGTCATGCCAATCATTTTTTTGCATTTGTCAAGAAGTACTTTCGGTAACGGTTTTGTGAAGATATCTGCAACTTGATCCTGACTTGCCACATGCACCAATTCCACACTTCCTTCTTTCACATGATCTCGGATAAAGTGAAAATGAATGTCAATGTATTTGCTTCTTTCATGGTTCACTAGATTCTTTGCCAACTCAATTGCTGATTTGTTGTCAACTTGAATCACGGTTGCAGCTAGTTGCTTTAGCCCCATCTTGCTCAACAAATTTCTAAGCCATATCGCATGACATACACACCAAGATGCTACCACATATTCAGCTTCACACGTCGAGAGCGTCATGATCGGTTATTTCTTTGAAAGCCAAGTAAATGCAGTATCTCCCATAAAGAACACATATCCCGATGTACTTTTCCGATCGTCTATGTCTCCGCACCAATCGCTGTCGGAGTAGCCAACCGACTTGTAATCTTCTGCTTTCGAGTAGAACAACTCGAGTGACACCGTTCCTTGGATGTACCGTAGGATTCGCTTCATCGCCTTCCAATGTGAATAAACCGGCTCTTCCATGAACCGACTTATAATACCAACACTTAATGAAAGATCCAGCCTTGTGCATGTGAGATAGCGAAGGCTTCCTACTAAACTCCGGTATCTACTCGCATCGACACATTCTCCTCCATCAAACTTCGAGAGTTTTGCACCTGGTTCCATTGGTGTTAATATCGGGTTCCAATTTGCCATCTTGTACTTCTTTAAAATCTCTTTTGCACATGTCTCATGTGATACAAAAATACCCGTCTCTACTTGTCTAACCTCCAAACCAAGAAAAAACTTCATCAAGCCCAAATCTGTCATCTCAAATTCTCGTGTCATTGTGCCCTTAAACTCTTCTATCATCTCATCATTGTTTCCCATAAAAATGAGGTCATCGACATAAAGAGCAACAAATAATACGTTACCTCCATTCTTCTTTGCGTAAAGGGCATGCTCGTAGGGACATTGCTTGAACCCGTTCTCCTTGAAATATGTATCGATACGTGTATTCCATGCCCGCGGTGCTTGCTTCAACCCGTAAAGCGTCTTCTTCAATTTTAGCACCTTCTTCTCTTCTCCGACTTTCATGTACCCGGGTGGTTGTTTGATGTAGACATCTTCTTCGAGCACACCATTCAAGAATGCTGACTTGACATCCATTTGAAATATTGGCCATTTGAATTGAGCAGCTTGTGAAATGAGTAATCGGATTGTCTCCATTCTTGCAACATGAGCAAACACCTCGTCATAGTCGATTCCTATCTTCTGCTTATATCCCTTCGCAACAAGTCTCGCTTTGTACCATTCTATCTCGCCTTAAGCATTCATCTTTTTCTTGAACACCCACTTCACACCAATAGGTTGACTGCCTTTTGGCAATTCTGCTAGCTCCCATGTGTTGTTGCGGTCAATCACCTTAACCTCCTCGTTCATGGCAGTTTGCCACTTCTTGTCTCGCATCGCCTCTTCAAAGCTGATATTTCAGCATCTGCCAAAAGACATACAAGGTATACCTCATTTGTCGAGTCATACAAATCTTACAAACTTCCTATTTTTGGTTGTCGTGGTTCATCTTCATCATCGGTGGTTTCAGAGTTTGTTGGTATACTTGTTGGTGCAACGACTGATGATTCTCCAACTTCGATGATAACCTCCGTCGAATTGTTCTAGTCCCACTCGCTTGCTTCATTTACTCGCACATCACGACTCACCATCACCTTCTTGCTTATCAGGTCGAGTAGCTTGTACCCTTTTGTCTTCTCATCATACCCAATAAAAATATACCTTTTTCTTTTATCTTCGAGCTTCATTCTTCGTTAATCCGGTATGTGTGCATAAGCCACACTACCGAACACTTTGAGATGAGAAACTGTCAGCTTTTGTCTGCTCCATGCCTCTTGTGGTGTTTGATCATCTAACTTCACATGTGGACATCGATTTTGTACATAGATGGAACATTGCACGGCTTCTACCCAGAATGTTTTCGGCAGCTTCTTGCTCTTGAGCATTGATCGAACCATGTCGAGAATAGTCCGGTTCTTCCTCTCCGCCACACCGTTTTGTTGAGGTGAGTATGGTGCGGTTAGAAATCTTCTTATGCCTTGCTCCTCGCAATATTTCATGAAAGCCGTTGAAGTATACTCGCCACCTCTATCGGATCGTACGACTTTGATGTGTCTACCAGCTACCTTCTCCACCATCACTTTGAACTTTTTGAACACCTCAAATGCCTCAGATTTTTCTTTCAGAAAATAAACCCAAGTTTTCTGTGAGAAATCATCGATAAAGGTAATGAAGTACCTTTTACCACTGAAAGATTCAGGGACGATTGGTCCACATATGTCGGTATGAATCAACTCGATAGTATGTTTAGCTTGATATTCTGCCTTCTTTTGAAACGAGTTTCTCGCTTGCTTGCCAAGCACACATTCTTCATAAAATTTGTTCTCATAGTCCATGTCCGACAGCCCATGCACCATGTTCTTCTTTGCTAACTCTTTTAGACCGCCTTGATGTAGGTGACCAAAGCGGAGATGCCACAGTGACGCTTTGTCTTCTACGTTGACTGGCAAACATTTTTCTCGCACGCTTCTCAAATTTAGTTTGTACATTCGATTTCTTCCCATCTCGACTAGAGCAACCAGACGCCCTTGCTTGTCCTTCAAGTGTAGTACTCGGTCTTTTAAAAGTATCAAGTAACCTTTCTCCATGAGTTGCCCCATACTCAAAATGTTGGTCTTGAGGTCTGGTACGTAATAAAAATCTTGCATTGACCCTATTAAGCCATCCTTTTGTAAGTAACAAACCGTACCTCGGCCTTTGACCTCCACCTTTGATGCATCTTCAAATGACACATGACCATCTTCAATTTTTTGCATCTCTTTGAATAGGTACTCGTGACCGCACATATGGTTTCTTGCCCCCGAGTCGAGGTACCACAGAGTGTCATTGTTGATGTTGACTTCATTTTGAGCCATCAAGAGAAGGCCTTCATTCGCTTCGTCTTCCAAGACTAGGTTGGTAGTTTCTTCCACCTTTTTATCGGCTCGACAATCTTTTGCAAAATGCCCCATGTTACGACAATTATAACATTTGTCGGAGTTGCAATCCTTCGTATAGTGACCATACTTGTAACACTTGTAGCACTTTGGAATAGTTCGACCGGCCGCTTCTTCCTCGACCGCGTCCTCTTCCACGCCAATTTTGTTGGCTTGACTGTCCCTTCTCCTTATAGTACCTCTCATGACTGTTGCCTTGACCACCGCGACCATTTTCACGACTTCCACGGCCACGCCCTCTACCTCAGAAATTTTGAGAATATAATACATTTTCGTCTTTGCTTGACGCCTTGGTTTGAAGTGCTTCCTCGAGTGTCTCCTCCTTTTTTTTCTTCTTACGTTGTTCGTGTGACTCGAGAGAACCGGCAAGCTCGTCGACTGTGAGCGTCGCAAGGTTCTTTGACACTTCTATTGCGCACACAACATTCTCAAAATTGTCGGTTAATGATCTCAAAATCTTCTCCACAACTCGCGCATCGGTTAACGCTTCGCCATTACGAATGAGTTGGTTCACCACGGCTTGTACACGCGTGATGTAGTCAGATACACTTTCCGACTCCTTCATCTTCATGCTCTCCAACTCTCCACGAAGAGTTTGGAGACGCACTTGCTTGATTCGGTCGGCTCCTTTGAACACTTTTCCTAAAATATCCCACGCTTCTTTTGAAGTAGTTGCACCGGTAATCTTCTCAAAGCCCGACTCATTAACGGCTCAGAACAACATGTATAATGCCATCTTATCCTTCGCTCGCGCCTCTTTCAACGCCTTGTTTTGAGCCGCCGTATATCCCGTGGTATTTGTTGGTTCTTCGAACCCTTCTTCGACCACCTCCCATGCATCTTGAGAGCCGAGAAGAGCTTTCATTTGAATGCTCCAGTTCTCGTAGTTCACCTTCGTTAGTCGTGATAGCGGCATTTGACCCGTCACATTCCCCATTAGCTCTGATACCAATTTGAGAACTCAAATTAAACTCACTTGTAATACTTTAACTTTTGTATTCCTCTTAATTGTATTTTCAAATGAAATCACCAAGGCATTTTTATAGACTCTACTCTTCCAAAAAAATCTGAAAAACAATTAAATTTATCACTCATTGGCTTTTCATCTACAAAAACTCTTGACTTTTTATATTTCCTAACTCCTAAATTTAAAACCCACTAAAAAATTACATTTAATGTTTGTTCAACGTTTTCATTAGTGACTAATTAAGTTCAAAAATTTTAAACTGCATAGTTGATTTCTGGAAATTGTAACTGCGTAATTGACTCTAGAATTTAACAACAAATCAAATTCTGAAATTGAAGCTACAGAATTGATTTCGGAATTGAAATTTCATTTTGAAAAATGATATCCTCCACATCTATAAATTGGCAAATCTTCTTCTCATTTAAAAATACCGAGCTCAAACAGTTTCCATCTCTCTCACAATTCAATCCTTCTCTGCTCATGGTGTTTAGAGAATTTTAGTTCTCCAATGTGGTAGAGTTTGCGTTTGAGTTTAGTTTGTCGGAGCATTTTTTGTTGTGCACAATCACTGTTGTTCCACTGTTGCACCATGAAGTCCTCGAGCACCTAGTATGAGGAGGCCAATCTGTTTTAACGAGACAGTGCGATACATAAACCTCAGCACGGTTCACTGAATTCTTTATATTTGAGTTTTTGGTATCATATTCCAGATTCTATTTTGAATAACAATTTACATGTATGATGCGTATAATGTATAACAACTTCAGTATACATTTACTAATAAAAACATTTCGAAGGATTTCTGTTAAATTATTTTCAAAAGAGAATTAAATGGTTCTTTAAAAGTGCAGATATGGAATTTTTCAAAAAGTAAATGCAATTAAATTCATTTAACGTTTTTTTCTCATGGGAAATGGGGCGACAATTTCAAAGTATGACAACTTTTCTTTACTTTCTAAAATAAATTCTTCACTTTCTTTTTGGATGTATGATATATTCTACTTTTTTTTACCTTCTTGTGTCTGCGAATTAAAAATGTGGGTTTAATTAGGTTCACGTGAGATAAAAAGTGAATAAATGAGATCGAAGTTATATATTTTGTGTTTTGGAAATTTGGATCACAATATATTTTGCATACAACGTTTAATGCATGCCAAAGCTTTAGCAGCTTGATGACATTCATAAATCTTATCTTATAACAGAATTTATTTATTTTACCTTAAAACATTATTTAGTTTTCTTAGATGCAAGTATACACTTAGTGTTTATGAATACTGCTTATACATTAAGATAATAATATTTTAATACATAATTATATTGTACATATTTTTCTAAAAAGCTACCACTTGCATATATATATAAATCATATTCATGTGCATGTAAAAATAATTTAAGAAATATTAGAGCATGTTTTTTTAAACAATAACATTTATTAATATATGTGATCTGAAATAACATTTTACAATGCATTAAAATACGTCCAGACGAATTACTCCCAAACTTACCTTTAATTTTATTCGAGAACAAAAACATTACTTTACCCGTTGGGATCATCATCCTACACAAAAAGTTCTTGTTGTATTTTATTCAAAATAGAATGGATTCTGAAAATTTAAAGATGATTTGGTTAGTGATTTGAAAATAGATTTTCAAACATATTAAAAAATAAGGAAAACAACATTAATTTTTTAAGTTAATAATACAAAAATAATGATTAGTAAGTAGTTATTTTATTCAGGTAATGAAGGATTTGTTATTAGTAACTCTTGGGTGTAGAGTTTCTACTGATGTGTATGTACATGATTTCATTAGCACCATGGTTAGGATTAATGATCTACTCTGAACTACAAAGATTTTGGATTTGATTCTGTCCACAAATCTTTCACATGGAAGTTCAAATAATTGTGTGGATTCCAATGATTATAGATAAAACTTATGCATGAATGAACTAATGGCGCATTTTTTAAACCCTAATGGATTTAAAAAGAATAAGAAAATAAAAAGAGGAAAAATAATGAAAGGGAAAAAAGAATAATAAATTTCATTGATGTGTTTACTTAACTGTCAGAAATTGGAATCGGAAAGAACTTCAATGTTATTGATAAACTATCCAACAGTTAAGAATCGGAATAAATTATCCATTTACCAAACTACTTTTTTTACAAAATACATGACCAAATGACACTTTTTAAATTAGTCTCTTAAGTATAATTTATGTACTAATTAAATTATAATAATTCAATTAAATTATTTATTAAAAATAAGTTAATAACAACTTAAATAACTTTTTAACTAATACTAAATTATTTTAATAATAGTTGAAATCAATAATATATTTATAACAACTAATAAACGTGGTAGAAAATAATGTTGATCATATGTCTATTACACTAATAAACATGTTTTTTTTCCAAATCATAGAAAATGAAGTCGATGATACGTCTATTGCACCTAATAATCAACATTACATTTGTCTTCTATCTTCCTTAGAACCCATAACAACCCATGCTCTAAAGATTCAAAACATATTTCTTCTTTCTTCCTCAAGCATCGCAAAGAAGAATTTAAGCAGATCGTAGTGGCTAACATATTAGTTGCATGAAAGACTTGCAACTCTGATTAACTATTAATTTTACTTGGTTCATCATCAAGATTAGCTTGCAAGACAGCGATCTCTTTATCATTTGAAAGCACATAAATTAAGCCATCAAGTTTAGGTGCCATTATTGCCACAGAAGCTGCCATATTGACATTTTTTTACCATCTCCTCCATCTCATTACATTTCATCTTACGGGCACAATTGGAAATACTTAAAACGCTCGTACTACACTTTGATGCACGTCTTTGAACACCTGGTTGACGAGAATATGATACCTCATCATACTCGTCATTTGTCTATCAGGTATTCATCTCACACCTAAATACACTCCAACATCAAATCCCAGACCTCCAAGTCCCACATTTTGATTAGCATCATTCATGGGATCCACTGTCATCTCTTTTCTTATAAACTTATGGAGCTTGTGCAATAAGTAATGATAATACAACGTTGTGTAAATATCGTAAAAAGATTGACTCATAAGAAATGCAAGCTTTTCAATTGGCCAAAGGATCTTTCTAGAACGTTCCTAGCATTTGAATGTTTCATATTGAAAAAATCTTCAGAGGTGGTTGGTTGATGTCCGTCTCACCATTTGTTGAGATGATATTGTCCTATATATTATAGGGTTAAAAAACATCTACCATTAGTGTAGCCAACATTTACTAAATAATAATAACCTATGGTCCAAAAAGTCCAACTCATTTTGGTAGTACATATTTATAAACAATGAACATAAAAAACAATGTAGTCATCATTACCATGGGGAACCTTTAACCTATTTCTCCTAGTGATGACATCTCTAAGAACCCGACAATCATCTGATAAACCCTCCCAATTGGACAAAAACATATATGAATTACATGTCTTGGGAGCATACTCCCAAAGCATTTGTTGCAACTTTACTTTTTCTTGTTCTGTATTGTGGTTTGTCTGCTTCAGGTACATGCACTTTAATACATGTTCCATCTAAAGCTCCTAGGCAATTCTAGTTTTATTGAACCAAATTATTAATTAGCAAGACAATTAAGAATTTCAATAAATGTACATACATACAATTATGCAAAATACCACGTACCTTAAACCACTTCCATAGTCAATTGAATATTTGGTCATAGCTAGGTTCATGAGGTTTTCCAAAATCCTTCTGGCATTGAAACATTGCTTTCAAGCATTCATGAAAGTACTTAGTAATAGTTCATCCTGATTTTTAAAGTCATTACTATCAATTAGGTTTCCACAACGGTTGTCTGAAAATAGAAATGACGGTATACAATTTATTCATCGTAAAAAAACTAAGTCACGCTCTTTTTATAATAAGACAAAGAAAGGAGGAAAATTTCTTACGATGGTATAACCACACACAGTCATCCTAAACTATATTATGACGGTGTGGACGCAAACGTCGTACTAACAAATATTGCCTTTTCAAATATGGCGGTGCTGACACACACTGTCGTAAATGTTTATTTTCAAATATAACGGTAAACCCTATGATTCCTTTATAACAACTAATATTGATTTTTCAAATACGATGGTGTAGACATGCACCATCATAGAAGAACAGTTCTCCTCCCGAGCGCTACAATCCTTCGACCATTGCGTCTTTAGCCATCATCTTGTGACTGTTGCAACGCCTCATGTTGTTTTTCAGTACCCCAAAGCCCATTGTCTTCAATCGTCCAAACCAACAACCCTGTAGTTGATCATCTCGAGCTTCGTAGTTCTCATTGTGACTTTAGCTGTCGTCTTGTGGTTATTTTCAACTCGAGAGCACTGTCGTTCGCCATTACCCCAGAGCCCGCCAAGCACCACAAACTACCGCGGCCACTAAATATTCTCTCGTACTCTGCCAACGTACTTTGAAATGCTCATGCTTGATTAATCATACATATTGCTACTATATGTGTTTGATTATATTTCTTTAATGAAAACAAAGAAAACCGCATAAGATTGGAAATAAAATCTCCAAATTAGAGAGAACTTTGTGGGAGAACATTACTTGTTTGGGTCTATTTGCCTACAAACGTGATGCAGACGGTGCAACTTTCAAATTTCTTGAACAAATAGATCGTGGCACGCACATGAAAACTTTGGGAAAGCGTAACTATTGACTCAAGTTGAACCACATGACTCATAAGATAAAAAATCAAAGCTAATTCAGATATCTATATGTGCGGCAGCAATCACCTATTGCATCCTAGTTTCGCGCCCAAAACACTATTTTAAGCATTTTCAGAGGCCTGGAAGTTATTTTGTTCGCAATTTTAGGTGTTTTTTCATAATTTTTCATCTTTGTTAATTTTAGGGTGTTTTGAACAATATAAATTCTTTTTATTTGGTTGTTTGAGACAATTTTGATATTGATGAGAAACGTTTGCTCCTTTATTCTAATTTTCGGTATTATTTGTGAATCAACTAAATTGTTGCCTAAATCCTGGTAATCTTAAATTCAACAAGTTTTGGAAGGTCAATTACTGGTAATCGCGCACGATTCAATAACTTTTAGTATTGTTAATGTTCTGTCGAGGCTTTCCACTAGATTGGTTGGTATCAGAGCTAAAACTGATCCATATTATTCATGGCACCACAACGAAATCAACATCAACATCAGTAAGTTGAGGAGATTCATGAGCGTGATGATGGTGCTCTGTTAGAACATCGAATCGATCAGATTGTAGACCAACGAATAGAACGGATGTTGGAACAGTTGATCAAGAGGATGGCTAACATGATGAGGAATCAGAATAGGAGGAATACGCATGAACCATAAAATCCAAACAGGCAGGAAGATTGGGTAGACGATACGGATGGGGAAGAAGGAGAATACTATGAGGACATTCCACAGATCCATCGTAGGCGGCAGAGATTGCCAGCAGAAGAAGACAATAGGCGATGGGAGGTCGGTAGGAGGATTAAAATACAAGAATTTCATGACAGTCTTCAGGCTGAAGAGTTCCCTGATTGGTTGGTGATTGTTGAAGAGATTTTGGATTTCAAAGGAGTTCTAGAGGACAAACGAATAGCTTTAGTGCCGACTATATTGTGAGAGAGGCTATAACATGATGGCAACAATTGAAGCTATCTCGTACTAGGTTGGGTAAGTCAAAAATTTTGTCTTGGGAAAAGATGAAGAAACATATGTGAGATGCATTTTTGCCTTATAATTATCAGTGGGTTTTGTATCAAAGGTTACAGAATTTGAAATAGGGTTCAAGATCGGCAGATGATGATACTACTAAGTTTTATCAATTGATGGTAGTGATGAAATACATTAAATAGAGGAGCAGTTGGTGGCATGATATAAGGGAGGGTTGAGGGTTCAAATTCAGGATACCCTTAACATGTTTGATCTTGTGTCTATGTCAGAGGCACATAAGAGATCGTTGATGGTGGATAAATAGTCACGTCATGCTAGCGGTGGTAGTGGATTTAGTGGGACCAGTAACACTAATACAGGTGGCATGGGTAGTAAAGCTGTTGGAAGTCAGTTTGACAAAGGTGTGGGTTGTAGTACCATGAAGTATTTTGCCTGTGGGAACCTGGACATATGCAGTGTGATTGTAGAAAGGGTTGTAAGAGGGCACTGTTTTTTGAAACGGAAGAAGGTGACGATGAAGACGCATAAATTGCTGAACATCCAAGTTTTGACGAGAAACAACCAGTTGACGATGAGGTTGTTACAGGTGATGTGGTGATTGCACTGGTTGTCAGGAGGACGTACTTAACATGTAAAACAGTACCTGAGGATGATTAGTTTAGGAGTAATATTTTCAATCTACTTGTACCATCCTGAGCAAGGTGTGTCATTTTGTGACCCTAGTAGTTGCAAAGATATAATTTTAGAAGAGGTGGTACAGAATCTGAATATCAAGACCGAAAAATGTCCAAAGCCTAATAAACTAGCATGGCTTAAGAAAGGTGGTGAGGTAATAATTTCTAAATGTGCTCTTGTTACATTTCCTGTTGGAGCAAAATATAGAGATGATATTTGGTGTAATATGGTGACCATGGATGCTTGTCATTTGTTACTGGGTCAACCTTGGGAGTATGATCGAAATGTGGCCCATGATGGGCGAGCTAATACTTACAGCTTTATGTTTGAAGGGGTTAAAATTGTGTTGATGCCTAATAAACCAATAGATAAATCCCTAGCTGCAGGGAATAGTACAAATTTATTGTATTTGGCTCAATTTGATGAGAAGTTACATGATTCACAGATAGTATTTGTGTTGATTAGAAATAAGGCTGTAGAGTCTGCAACGATTTCAGATGCGGTGGCTCATTTGTTGGCAGAATTTTCCAGTGTGTTTTCAAATGAATTACCAGATGGATTACCACCACTGTGTGATATACAACACCATATAGATCTGGTTCCCAGTGCAATTTTTCCTAACATGCTGCACTATAAGATGAATCCTAGAGAGCATGAGAAGTTGCGCAGACAGGTCGAGGAGTTCTTGGTCAATGGGCATATCAGAGAGAGTATGAGCCCATGTGATGTACCATCTTTATTGACGCCCAAGAAAGAATGTGTGTGGATAGTAGGGCCATCAACAAAATTACTGTCAGGTATCGATTTTCTAGTCCCGCTTAGATGATTTATTATATCAGATTAGTGGAGCTACTGTGTTCACTAAACTTGATTTAAAGAGTGGTTGCTACCAGATTCAGGTTAGGCTTGTAGATGAGTGAAAAATAGCTTTTAAAACTCGTGAGGGGTTGTATGAATGGTCGTGATGCCCTTTGGGTTGTCTAATGCCCCTAGTACATTTATGCACGTGATGAATCAATTTTTAAGACCTTTATTGGCAGATTCGTCATAGTATATTTTGATGTTATTCTGATTTATAGCACTAACTCTGAAGAATATCTACAGCATGTGAGAGAGGTTTTAGTTGTGCTCCGCAAGGAACCGTTTTATACAGTAAACAAGAAGTACGTGTTTATGACTCTAAGGGTGCTATTTTTTGGGTATGTAGTTTTAGGAGATAGATTGGAGGTAGATGAGGCTATGGTTGAGGCAGTGAAGTAGTGGCCAATACAAAAAACAATTACTAAAGTCAGGAGTTTTCATGACCTTATGAGTTTTTATAGGCGTTTTATCCCTCATTTCAGTAGTATTATGGCGTCGATTACTGATTGCATGAAGGGAAGTAAGTTTTCATGGATTGATGAGGCAGAATCAACATTTCGATGAATTAAGGAATGCCTTATCACTTCCCCAATTTTAGTATTGCCAGATTTTGCACAACCATTTGAGCTACACATCGACACTTCTAAGATTGGAATTGGAGTATGATTGAGTCAGAATAGTAGACTTGTGGCCTATTTCAGTGAGAAGCTGTCTGGCGCCAAAATCAGATACAATACATATGACGTTGAGTTTTATGCAGTAGTACAGGTTGTAAAACAATGGCGACATTACCCTGTTTCACAGGGAATTTATATTGTATACTGATCATGACTCTTTGAGGCACTTGCTTAGACAGGATAAGATGTCCCCTAGACATACGAGGTGGGTTGCTTATTTAGAGAAATTTACTTTTGTGGTCAAACACAAGGCTGGGATAACTAACCGAATCGCATATGCATTGAGTCGCAGATGTAGCTTACTGGTTACTTTGAGGGTTGAGGTACCTAGTTTTGACTATTTTTGTGATTTTCTTGCTACTGATCCTTAGTTCTCTATGGTTCTCCAAAATGTGCAGACTGGAAAGAAAATAGATTTATTGTTACATGATGGATTTCTCTTTAAGGGGAATCAACTTTGTATCCCAAATTGTAGCTTGTGATTGTAGATTATCAGAGAACTTCATGGTTAGGGTCATGTTGGCAGGGATAGAACATTACAACTGGTGCATACATCGTATTTTTGGCTCGCATATACAAGGAGACAGAGAAATATGTGCAAAGGTGTAAAATTTTCCAAACGTCTAAGGGTTCTGCACTAATGCAGGGTCATATATGCCTTTGCCAGTTCCTTCTCAGCTTTGGGTGGATATTAGTATGGATTTTGTGTTGGGGCTGCCTTGTACGCAGAGAGGTAATGATTCTATCTATGTTGTTGTAGATCACTTCTCTAAGATGGTTCATTTTATTCCCTGCAAGAAAACTACTTATACTGTTAATGTGGCACAATTATTTTTTTGTGAGATATATCGTCTACATGGGCTGCCTACTTCTATTATTTTTTATAGAGATACCAGGCTTCTTAGACATTTTTGGCGCAAATTCTAGAAGATGGTCAATACACAGCTCAATTTTTAGTAGTGCATATCATACTCAAACGGATGGCCATACTGAGGCTGTCAATATGTCTATGGGTAATCTTTTGCATTGTTGGTTTGTGAACATGTTAAGAGTTGGGATAAAAAACTGTGTCAGGCAGAGCTTGCTCATAGCCATCAAGTAAGTCGCACTACATGGTTCAGTCCTTTTAGTTTGGTTTATTCGACCCAGCCGAGGGGACCACTCGATTTGCTGGCTTTAGCAAGTAAGTTGAAGGCCCAAGGTAAAGCAGCAGATTTTGTAACTTGTTTGTAAAATGTTCACAGGGCAGTTCATGATAATTTTCATTTAGTAAACGCATAGTATAAACAGGATGCTGATAAAAAATGCAGACATTTGGAGTTTGAGGTTGGAGATTTTGTGTCGGCAGTCCTGACTAAGGATCGCTTTCCAGTTGGTGATTACAACAAGTTGTTTGCCAAAAAGATTGGACCTGTCGAGATTGTTGAGAAGATCAATCCAAATGCTTATAGGTTGAAGTTGCCTAGCCATATTCATATTACTGATTTGTTCAATGTTAAACATTTGATTCATTCCCATGATGACTCTTCTAATGATGATGCTACTGCAAATTCGAGGTTGAATTTTCTTTATTATGGGGAGAATGATGCAGACGATGCAACTTTGAAATTTCTTGAACAAATGGATCATAGCACGCGGATGCCAACTTCCGGAGGACGTAACTATTGACTCAGGTTGAACCACATGGTCCGTAAGATATTAAATCAAAATTTATTCAGAGATATACATGTGTGATGGGGTGTACTCATCGTAACCCAATTCCAGGCTTAAAAATACTATTTAAGCACTTTCAGAGGCGTGGAAGATATTTTGTTCATAATTTTGGGTTTTTTTTCTCAATTTTCCATATTTGTTAATTTTAGGATTTTTTTTAACAATATAAATTCATTTTTATTTGGTTGTTTGAGATAGTTTTGATATTGATGATAAATGTTTTCCCCTTTATTTTATTTTTTGGTATTCTTTGTGAATCAATGAAATTGTTGTCTAAATCCTGGTAATCTTAGAATTCAACAAGTTTTGGAAGGTCAATTGCTTGTGATCATACGAGATTCAACAATTTTTTGTATTGTTAGGATTGTTTTTAAGATTTTCTGCTACATCAAAACGAGTAGATGGTGGACAGACTAAGCCAAGGCATGACAAGATCTTGGATTATAATTCGTCATTTTGAGTCTCTATTTCCCTTCCCACTCCAAATAAATTTGCACAAACGGTGAATCACGGTTGTCATAAATCAGTGCATTCTTTTAGCCTTTATCCCTTAAATGACCTATGACAACAGGAATCAAAACTAAGTTCGTAAATACACAAGCCAAAAGTTCCACACATAGTTATCGATTGTCTGTGTACGGTTTCAATTGATAATTTGTTGTGCTACTTCTATAATTTGATATTATCTTAGCTGATCTTTCTTTTCTTATCTTACAATATATCTTAAGTTCTTATCTTGATTCTTACTCTTACTCTATAATGAGTAATTTCAGTTAAATTGACTCCTACTTTTACTCTATAATTTATAAGCTTGTCCTATAAAATTTGGTTTAATTATGTGTTGTGTTGTGAATGTTTGTTTAACGTGTCTTAATGTTATTGTTACAATAGACTGTTAGTGATCAATATCATTACCTCTCTGTTTGCAATTTGTAAGATACTGTTTATGTTTGTTCATGCTTACATCTTAGGCTGGCTTTCTTTGTGAACAAAGGTTGTGCTATTGCTTACAATATTTTACCATGTCATAGTTATAATCAATCACTTTTGGTTCTGAAATTTTTAGTTATGTATTCTTCTTCTTCTTTTTTTGAAGAGAGTTATTTATTCTTCTTTGTGTGTTTAATTAGTTATAACCAATCACTTTTTTTATTTGTTCCTTTTCTCATGTGTATCTTCCTTACACATTACACGCTACTGAACAATAAATATGATGGGTCATTTTGCTTCATTTTCTTACGAATTTATGATTATTTTTTTCAAAAGGAGAATAAGCAGTGTGCAATTAATTGGAGTATTCTGTTTTTATTTTTCCAATTTATGTGTGAAACCTGATTATCAATGATTTCAAGTGATTTTTTATAATTCACATTTTGTAGATATAGATGAAGATGACACGAATCATGACACTCTGAAGATGGATAACTTGAATAATGATATAAAGAATGAGAAGAAAGGAAGAGGAAGAAGATTACCAGCTTACATGTCTTCCTTGAAAAGCGATAGAAGTATCGAAGTATCGAAGAAAGGAAGATTATCTCGTATAATTTAAAGGGGCAACCTATAAGAGAAGATGCTAGCAAGCTAAAAGCTTTATGGGATCTGCGGCATGTTTAATAGTTTCAATAAATTACGCTGTTTGAGATCATATGCTAACAAAGTTGAAGGAGAAGGTCTATGAATGCATCACGATATTTGTGTTGATAAATATTTTTTATTTATGATTTGCGAGTCATCAATTTTTTTATCTTTATTATTTTTGTTAGTAGATGAAATATGTGTTGGAACCGACATACAAAAAAGGTGTGAGATCATGTGTTGGCGAAAGATGACATGTGACTTTAAGTCTCGCCTCGATCATATTTATATTTTTTTCATGAATCTGATGATTTTAGGCATCCACCAAAGATTTATAATTTCATTGAGCAATAACATTAGGATGAGTTTGTAAAATCTTGCCTTACTCATCAATTTTTAATAAAATTATTTACTTTATGTTGGTTTCATGATCATTTTGTTTAAACTATAAATTTTGCGTATTTATAATATATTTGTTAACTGTAGTAATTACTAAGGAAACAAAAATTGATGAGACGAGTGAAAAATAAATAGAACCATAGATTGTCTCGAAACGGATATGTAAAATTAGAGGAAATTTTGGTAAGGTTATGAAATTCTTTAAAACTTATTCAATGTAAAATAATTATGTATTTGCTACTAAAATTTATTATTACCTAGAACACAAAAACAAACAGGTATCAACAAGAAAATAGATCCGATAACATCGTGGAAACATGCTTCTTAGGATAAAAAAGGAAACTTCAATGATGCAAACATTGAAGAATGTGTCAAGATTGAGTAACTAATTGATATAGATGAATTATAAACATTGATAAATGAGTTTTAATTATTAGTTTTCTTTTTTAGTTCTAGAAAGAACTTGTGGAAAAATGAGTATCTATATTTGTATGGCTGCATTGATGTATGTTTTATTGCTAAAAACTGTAGAGTTTTATACAGAATATCATAGTGATTTTTTCTCAAGTGGTCATATAGAAAGAGTTAGGGCAGGTTTGGAAACTGGTTTTTGAATTATTTGTTTTTTTGCTTATTTAAAATCGTTTGGCAACGTGAAAAAAATAGAAACTACAAACTGTGTTCAGAACATGTTTTTTTTTTACTTTTTCCTTCCTCTCTCTCCGACTCCAGCGCATCTATTTCTTTTCCTTAAAATCTTCAATATTCTTCTTAAATCTCATTCATCCCCAAATTCCACAACAGTTGAACCAAATGGACGAAGACCGATTTTTCCTTCTTGTTCCTCGAACCTGAACATGAAATTGGCATGGCTATCGTCGTTTTGGCTCTCTAATACCCAATTTTAAACGTCACAAGAGATCTGCATGGGTACACATCGACTTTGATTCTCCTAATCTTTATAAGATTACTAGTAGGAATGTGACTAATGGATATGTGATTAGCGAGAATTATAGTACATGGAATACATGATTACTGTATTTAGTAATGTATTAGAATCTTGTAGTAGATTAATGAGAATATAAGAATACTGTATCTGATTTGTAAATATTTTTAACAATAATTTTTATAAATTCATAGTTTTATATTTTTATCCTTCAAATATTTTTGAAAAGTAATACTAGTTAGTTAAATAATAATTTGAATACTATAGAAAACTTAATATTCACAAAAAATCAGATTACAAAAATTAAAATATGAAATGGTTTAAAGAGAAAAAAAATCAGATTTAAAAATAACTAAATCCTATTGAAAAATTAGGTTAAACCATTAAATTTTGGGTTAACAAAGTTCAAACCCATTAAAATTCCAAAACTCATCAGAAGCTGATTTTTTTGAAAAGAAAAACAAAACAAAGCTATTAAATTTACAATTTTCGGATCCAACATCAGAAATATAACATATTCACTTCTTATATATACAAGCAAAGTATTAACAAGAAATGGAAAAAAAATTTCACAAGTGTGAGAAATTTACTACTATTGCTGCATTTTTTAACGTTTAACAAAAAAGGTAAAAAAGAGGTGAGATAGATCTTTGGTAGGAGAGTGATGGAGAATAAGGATGGTCAGTCTTCAACTCCTCCTCAAGAGAGGAGTTATTAGATACATGTTTAGAGAGGGTATCTTATTCTCTCGAGAATATGATTGCTATTGAAATACCTCAAAACAAACATAGTAATCTTCTAAATTCTCATTCATCTTATGATAAGAACTTACTAGACAACCTGCCCTAGGAACTCTTGAATCAACGAACAAGAAGCAAATCAGAAGCTAGGAACAAATCGAAATTGATCAGACTAGAACCCTAAGGAAAACTAAGTCCTTAAAATCCCAATCTTGATATTGAGACGCCACAAGATTGATCACTCCCTTGATAAGTCAAAATTTGTATTCTACCAAGAACACAAGAACACAAAGCAAAAGCTCGTTATATAATGTTAATGACTAAAAAGTGACATTTTCACAACCTATAATTCTTTATATAGAGACCCTAAAATGAAATAAGAATAAATAAAATAAAATAAACGCAAAACATAAATGAGCCCAAAGTCCAAAATCCAACAAACAACTTAAAATAAAATAAAACTCTATTTAAGCCTAAAACTTACAAAACGCATAAACGGTGAATTGTACCTCAACTATGGATTCTAATCATTGTTCTTCCAAATTCAAGCCTTGCACATAAATATAAGTGATTATCCTTGGTGACGCCATGAAATCTTCTAGAACAGCCACTTTGTCATGCACGTCCATAATTTTGACTTGTAAAGCTCTTTCATCCTTATTGTTCTGGCTCGAGTCAATGGAACTCCAATTCAATGTAATGGATCTTGTGAGTCTTTGGAAATAGCATCCCGATCCCCATCATTCCCTCCCTTTTCAAAAGGATTCGTCCTCGAATCACCTACATCAAACAAAGACAAATCAACCACATTAAAAGTTGCACTAACGTTACCATAGTTGCTTGGAAAATCTAGCTTGTAGGCATTATCATTGATTCGTTCCAAGACTTGAAAAGGTTCATCTCCTTTAAGCTGCAATTTTGATTTCCTTTGTATAGGAAACCTCTCCTTACGCATGTGAACTCAATCCCAATCTCTAGGTTGAAAAACAACGTGTAAACGCCCCTTATTGGCTTGCTTAGCATATTGTTCATTCTTCCTCTCAATGTTAGCCTGAACCTTGGCATGTAAATATTTTACAAAATCTACCATTTTCTTACCCTCAAAATTAGCATGCTCGCTAGTAGATAAAGGGAAAATATCCTCCGGAGTTAGAGGGTTAAAACCATAAACAAGTTCAAAAGGTGAAAATGAAGTAGTAGAATGAACAAATCTGTTATATGTAAACTCAATGTGTGACAAACACTTTTTCCATTATTTTAAGTTCTTTTGTATGATAGCACACAGCAAAGTAGTGAGTGTCCTATTAACTACTTCAGTTTGTCAATCCATTCGAGGATGTGCAATAGTAGAAAACAAAAGTTTAGTTCCTAATTTACTCCACAAAGTGCGTCAAAAGTGACTTAAGAACTTAACATCTCTATCACTAACAATTATTATATGTAAACCATGTAATCAAACAACTTCTTTAAAGAAAGTTAGCAATATGTGTTGTATCATTGATTTAGAACATGCAATGAAATTATCCATTTTACTAAACCTATCAACAACAAATATTCTATCCTTACCACTATGAGACCTTGGCAATCCTAAAGTAAAATCCATAGAAATATCAATCCAATGTTAGTTAGGCACGGGTAAAGGAATGTATGAGCCATGTGGTTTAACTTTAGATTTTGCTTGCCTACATGTAATGCACTTATCACAAACATATTGCACATCATGCTTCATATTAGGCCAATAAAAATGTTCACGCAGTATATCTAAAGTCTTAAGCACACCAAAATGCCTCATCAAACCACCCCCATCTAACAAGTAACTCACAAACAGAACAAATAGACACACATAATTTATCTTTCTTGAATACAAATTCTTCATACCTATAAAAATCACCAAACACTTATCACATGTATTCCATGCTTGGCTGAAACCAGAATCAGAATCATACAAATCTTTAAGCAATTTGAAACCAAGAAACTTAGTTTCCAAGGAAGTAAGTAATGCGTACGTCCTAAACAATGCATCAGCCACAACGTTTTCCTTTCCATGTTTGTATTTTAGTACGTAAGGAAACATTTCTATAAACTCCAGCCACTTAGCATGTCTTTTGTTAAACTTACTTTGGGATTTCAAGAACTTCAAGCTCTCATGATCGGAATGAATGATGAATTCCCTTTGGCCACAAGTAATGTTACCAAATTTGATGCTCCACATTTGCATTATTAGGTGTAGGCCAATCTCTTATCACCACAACATTTTCCTCGAGAAAGATATCTTCATAATTTAGCAAAAGAGAAACAAAAAATCTAGGAAAAACTTGGTCAAGTTCACTAATGTATAAGAAGTACTCTTTGTATAAAGGTACAATCATTGGTTGACATGAAAATTTATTCTTTACCTCACTTGTTTTTCAAAGAAATTGAAATTTATCTCTCACTCTATCTATGGATAAAATGTTGTCCTTTTCTTTTTCCTCAATTTCTTTCCTCTCAATCTCTTTTCTCTCATTTTCTTTCATCTTAATTTCTTTTTGCTCATTTTATTTTCTCTTAGTCTCTTTTCTCTCAATTTCTTTTCTCCCGATTTCTTTTCTCTTATTTTCTTTTCTCTCATCCACACTCTTGGAACCTTGAGTCAATCTCTACAATTTTCTTGGCAATTTCTTATAGTAGTGGTTAGGTATAAACCTCTTCCGCATCTTCTCCTAAGTGTGAATAGTTCTCTCTCCATTCCTTTTTCTACATAGAATTAATTGATGCCACCAAATACTCATATAATCAGCGAACTTCATGGTTGCCAATTTGACTTTCTTATCTTCTGAATAATTATGATTGTTGAACACATGTTCAACGCTTCTCTTCCACTCCAAATACAACTCCGGATCATTCTTTCCTTGGAACGTAGAGATCGTCATTTTAATGCTTGCGAGATTACTATCCCTCTTTTCTTTATTACCCTTTCTCCTCCTAGAACAAGAACTCCCACCATCAAAATATTTTTCCTCATCTTCCTCAAACACACATATTGTATTGGATTTAGAATTAGCAGAAGATTGTATATACCATCCAATCTCGCATTCAGTAACTTAAATTGATCATTAAAAGACTTCATAAACATCTTTATGTTTATCTCTTGTAGTTCTCCACTACTACTCATGTTGACAATCTGAAAAATAAAAGGATTGTTGTTCCTCACACACTCTCTCACGTGTTTACACTCACATCAGATTCTTAGCACTCTTTTCACTCGTGTTTCACTCTATTTTAGCTTTTCTCAAGATGATCTCACCACTTTTACCTTTTACCACTCAAACCAGACACTTTTATGTTCTTAACAGAATAAAAAATCAACAAATCTTAAGGAGCAATCTGTTATATGGTGAGAAATCTCCAAAAAGTAGAACCTTAAAACTTAGCTGAAGTAAGAAAATAAGAAAACTTCAAAGGGAACAAAACACATGTGAAAGAATTCACTAGAATACTCAATTGATGAATGAAGAAGCAAGGAAAATAAAGCAGCTTTCTATCTCCAACAATCTTCTTTCTATTTTACTTTTTCTTTTTCTTTTTTAAAGATAATTAACTGCTTGAAAGAAAATAATAAATAAAAAAAATTCAAATTTCAAATTCAAATGAAATTCAAATTTAAATTTGAACTAAAGATAAGGATAAGATGATAATATGAGATGATAATATGATAAGATGATAAGATATGAGATGATAATATGATAAGATGATAAGATATAAGATGATAAGATGAGATGATAAATGAGATGATAAATGAGATGATAAGATAGAGATAATATGCGATAAACAATGGAATTTCGAAATTCTAAGTTTGAATTTCGAAATTTGAAGTTTAAAAATCAGAATTTTCGGGTAAAAGTACGCTGAAAAATTAAAGACTGCAGAAACAGCTCAAAACGAAAGAATTTGGCTTCGAGACTTGAAATAACTTTGTAGGGAATAAAAATCAGTTTGATTTGATATGCAATAATGCTCGTTTCCACTCCCAGGTCAAAAGTTATAGCTATTTTAAGATTAGCCAATAAAATCATACAGAAAAGATTAGATTTTTTTTTTGTCTTTTTTTTACTGAATCAAAAGACAAAGAAGTAGAAGGGAAAGGAAAACACAAAAACGAAGATAAAGAACGAAGAATATACCTGTTTCCAGAAACCAATGCTTTGATACTAATTTATACGAACCCACTAGGTGACATGCCCTAAGAACCCTTGGGTCAACGAATAAGAAGCAAATTGGAAGCTAAGAACAAATCGAAGTTAATCAGATTAGAGCCCTAAAGAAAACTAAGTCTTTAAAACCTCAATCATGAGATGCCACAAGGTTGATCACTCCTTTGATAATTCAAAATTTTGTATTCTACTAAGAACACAAGAATGCAAAGTAAAAGCTCACTAAATAATATTAATGACTAAAAAGTGTCATTTTTACGGCCCATGAGTCTTTATATAGAGACCCTAAAATGAAATAAGAATAAAGAAAATAAAATAAACCCAAAACTTAAATAAGCCCAAAGTCCAAGACCCAACAAACAACTTAAAATAAAAATAAAACTCTATTTAAGCCCAAAACACATAAATATCGAATTGGGCCTCATGTCATGGATTCTAATCCTTGTTCTTCCAAATCCAAGCCTTGCATATAAAGATAAGTGATTATCCGTGGTGACGCCTTAGAATCTTCTAGACAGCCTCTTTGTCATGCACGTCCATGATTTTAACTTGTAATGCCTCTTTCATCCTTTTTATTCTAGCTTGAGTCATTGGACCTCCAATTCGTTGTCATGGATCTTGCGAGACTTTGGAAACAACATCTCGATCCCCATCATCTTACATTAAGCGCAAAGCACTTAATTTAAAGTACTCTTTTATTATCAATGGTGAAAAATAGCTTGGAAATGTAGTCATACCCTCCATCAATTCAAAAAATAAAATCAAAGAAAGAAGAAAAAGAAGAACAAGGATTCGAGTTTTTGCGTTTAAACCTTCTCGGTGGAACTTGGCATTTTCCCCCATTCATGTTGATCTTTTGTTGAACCTCTAACTTCGATTCATAGGTTTTGGCTTAGGAAGTATGATCACTCTTAGGGTATTTCTGGTGAGGGCAAGGCTTGGTTGCCCCCTCTAGAGAGCTACGGATCTGAATGAGTGAGAGAGAGAGAGAGGCCATGAAGGGGGTGGAGTGTGATGTGGGAGAGATTATTAGGAGGGGCTAGATATCCTGATGTGAAAAGTGAGAAGGGTAGGAGGGTGGGAGAGTGTTAACATTTCTTAAGAGAAACATTATATTTTATAAGGAACGAAGAGATACAAACATCATCAGAATCTGTTCAAAACTATCATATCTAAATACAAATACGCAACTACAAGTGTAGAGCACAAACAACACATAAATGTAGATCATATATGGCTCATTCCAAAGTTCCTCCACCATCCACACCATGCTTGGCCAGTTAGCACTGGAAAGACTTATCTGCATGAAGAACAAGGTAACATTAAATACATATGGAAAATTCAGTTGTGATGCATACAAAACAAACTTCAAAAGCTCCACAAAAGACAGTTTCGAAGAGAAAAACTATCAAGCACTAGAGATCTGGTGGACCAAAATCTACACAACCAATAGAAACAAAATATGAAATGGGATAGCTTGTGTGATGTGTGGACTAAAATTAGATAAATTTAAGTTTAAATTAAATCAGTTATTTTTTTAGATTAAATAAGTGATTTGTTTTGTAAACTAGATATAATAAAAAAAATTAGATTCAAAATTTTTAATTAGAAATTAGAATCATTGATTTTCATCTAAAACACCTTATTTATAACTAAACAATTTTCTACAATTATGCAAACAAATTTTTTTCTGCCCGTTTTTTGGTAAAAACAACTTTTTAAAAATAGTTTTCAGAAAATTCTTTTATAAAAGCAATTCCTAAGAGGACCCTTAATCACGAACAATAGAAGCAAACACGTCACTATGGGTTAGAAAATACATATGAAGTTCAACCCTATATCAAGTAAGTAAGATAATCTCAAACGTTTTTTTATTATGTTTCTTGATTAATCACTTTGAATTTTCACTTTTTGTTGCAATCTAGGCAACATATGAATTTCTTGAAGAAAGAGAATTCTAATAAATCAAGAAATCATAAGGATCTACAAGATGAATACAATCGCACATTTATTTATTGGTTGCATGAACATGTGATTTAAGTCATAATTTTTAGTAAAATTTAATTCTGTAAAAGACTTAACTATGTTTTATCACTATATGTTCCAAACGAGAGTGACGTCTCTATCAATAAAAGTGAATAAAATATAGCATATGACCCTTCTTATGAGGTTATCAAATATTTTGATTACATATAAATGATTTATCGATTTCATACAAAATGTCAAGTTAACAGTCAATGTTTTTTGTAATTGTGGAGTTAGTATAGTGGCACATACAATGCAAATTACAAGTGCTAAATATAGCAATATGGTATATTTAGACTTGTCCTTTTATAGAGCTATCAAGATATTTGAGAGCTTAATATAATATGATTAGGCTTTGGTGTTTATGTGTGACCGGGTTGAGAATAGTAATGAGATCAAAGTTGATGGTCTTAAGTTACTTTAGTCTATCTTGCAAGATTAAGTTATAAAACTGATCTTTTCATTTTGGCTTCACAAGAAAAAAAAATTATGTTGAAGATCCCAAGATCCAAGATGCTCAGTTGTCTAATCATCCACTTAAAGAGACTATAAAAAATATTGTTGATGATGATTTGAGTTATACATTATTAGACTGTTATTTTATTTGCAATGTCTTATTTTGATACATTTGATGTAGATGGTGAAAGCAAGATTGTTTATGTTCGATCAAATGGTTAAGACATTGTTATTATTTATGAGACCCACTTTTATTCTCTTTTCAAATTATAGTAAACAACTTAAAGAGAAAGGGTAATGAGAATTCATTTTCTTCAATTTCCTTTCTCTTGTAAAAATCGTGCCCATGGACCAGCAAGGAAATCTACAATTCAACAAGAGAGAATTGATCTCTATCCTTTGATTCTTCAATGGAGCAAAATAACATAATCAAACTTTAATGTGATGGAACACAATATCTTATCTCCATAGTTCTTGCATAGTAGTCCTTCATCTACAGAGTCTCAAAATCCCTTTTCAAGAGAATGATGATGGAGAATTTCCTATGATCCAAGGAATATTGACCAATCCTCGAATTTGGAGTTGGAATTCTAGCAGAAGACAAGATTTTGACAAATGCCCAGAAAGGAGAGTTGGAAGTGAGAAAGCTAAAAGATTTGAAGGGGAAAAAATATCACTTTCAAGCAATTGATCGTTCCATCTTAGAAACTCTTCTTTGCAAAGATACTTCCAAGGATATTTGAGATTTCGTGAAGAATAAATATCAAGGCTCTGTTAGAGTGAAACGTCCATAGCTTTAAGCCTTGAGAAGGGATTTTGAGACTCTGCAGATGAAAAATTGAGGAAGGAGAATCTGTGACTACCTACTATGCTAGAACTATGGAGATAAGCAACAAGATGCGATTTCATGGCGAGAAGATGTAAGATGTCACAATCATGGAGAAGATATTGTGTTCCCTCACATTGAAGTTTGATTATGTTATTTACTTAATTGAAGAATCAAATGATATAGATCAACTCTCTCTCGATGAATTGCAGAGTTCCTTGCTAGTCCATGAGCAAAAGATGAACAAAAGTTCAGTTGTGGAGGAGAAAGCATTAGAGGAAGGGGTAGAGGTAAAGGTAGATGAATAGGAGATCGAGGTAATAGAGATGAAGGCAAAAAAGATGGCAACAGGAATTTCAAAGCCAATGATGACCAATTTCAAAGCAAAGACAGAGGATGAGATTTTGACAAATCCAAGGCTGAGTGCTTTAGATGTCATAAATTTGGTCATTATCGTTCTGAATGTTATACTAGGTTGCCTAATGATAAGGGAGTGAAGTCAAATGTTTTTTAAAACAAAGGAGAGACTTTGTTAATTTCATTTCAAGCGGACAAGGAACCAGAGACAGATATTTGGTATGTAGATACAGGCTGCAGTAACCACATGAGTGGAAGTAATCTTCTTTTTCTTATTTAAATGAAGGCTTTTGTTCTACAATTAGTATTTATGATTGTTCTACTATGAATGTGACAGGGAAAGGTGATACTAAGATACGAACCAAGAATTATTTTATGGAAACAATTTCTAATGTGTTGTATGTTCCTGACTTAAAAGAAATTTGTTAAGTGCTGGTCAATTGTGAGAAAAGGGTTACGTTATCACTATTCAGAAGGGTGCCTCCAAAATTTATGATCCTATTAGAGGAGTTGTTGCCATTGTGAAAATAAGTTCAAATAGGTTGTTCTTGTTGAAGATGGAGAATGTTCAATCTTGCTTGTTGACTGAAGTGAAAGATACTTCATGGTCGTGGCATTTTCGATATGGCCACTTGAGGTTTGGCGGATTGAATATCCTTATACATAGGAATATAGTGACTGGTCTTCCTCAAATTTCAACTCCTTCCCATGTTTGTGAAGAATGTATTGTTGGCAAACAACATCATTCTCAATTCCCCAAAGGAAAGTCATAGAGAGCAAAAGAGGTTTTGGAGTTGGTTCACTATGACATTTGTGGGCCGATAAGACCAGTTTTTAATAGGGGTAAAAAATATTTAATTACCTTCATTGATGATTATTCTAAAAAAATATGGGTTTATTTTTTACAGGATATCAGAGGCTTTTAGTGCATTTAAAAGCTTTAAGGCTCGTGTGGAAAATGAGATGTGAAAGACTATTAAGACTCTTCGAACTGATCGTGGTGGTGAATATCGCTCTACAACATTTGAAGATTTTTGTGAAGCTCATGGCATTTGAAGAAAGCTCATTATTGTCTATACGCCACAACAAAATGGTGTATCGGAGAGGAAAAATAAAACCATCCTCAATATGGTGCGAAGCTTGCTGGCAAGAGGAAGACTTTTTGGCTAGAAGCAGTAAATTGGAGCATTTTTATCTTGAACAGAAGTCCCACTTTTGTTGTTCGAGATATGACACCAGAGGAGGCTTGGAGTGGAAGGAGACACAACTATAGAATCAGAATTTTTGGATGCATCGCCTATGCACATTCCTGGATGAGAAGAGGAAGAAGCTTGATGATAGAGGGGAAAAGTGTCTTTCTTGGTGTTATAAAAAATGCCACAACCATGAAGCATCTTTCACTTCAGTCAGCAAGCAAGATTGAACATTCTCCATCTTCAACAAGAACAACCTATTTGAACTTATTTACACAATGGAAACTGCTCCTCTAATAGGGGAAAAGTGTGTATTTCTACCCGTCACAGCCTAGTTTGGAGTCCAAAAAAGATGGACTGTGCAGCTTTGGAATTGTTGTAACAGACAGATCGTGACACGCGCATGTCAACTTCCGTAAGGCATAACTTTTGACATGGGTAGAACCATGTGGCCTCTAAGATATCAAATCGAAGCTTATTCAGATACCTACAGGTGCAATAGGGTTTACCCATCGCAGACTAGATTTGAGTCCAAAAAATATGGACTGTATAGCTTTTGAATTATTGTAACAGACGAATCTTGTAACTAACAGAGACGTTATTTTTTTATGAAGAAATCACTTGGGATTAGGATAGGAAGCAACCTACTCAAGTTCTATGAGATAGTGATGTTGAAGAAGTAGCTCATATGCTTGAAAGTTCAGCAAATGCTACTCCAACAGCTACTGAATCACTTCGCCATACTCGCAAAAGGCCCGTATGGATGCAAGATTATGAGGTAACTGGAATTAATGCAAATGATGATGCAATTACTCACTTTGCATTATTTGCATATTGTGACCCTACAACTTATGAAAATGCTATCAAAGAAACAAAATGGCAGCAGGGAATTGATGCTGATCTTCTAGAAGGGCACAAAACCATTGGTGTAAAGTGGGTATTCAAAACATAGTTCAAGGAAAACGATGAAGTTGATAAGTATAGGGCACGGTTACTGGCTAAGGGATATAATCAAGAATATAGAGTTGATTATACAGAAGTTTTTGCTCCAGTTGCAAGACATGACATAATCATATTGGTGATTGCATTGGCAGTGTAGAATTAGTGGTCTATCTTCCAGTTAGATGTCAAATCAGCGTTCTTGCATGGAAACTTAGAGGAAGGGGTATTTGTTGAACAACCCCCTGGTTATGTTAAGATCGAAAATGAGGATAAAGTTTATAAATCGAAGAAGGCTCTTTATGGACTAAAACAAACTCCACGAGCTTTGAATAGTCACATTGAAGCTTATTTTCTCAAAGCAGGTTTTCATAAATGCCCTAATGAGCATACATTATTTGTTAAAATTAGAAATAAATTGAAAATGCCCATCGTCTGCTTGTATGTTGATGATCTCATATTTACTAAAAATTGTATGTCATGTTTAAAGAAGTCAAGAAGTCCGTGATGGACGAGTTTGAAATGCCTGATCTTGGTAGGATGTATTATTTTCTTGGCATAGTAGTAGTGCAATCTGATGATGGGATTTTCATCTCCCAAAAGAAGTATGTGCGAGAAATATTGGACAGGTTCTAGATGAAGGATTGCAATCCTGTCAACACTCCAACTGAGTTTGGCTTAAAGCTAAACAAAGATCGTGAATGGAAGACAGTGGACAACACACTTTACAAGTAAATTATATGTAGTTTGATGTATCTAAGTTCTACAAGACCAGACATCGTGTATTATGTGAGTCTCAATAGCAGATACATGGAGAATCCAACTGAGATGCATCTGTTAGCTGCAAAAAGAATCCGTCGTTACTTGCGAGGCACCAAAGAGTTTGGTTGTTCTACAAGAAGGGTGAAAATTCAGATTTGCTTGTTTTTACTGATAGTGGTTATGCATGAGATCAAGATGATAGAATGAGCACTTTGGGCTACGTTTTTACGTTGGGCACAGGGATTGTTTCGTGGTCTTTCAAGAAGCAGCCAATTGTCACTTTGTCAAGTACGGAAGCTGAATTTGTTGCTGCTATAGCTTGTGCTTGTCAAGCTATTTGGCTGAGAAGAATTCTTGAGGAGCTTCGGTTCAAGCAAGAAGGATTTACTACAATCTTTTGTGACAACAACTCAGCCATCAAGCTATCAAACAGTGCTACAAGAAAGAAGCAAGCACATTAACGTGAATTATTATTTTATGAGGGATCTTAGCAGTAATGGAACAACTGAGCTGAAGTATTGTAGAAGTGAAGATCAGCTGACATACAATTTTACTAAACCTCTCAGATTTCTTCCCTTTCAAAATCTGAGAAGGTTGGAGGTTTGCACTATGGAGAAATCTAATTGAAGATGGAGCTGCATAAACTAAATCTTGCAAGTTTTTCGTTTAAGGGAGGGATTGTTGGATATTTTTCTTGCACGTCGCATATTTTATCATGATTCTACTTTTTTATTTGATTTATCATGTATTCAATTAGTAATTACCTTTTATTTGAATTGTTTCTATTCTTTAGGATGTGTGGGTTAGTGGAATTAGTGGGTCTGGTTGTGGGTCTCTTATGCCCACGTTTCTCTGTTTTTGTAAGCCTATATAAAGGTTACTTCAATTGCAAATCAAAGCGTGCAGCAGTAGCTTGTTATTATTCCCATCTCTTGTGCGTTAAGTTCAGTTTATCAGTCACACGATTTCTGTTACAAAAATCTTGAGTATCTCATAATTAACAGGAATGGATATTAATTCAGAGTTATAATAAATGCTTAATAGTAAGTGGATGATTTTGTTAACGCAGAGTTAATTACAAAAACTTAAAGTGAAGCTATCGAATTCACAAAAATAAATTGTTTGGAGATGTGATTACAAAATGGTAAAAGCGGGAGGCTTAAAAGAGTAAAATCTGAAGTGATGTGCTTTTTGCATTTTAGCTTCATATTCTTCTTGCGGATTATGATGAAAAAAGTCAACTTTTAGTGCGAACCATATTGATTTATTCTGTTCTGTTTAACATAATTATCACTGGACTATTAACATCAACACATATTTCTCATTTGAAAAATCATATAATTAATGGTTATACTATTTTATTATTGAAAAGCTAATTTACTATTCTTTTTATAAATAAAAATTTAGTAGCTAACAATTAATTATATGATTTTTCTAATGAGAAATATGTGTTGATGTTAACTATAAATTAATTTGTTGTATGTTAGCAAGTCATTATTCTAACTTTTCCAGCTATAGTATTTATGATAAATTTTATAATATAATTTTATATGACCAGATTTTTTTTCTGAAAAAGAGCATCGTAATACAGAAATATCTGAAATGTTTTGTTTTTCTAAAAAATTGAAATGACCACCGAAACGAAATTGACTACTATGACACAAACTGCAAAAATGATTGGAAACTTTTTCTTGTAAAAATGGGCAAAAATGGCCGAGGTAAACAAGATTTTTACAAAAATTACAGTCATAAATAAGCTATTACATCCACGTCTGTGTAATTTGATAATTACTTCGGCCATTTTTACACAAAAAAATCCGTTTATTTTTACAATTTGAGCTGGAAAATTGATTAATTTTTTAGTTCTCCCTTGACTACGAGGATTGAATTCTAATCTAGCCCATTTATAGTAGTTATGTAATTGGAACATACTTGAAACTTTTAGTTTTCAACATCAAAATAAACAAAGAATTTTATTTTAATAAAATAAAAAATTGTAAGTAGCACTTGACACTAAAAACACAGAAGTACTTCAATAAAGAAAGAGAATTTCCAACTTGTAATAGAAATACAAGCAATGGAGTCTGTGTCAAAACTAAAAACACAGAAGTACTTCAAATATGACTGCCTGTTGGAACTGATACAACCACTCCATGATCTTTATCTAGAAATTGCTTAAATATTTCTGTCTTGAAGGATTAGAAATTTAGAAAGCTGGTATGCTTACGTAATAATGCGCTTGTAACTACTAACTTGTAAACAATTTAACAACTCCACTTCCAAACTCTATTTTTTAAAACTCGCTCTCTCTCTAGTACTGTAAGGTTTTGAAGATGAATCACAATTCTGAAAACCAACCTCAAGGTGATCAAACTTTTATTCTTACTTTGCTACTAATAGTTGTCTTTATTTGTTGTTTTTGCTTAATTAGCTGGAGACTAATTATTGCCCATGTGATTGAATAAAATTCTACATATATAGTTGGATCTTTGTCCTCTAGAAGAGATTATTGAAAGAAAAAAAAACCTCAACTTTTCTGCAGTAGATTTTCGAAGGACGTAAAGAGTGTCAATGGGCAGCACCGATATTTCTATGAAACGAACATTGTAAGATAACATGTTTTTCGCTACAATAACCATCGACTATGTCGAAAAGTTGTTAAAAACATGAAGAATTTATAAGTTAGCATTTTGGTAATTTTTGTGTTGGTATGTGGAAGTAGAGTCACAAAGATGGTCATTAAATTATGCTTCAAAAATTGTAGTAGCATATCCCGCACCTGCTTATGGAGGATATCCTTATCCAGTTGCACCACCAGGGGTTGATCCAATGAAACATGGTCCACCAGACCATCAACCTCTTCCTGCTCCGGTGGAAACTGATCAAAGGGGACATGGCTTCTGCAGAGGATTGTAAACTCTCTCTCTCTCTCTCTCTCTCTCTCTCTCTCTCTCTCTCTAGATAATTATACCATGGCATGTTGCTCTATAGATATATAGAAACATTTTATTTTTCCTTTCATAACTGCAGTTGTGCTGGCTTGTGTTGCTTCTGTTGCTTGGATATGTGCTTTTGAAGATTGGAATAAAGGAACCCGGTTTTGCACTTGTGATTTATTACATGTATATGTTTTTTTCAAGTATTATGTTGTCTTTTGTTACTCACAATTTGTGTTCGTAACCACTGATATTGGAGCTGAGAGATCAATCTCTTGTTATATATAGACTCAATCTCCAAACTCATGTAAACTTATACCTATCCACGTTACATTATTTACTTGCTTGTAGTTCCTCGTAGTCTACTCCTTTCACTTTCTTTTAAGTAGAACTTATGTTTGCTACACTGTTAGCAACTTATTTGTATTTGTTCGGCTTGTTTATATGAAAATATCTTATAATATGCAACAATTCTGCCTTCTAATTACTTTGTTGTGAGTCTTACTAATATGAAGAAGTTATTTAGAACCAAAGACAGTAAACTAAGCAGATTAAGAGACACAGAAGGTTATATTGGTTCAGTTCATAATGTGTGAACCTACATCCAGTTTCTAGTGCAGCAAATCTACTTATAGGAGTCAAATTACTAGAGATTTCAAGGTATCAGGACATAAAGAAGAAAATGAGAACTCTCCCTCACAAGTCTCTATCTCGGGTACAATCATTGAACCAATAATTACAGCTTTCTTGGAGTAACTCTCACACTCTTTCTCTCTTCTTTATACTACCTTAGTATTGCCTATTTCTCTTCTTTAGCTTGTCTTTATTATGTGAATATATATATATGACTTGTAGTATGACTGATTGTAGCAGTTGTCAATAGTCCATATCAGATGCAAGACAATTAGTCCAACTAACTGTTATTTTGCTGATGTGGCTAACTAACCCAAGTTGAGTCACATTCCTACAAATTTTCCACCTTGTATCAAGCTTTAGTTAGGATTTTCATATACTATAGATTTTCCAACTTTATTTCAATTCTTAATCTGAAATAGACCTCACATTTATCAAGTTTAAGTAGTGCTCAAACTTGACCCATGTGACTTGCTTTGTAATCATACTAGCAGGGTATTCATCAGTATATATCTTTTCTACTTATACCCTTCCATTTGAAATCACATCTCTGATGAAGTGCAGCCTTATGTCTATGTGCTTTGTCCCCTCATGGTGCATCTGATTTCTGGTTAAGTGAATGACATTTTGGTTATCACAGAACATTGTTACCTTGTTCTGCTTGACACTTAGTTCCCCAACAATTTATTGCAACCACAATGCCTCTTTTACAGCTTCAGTAGGTGTAATATAGTCATCTTCTGTTGTAGATAAAGCCACTACTAGTTGAAACGTTACTTTCTAGTTAACAGTACATCAAAGCACAGTGAATATATAACCTGTCAAATACCTTTTCTTGTCTAAGTCACCTATAAAATTAGAGTCTACATAGTCAATTATTCTTTCTTTTTCAAGACTTGTCTTCCCACACATCAGACCATACTTGGTTATCCCTTTAAGGTACCTCATAGTCCATTTTACAGCATCCCAATGGTCTTTTCCTGGTGTAGCCATAGATCTACTGACTAAATTGGCTGCATAAGCTAAGTCTAATCTTGTACAGACCATTGTGTACACCAAGCTACCTACAACATTGGCATTAGAAATTTTGTCCATTTGTTTCAGTTTTTCATCTATCATTAGACACTGTTCATATGACAATTTAAAATGTGTAGCTAAATGTGTCTTGACAATATTAGATTTAGTTATGCCATACCTTTTAAGAATCTTCTAAATGTACTCCTTTTGAGATTGAACAATCTATTGTTCCCTCTATCTCTACAGATATTCATTCCAAGTATTCTTCTGGCAGCTGCTAAATCTTTCATTTCAAATCCTTATGTAATTCTTCTTTTAGCTTTCTTCTCTCATGCATATCAGATGATGCAATGAGCATATAATCTACATACAGCTTTGACCTATTGGACATGCTTTTCTAATTCACACAACTATCACAGTTGCTTTTTGTGAACTTATTCTTAATCATAAATTCATCAAATCTCAAATATCAACTGCCTAGGACTTTGTTTTAAATGATAAAGTGAGTTCTTAAGAAGACATACCTTATTCTCATCTCCTTCCCTAGTAAAGCCATCAGGTTGTGCCATAAAAATTCTTTCTTCTATATTATCATGTAAAAATTTATTTTTACATGTATTTTGTTCTAGCTCCAATCCATATTGTGTGACAAGTGCTAATAGCAATCTGATAGAAGTGTGCTTCTCAACATGAGAGTAAATTTTAGAATAGTATATTCCTTCTCTTTGAAAAAAAACCCTTTGCTACCAGCTTGACTTTGAACCTTGGTTTGTTTACACCTAAAACTCCTCTATTTATTTTGAAAATCCATTTGCATCCAACTATTTTATGATAATTTTTAGGCTCATTTCCATCCAAGTTTTCAGCCATTATCAGAGCAAATGCAATGAGATCTGCATAACCATATCTGACAAGAGCTTTATGATGCCTCATATTTTTGTCCCTTGCTAATTGGTAGTCTTCGATACCTTCTTGCTCTTCCTAGGTCTCTTCATTCCTCAAGGTATTTGGATGTGAATCTATATCCTAAAATCTCAGGTTCTGATGGTTTTGGTGTGTACATGTACATTTCACATTCTCTAAATGTTACATCTCTGTGGATGAAGCTCTTTGATCCATTTAGATCTAAATACTATAGCTTATATCCTTTCGCAACCTCAGGATATCCCATAAACACGCACCTTCTATCCCTTGGATCTAACTTTCCTTCTTTGACATGTGCATAAGCCACACATCCAAATACCTTGAGATTATTCAGGTTTGGAGGTGATCCTGGCCATATCTCTTCAGGTGTCTTAAAGTCCAAAGCTGCTGAAGGGCATCTATTTATCAGGTAGGCTGCTCTGTTGTCTATCTCTGCCCAGTATTCCTTAGGGAGATTTGTATTGGATAACATGTATCTCAACCCTTTCAAGTAAGTTTTTGTTCATTCTCTCTGCAAGGCCATTCTGCTTAGATGTATAAGGTATAGTCTTATGCCTGAAGATTCCTTCATCCCCTACAGAACCTATTGAACCTATTGAATTCTTCATTCAAATATTCTAGGCCATTGTCAGTCCTTAGTTTCATTAACTTCTTTCCTACTTGCAATTCTATCCTTTTTTCCAATATTTGAACCTTCGAAAAGCTTTGTCTTTCATTTTTAAGATATAAATCCAAACTTTCCTTGAACAATCATCAATAATAGAAATGAAGTATTTACCTCCACTTGATGATTCAGGTGTTGATGGCCCTAGAGATATGAGTGAATGTAACTTATAAGCTCATTTGTTATATGCGTTGAGGAGCTGAACTTTACCCTAGTTTCTTTGTCATAGATGCAGTGTTCACAGAATCCAAGTATGTCCAGCGTATCTCCATTCAGCAAACCTTATTTTTCAAGTTCTTGCAATCCTATTTCACTCACATGACTCGACCTTTTATGACATAAGGTTGATTTATTAGTTTCTAAAACAGAGACTGATGTGACTACTCCAGCCACAATACTTCATTGGAGTACATACAGACCATTTTCTTTTACACCGTTCATCACCACCATAGAGCTTTTAGAGATCTTTATAACCATTTTCTCTCCTTTATTTGTATATCTATTTTCATCTAGAACTCCTAGAGATATGAGATTTCTTTTTAAATCTAGAACATACCTTACTTCTGTCGAAAATATTTCTTATCCATCATGAGTTCTGATTCTGATGAAGCTAGAGCCAATGATCTCGCACTCTTTATTATCTCCTAGTAGAACTTTTCCACCATCTTGTTTTGTGAATGTCTCAAGCCAGTCCCTATTTAGAGTCATATGGAAAGAGCATCTAGAGTTAAGAATCTCTTGCTTATCTGAATTTCTGGTTGCCACAACTAAACATTTGCACTTTCATACCCATCTTCTACTACTGTAACATCACCATCAGCAACATCCTTTTGCTTTGCATCTTTCTTACTTTTAGGACACAACATTTTAGTATGACCCGCCTCATGGCAAAGATAACATCTCAACTTCTTGCCATTCTTTCCATTTCCATATTTTGATTTTGATTTGCTTCTATTTCTTGAATCCCTCTTTTCAGTTCTTCCTCTAAAAGATAGACTTTACCCAGTTAAATCTTTATGTTCATGCTTTCTTTGTATTTCCTTGGAATTCAATGCTCCTACTACATCTTCTAATGACAAACTCAGCCTGCCATTTTTTAGGATGTCTATAAAACTCTCATATGACATTGGTAATAAGCTTTGTCCTCATCATTATACTTGACTTATATGTTTTCTAAGTCAAGATATAGTTTCTTGAACTCATAAATGTGATCTTGAAGATTTTTCCCTCCGTCATTTTGTAAGAGAAGAACTTGGCGTTCAGATACAATCTACTTGATAAAGTCTTTGTCATATACAGGCTTTCCAATTTAAGCCAAAATTTTGCAACAGTCTTAATCTTGGTGATTTCCCTTAGGACCTTATCACCTAGGCTTAGTATCAAAGTGTTGTAAGCCCGTTTCATGATGTCCTTTTTTCTTTTCTTCAGAATAACTTGCAGGCATTTTGCTTTCTCCTCCTAGTGCTTCATCAAGTACTAGGTTTCCCAAGAGTGCCAGCATCTTCATCTTCCAGATGGTAAAGTCATTAGTGCCATCAAACTTCTCTATATTATGCTTGGTAGAGGTAGTAGCCATATCAGAAGCTTTCTTGAGCAGCTTGTAAGAAATCTTTAATCACCATTTTAGCAATCTTGATATTTCAACATTCTTGAAACTTCAAAATTTAGAACATAGATCCTTTCCTAGGCTTTGATATCACTTTTTTGTGAGTCTTACTGATATGAAGAAGTTATTTAGGACCAAGAATAGTGAACTAAAGAGATTAAGAGACATAAAGGGTTATACTTGTTCATTTCACAATGTGTGAACCTATATCCAGTTACTGATGCAGTAAATCTACTATATATGAGTCAAATTACAAGAGATTTGACATAAAGAAGAAAATGATAACTCTCCTTCATAAGTCTCCATCTAGGGTACGATCATAGAACCTACTATTACAGCTTTGTTGGAGTAACTCTCTCGCTCTTTCTCTCTTCTTTACACTACCTTAATATTGCCTTTTTATCTTCTTTAACTTATCTTTATCATGTGAATATATATATATATGTGTGTGTGTGTGTGTGTGTGTGTGTGTGTGTGTGTGTGTGTGTGACTTGTAGTATGACTTATTGTAGCAATTGTCAATTATCCACATCAGATGCAAGACAGTTAGTCCAACAAACTGTTATTTTGCTAATGTGGCTAACTAACTTAAGTTTAGTCAGATTCCTACAAGTTTGATAGCACTCTCATATCAAGTGATGAAAATAAGAGGTTACTTTGTCATTTATAGTTTTATCAAGTTTTATAAAATATTACATTAGCGTTAATTAGTTTTATAGTTTCATTTCTATTATTAGAAACTAATTGGTTATAAATTTGGGGTTGTGTTGATTAATAGAATTAGTTCAGAATATTCTTAAACTCTCTCTTCAAGATTCTTCTTTCTTGTGTTATTCGGTTCATCAAGTTGTATCAAAGAAACTTTAATATGGCTGGTTATGATGGTTTCCCATCAAACCAAGAATGCCACCTACGCTACTGCCAATGCACTAGCCGGTGAAGATGTACTTCCTATCGTTGTGCCCAACCTAGAACAAAGTGTTCTCCCCATTGAAGGCAGGCTAAATGCCAGGGAAGGTTCCCTAGCTAGCAACACTCCAATAATCTGTCTCTACCATTCAACAACAATTTCTAGGTTAGGTCTCGACAATATTTAACCTAGATATATCTGGTGAATGTCATGCCTCTGAATGCTTGAGAAAATGTCTTATTACCAGCAAATCAACGACAATAATTTCAAGGATTATCTAGGATCTTAGGACTCTTCCTTACTCATTTTTTGGCAAGCACTTCATCAACAAAATCGACATCAGCAGCTTGAGGATTCCGATGGGTGAAATGATGAGAGATTAGCTCTGCAACAATGGGGATTATGCCCAAGAAACCAACCCAACTTTTAGGACCATATGTTCAACGTGAAGATTGATCTACCACAATCCGACAATCAATTGGAAATGGAGGACTTCTTAGATTGGACAAAAAATTTGGAAAATTATTACGGGTACAACATGGAGACTTTGGAAGAAAGTAAGGCCAATCTCGTGGCTTACAAACTTTATGGAGGTGCATCAGCTTGGTGTGATCAAATCCAATCAAATAGGCTAAATATAGGCAAGACACCCATTCATACTTGGCCATGAATGAGAACAATGCTTCGAGAAAGGTACATTTCTTGTTAATTATGAGAAACTCTCATATGAATACTTACATAACTGTGTTCAAGGTAGTCGAACAGTACATTCCTACACCACATATTTCTATACACTTCAAGCCTGAACCAATCTTGGAGAATCTCTATATTATCATAGACTTGGTATATATCTGGTTTGAAAAAAAATACCAAAAATGGGTAGAAATGTATGCCATGAATACTATTAATGATGTTGTGACTTTGGCTTATAAAGTTTAGAAACGGTTTCAGACACCCGAAATAACCTTTCCCACAAATAGTATCAAAACCTCACCACCTATCCAAACACTAAACCTACTTTTATTTCTTGTTCCTTGAACCATTCCTATGTTTATTGTAGCGCACCAATCCCCGAGTATTAAACATGTATGTAATTTCATAATTCAAAATTCTTAATTTGATTGAAACTCTAACTTTGTGAGAATCCATAAATTGAAAATTCTAATTTTACCCAAATAAAAAACCTTTAACCTTAAGTAGCAGAAGCAATAAATGGTCATAAAAGCTTGTTAATACTCGATAATTGTCATACTAAACTTCGTAAGAATTTTAATAAGATAATTTTATAAATTATGAAAATCTAACACTTGATTGTGGAAAACATGGTCAAACATAAAGTATGGAAATAACTGTAGCTTAACGAAAAGCCTTTCTAAAATCTTATAATTATTAATAAATTGAAATTCCTAAGTTCCGCTATTATATTAGGTGGTCATCGAAGTCTCTCACTCCTACTGCTTGCTATCACCTACAACATAATTATCTACAAGAGAGTGAGTATCAAATTACTCAGTAAGTAAACTTGCATACTGAAAAGAAAGACATGTCATTAATGCAAACGAATAACACATGCAATTAAAAATTTAACATATTCACTTTATGACTTAATCATAAAAGAATTTACATGAAGTACTTGAGCATGTATTAGTTAATCATAATCTATTATTAACATGTGTCTTGAACTTGTACTTGTAGTTATTCATATATCGACTAGGCATATCCCTAATTAACAACCTAGCCAGAACTATTTTACACTTGAACTTGAATTTGTAACGTGAACATAAACATGACAGAATGGGTGTCCTAAATCTGATATCACTTAAGGTCATTTGAACCTTGAAGACGCTAACATGAAAATGATGACACTCGATTGTAGAGCTAAAAACACGTCGTGAACAGTCTGGTTACTTGATAATCAAAGGATATGTCTAAGTCTACTCCTTATTTTCTTATCTCTTTACTTGAGTTAAGTTCATAACTCATAATAACTCATATTCATGCTAACATGCAACTTGTTCTCGAACATATGAAATATAACAATATGTGTAGCTCAAATATTTGTTATTCATTTACGCGTCAGATGGTATTTAACTTAGTGACAACATCGTGATACAGTAAATAAACAGGGTACACGATCACATGTATAATTAGCATAAAGAATCAATATGGAAATATTAATTTAAATATACTGCGTTCATAACTTAGGAGCCATGTCACCATGCAAACCTACTTACCTGGACTAGTATGAATGAATTAAATAATTGTTGACCTGAAGCCCAAAGATTCTAGATCACTATACATTCAAATAAACACAAAATAATAAACCTAATTATACATTAAATTATGAGGGTGATAAAGACCTGAAAGGGTGAAAATAAATCAGGTATTAATTCAATCAAACCGTTTCATATCGTATGGTCAGGTTGGGCCAGTTTTGTTTGCTTGGGATAGCTTATGATATATGTGCTTATATATGTGAGTATAACAATGATTTATTAAATTATCCATTAAGGTCATGGGGTATTATATTATCCCATCCTTATAAACTTTCATCCTCGAAAGGAATATACTTTATTCGAATAACTCTGGATACTTGACGCATATCTTCATTTCCTATTCCAACGTTGCTTCCTCGATACGATGATTTCTTCAAAGAAACTTGACTAACTTAACCATCCTGTTGCGAAGAGTATGATTCCTACACTCTAAAATTCTGAGATGTTTCTCCTCGTAAGTAAGGTCATCACAAACTTGTAATGGTTCAAAATGGATGACATGCGCTGGATCTAACACGTACTTGTGAAGCATCTAGATGTGAAACACGTTGTGAGCACCTAAAAGAGTTGGTTGTAAAGTGAGTCGGTAGGCCAAACGACCAATACGATTCAAAAATTCAAAAGGACAAATAAATATGTGACTAAGCTTTCCCTTACGACCAAAATGCATAACACCCTTCTTTAGGGCAACCTTGAGAAGCACGTGATCACCCACTTAAATTCAAGGTCCTTTCTCCTGACATATGAGTAACTCATTTGCCTACTCTGAGTGGTCTTTATTCTATCTCTAATTTTCTGAATAAATTCATTCATAGACTGAACAAAGTTAAGAACCAAAAGCTTTCGTTCGTCAACCTCATCTTAGTGAATTGGTGATTGACACTTATTCTCATAAAATGATTTAAATGGAGCCATATCAATCATTGCTTGGTATCTAATATTGTATACAAACTAAACAAGTGCCAACTGCACATCACAACTACCAGAGAAATCCAACATACAAGCTCGAAGAATATCTTTTAGCGTCTAGATCATTCGTTTAGATTGCCCATCCGATTGTAGAAGGAATGATGTACTAAAATTCAACTAAGTACCCAAAGTTTTTTGTAGACTTTGCCAAGAGATTAACATGAATCGCGAATCCTGATCTGATACTATAGACATTGGACCCCTTAAAGTTGAACAATCTCTTGAATATACAACGGAACCCAATTATCCACTGAAAATGCAGTCTTGCCTTGACTTGGTAAGATGATCCACCGTAACCCAAATGGAGTTAAAGCCTTTTATTGTCCTTGGTACACTTAAAATAAAATCCATAGTCACATGTTCCCACTTCCATTCAGGAATACTTAAGGGCTACAAGACCCAAGATGGCCATTATCTCTGAGCCTTGATCTGTTGCACACTAGACACTTACTAACAAACTCAACGATATAACGCTTCATATCATTCCACCAATAGTATAACTTTAAATCTCAGTACATCTTAGTATTGTCAGGATACACTAAGTATGGAAAATTATGAGCCTCAGTGAGTATATCTCATCTTACGTCTTTCGGAACACAAAACCTTCCAAAAAATTGAAGAGTCGAATCCTCACTGATGGCGAACCCTTGTTATTTGTCCAAACATAACTTATTATGAATCAGAAGCAACTCAGATTTTGTGTTATATGCATCAGTAATGCGCTGCTATGATATGTGCATTAGTATTGCGCTGTTACGATGATGGTTGAGCTATGAGCTAAGCTAATTGAGTTGTATTATTTTCTAACTAGACCTGAATCTCAACACGCTCAAAATCCTCAAGGATATGCTTTTGAGACATGATCAGAGTTACATAATAAGTTGACTTTCAGCTTAAAGCATTAACTATCACATTTGCTTTCCCTAAGTCATAAATGATCTCGTAGTCATAGTCCTTCACCAATTCCAACCAATGGTGTTGCCTTATATTACAATATTTCTGAGTGAAAAAAATACTTGAAACTCTTATTATCTATGAAAATCTAGCACTTACAACCATACAAGTAGTGTCTCTAAATGTTTAGGTCAAAGACAACGTCATCCAACTTGAAATCATGCATATGGTAATTCTGCTCATAAGGCTTGAGTTTTTATGAGAAGTATAAGCTATAACTATATGTTGTTTCATTAAAACATAACCCAAACTTCTTTTAGATGCATCACTATAAATTACGAAGTCACTCTTACCATCTGCAATGGTCAAAACTGGAGCTGACACCAATTTCTATTAAAGGCTCTAAAAACATTTCACACACTCGATCATCCAAGAAAAAGTGGCATTCTTCCAGATCAACTGCGTGCGTGGAACAACGATCTTTGCAAAACCCTCAACGAACCTTTTGTAATACCCTGCTAGACCTAAAAAAATTGTGAACCTCCCTATGTTAATGCCGATTAACTACTGCTTCAATCATAGACAGGTCAACAGAGATTCCATCTTGAGATACCACGTGACAAAGGAAAGATACTTGATGAAGCCAAAAATCACACTTTTAGAATATAGCAAACAATCGGTGTGACCTTAATGCCTGTAAAACAATCACTTGGTGATTCAAATGCTCAACCTCCGAGCTAGAGTATGATGGAAGGGAGAATACCTATGACTTCCTTTATTCTAGCAAAAGAATTATTTTATTACCTAATGCGAATTCTACTAGCATTCAAACCCCAAGCCAATGAGCAATGATAGTTGACCAACCTCGACTACTTTATATCCTAATGATTCCGCTTGGTACATCATCAATAAAGGTTGTAAAGAGCAACAACCTACCAGCTCAACTTTCTGGTACAGTTCCACCTTTAAGAAACATACACCATCAAATAGATCTTGCATCAAGTTCAGTACTGCCCAACTTGCCACATCACCGTATGTGTGCTAAGGAGTATGATACCCATCATCAATAAATTCAAGAACTCTTAGACAAAGGCAACATCAGACCCAACATGTCTCCTTGTTCAGTACTCGATCTTCTCACACCATAGAAAGATGACAATTAGAATATGTATTGACAACCGTGCCATTAACAAGATCACCATTAAGTACTGATTTTGGATTCCTAGATTGAGTGATTTGTTAAACCATTAACATGGGGCCTAAGTATATTCCAAGATCTATTTTAGGACTGGATACCACCTGATCCGAATCAAGCCAGGTGATGAATGGAAGACAACCTTTAAGACCAATAAAGGTCTATTTGAATGGTTAGTCATGATCTTTGGCCTCTCTAATGCCTCACCCACCTTCATGAGACTTATCATCCAAGTACTGCAATTATTTATTAGCAAGTTTGTTGTTGTATACTCTGATGACATCCTGACCTACATATGATCCATTTTGAACCATTTCACAGATTTGAGATAAGGTTTTGAAGCTTTATATAAGAGTCAACCATCTATATGTCAATCTTAAGAAACGTAGTTTCTTAATTGGTAAGCTTCTATTTCTTGGTTTTATTGTGGATTCAAAGGTTTTCAATTTGAGTGTCTAAAGTTAAAGTCATCCAAGAATGGCCAGCACCAACCAGTTTGAAAGAGTTGCAGAGTTTCCATGGGTTGGCTACTATTTACAGGAGGAGTATCAGGTGCTTCAGCTCGATCAATGCACCTCTAATAGGATTACAAGAAGGGCAAGTTCTCTTGGAGAGCCGAACAAGAATATAACTTTGAACTAATCAAAAAAATGTTTTCCACTGCATCACAATTGCACAGTCAAATTTCGATAAGCTCTTTGAAATGAGGTAGATGCTTCAAGAAAGGGAATTTAGGCTATTCTTAGCCAAGAAGGCAGACCCATTGTGTATTTTTCTAAAAAAAAACCTTAGTGATACTAGGCAGGCTTAGTCCAAATATCAACAAAAATTTCACTCTATGATACAAGCTTTCATGCAATGGGAGCACTACTTATAGTATACATAGTTTGTTTTATATACTGACCATCAAGCTCTGAAATTTCTAGAGTCTAAAAAAACTGTCAAGTGTATGTTTGCAGGATTGGCTTACCTTTTTATAAAGGTTTTACTTTGTTATCACACACAAATCAAGCAAACCAATCAAGTAACTAATATGCCTTGAGCAGGAGAGCTAACTTGATCACAAATTTAGCAAGTCAAGTAGTAGCTTTTGATTGCCTTATAGATTTAGAAGATTTGGCAGAAATGTCTTGCTTATGAGGATTAAAGTGACTTCTTTATTTGATCTTAAGATATTCTCTTTAAAGGTAATAGAGTTTACTTGCCTAAGACTTCTTTACAAGATCTAGTGATTAAAGAGTTCCATGGTGAAGGACTTAGCACTCATTTAGGACAATATAAAACCATGTTATCTGTGGTAAGTCGTTACCACTGGCCAGTTAAAGAGAGATTGCAATAACTATGTCAAAAGGTGTAAAATTTGCCAACTAGCTAAAGGGGAGTCCCAAAACACTGATTTGTATACTCCTTTGCCTATTTCCATTACCATATGGGAGGATCATTCTACAACTTATTCTAGGAGTGCCTCGCTCAAAAAGGGGATTTGACTATATCTTTGTAGTGTGGACATATTCAGTGATCCTTAGGCAAGGCCCTATTTGTGATCTATACCGAGCATGTTTTAAACAGACTGGGCTGGACCTATGCCACCTTCATTAAAACGTTAGCTTTATTCATCTCACTATCGTCCAATTATATATTCAACTACAGATTTTAATGTATGTTAATTTTTTAGAAGAAAAAATTAACAGATAGACAAACAGACATATATATATATATATACACACATACATACATATATACATCTACATATAGATACGCACACACGCACGCACGCCCGCACGCGTGCGCGCGCCCTCACACACATTCATATACATGCGTACATATGTGCGTACATATGTATGTATGTTGGGTAGTTAGATAAATAATTATGGATAGGTCGAAACTCGTACCCTACTCATATCCTCGTGAGTATTTTTTTATATACTCGTATCCTACCTAAACTTATTTTATAACCCTCATACCTTATCCATTAGAGATTAGTTCCTGTGGGTAAAATTGACATCCCTATTCGTATTTCTTATTTTTCATTCAATCATGAATACAACAGAGAATGTTTATAGATCTAAGCTAGAAAACGATCATAAAAAATCTAGTTGACGCCCTCCATTCCCTCTCTTAAACAACATCCTCCTCTCTTATACAGGTTCCTCAGCCTCTGTTGTTTTGCGTCTCCACTCGCACCTCTGGCGTGTGTTTCATCTTTATTTCTTTTGTTTTATCAAATATTACTTTCTATCTTTCTTCTATCCTTCATTAAGAAAGAAGAGATGTATGTGAGCTTTACCAATAAAGAAACAAAGAGAGAGAACAAAGAATTCAAGAATCGAACCAAACTCACTAAAATCATTTATATTTCCACTAGAAATAACATCACCGATTGTAGATTTAGTTGGATGTAAAGGATTGTGATTTTTAGGGTTAGCAATTGTTCAATGTAAGGAGAAATTGGTTTTGGTGAATAATATAGTTAATAAGGGTATTGATGTAAAACAACAATCCAACTAAATCTTTAATAAGGATATAATAGTAAAAATACACTCCAACTTAAACTTGGGCTACTAAAATCTGACCATTTGTCCAAATGAAAACATTACAAGCCATTCACAACAGCAGCAAAAAGAAATGGCCCAATCCTGCAATTTGCCTTTACTTTTGGGAAAATTAGGAAATAAGGCCACTTTTTTTAATACTTTAGAAAATGGCCAAAAGTTTTGTTATTTATACAAATGGTTGAATTTCCATTCCTCTTTCTTCTTCTGTCCCTTCGTCTTCTCACTTCATGTCTGCATCTTTCTTCTTTCCCTTCATCTCTACATCTTTCTTCTCTTCATTCGCCTTCGTCTTCTCCCTTTTTATTCTTTTCCTTTTTCTTCTTTCTTCTTCTTCATTCATCACTACAACAAAAAACCCTATGATAGCGGCCAAAGAACGCAATCATAGAGTTTTCATAGCATTTTTTGTAACGCTATGTTTGCCAACATGATTAAAACTAGGACCCTACGATAGTGTTTATTAAACACTATCATAACTACTTTTAATAGCGTTTACAAAACGCTATTGTAATCTTTCGATAACATTTTGTAAACGCTATAAAAATGTTTCCATAGCATTTGTAAATGCTACTATAGCGTAGCAACAATGTGAAGCTTTCTATAGCGTTTAAAAAATGCTATTGTAACCTTTCTATAGTATTTTTAAACGCTATAGAAAGCGTCTCATTGCGCTTGGAGACTTTCTATAGCGTTTTTGGGGGGCCTCGGGCTAGACTAACTACAGCTACATCCAGGCGGTACTTTTTCTATTATCACGACATGGACTCGGGGACTGTATTCAGTACCAAGGTGATTCTCTTTCTTTCTGGATTGTCTAAAACGCTATTGTAACTTTTCTATAGCGTTTCTTAAACGTTATAGAAAGGATACCAACGCAATGGGACGCTTTCTATAGCGTTTAAAAATGCTATAGAAAAATTACAATAGCGTTTTTTAAAAACTATTAAACGCGTATGATAGCTGTTTTTAAAGCCGTTAAAAGCTTTCTATAGCGTTTTTTGTATGTCTAACCATATTATAACTAAATTTGCTTATGGTGCTTCTTTAGGCTATTATATTCTCTTATAGGGTTTTAAATGCTAGAAATAATTTACGCTAATGTATCAAACAAATAATATAAAGATCATCCATTAAATCACTAATTTAAAATATGTAATTAAAGAATTTACTAATAATGATCCATATCAAATACAATATCAAATGTCCAAAAAACTCTACAAAATGGCATTCCAAGGTGTTCATATCATATATTACAAATATTTTGAGTTGTACTAAATATCACAAATACAAACCAAAGTTTTCATCAAAGAACTTTCATGTCTTCCTGTTGGAATCATATTCCCCTTCACTAATTAGAACCACGCACCACCTGAATTACTATGTGTTTGTTGTGTTTTCGGTGGACTTATACCAAAAAAATTATTGTTATAGTTCAATATCCACTTATAACATATATATTTTCTCTATAAAATGTTTTCCAATATTGAGACATGTTGTTCTATAAGATTGTAATCTAGATTGCAAAACCCTATGTCTTGAAATACATTCTTTCCATGCATCTATATTTTATCCTTGAAAATGCATATATTAATAGCAAGTTAGAAAAACAACATAAGCAAATTCAACACAAATGCAAGAACAAAAATACATATTCAACATTTCAATCCACATTTCTAGCACCCCCCCAACATTTCAATCATGCCACAAATTATGTCAACCCACATTTCTAGCGCTCATAATAATAATCATCATAGAAGAAAAGTTTAACATAATATTCAAAATCCACTCCTACCAACATAAATAAATCCAACAAAAATGTAATTCTAACATTGCAATCCACACTTCTAACACCTCATTTGTAGTTTGATTGATAAAGAGAGGGTTATTGTTGAAAGACGATTTGACCCTTGATGATGTAACTTTTATCTTGTTGTTGTATTATTATGATTCGTTAAAAAAATCGCTACCATATGAAAACTACAAAACTCCACTAATGCAATTATAATCAATCACTTGCAATATAATCAACAACAAGATTCCATCAGAAAATCAACCATAATATAATCAATCACTCCTCCCATCGTTTCTCATTATTAATTATTCTTTATTCATATTAAATTATTACCAAGCATCCTTATTCCCTGAGGTAATTTCATTGTTAGAAATGTGAGAAATTGAATTATCAGCTATAAAGTATTAACATCTATGTCGACTCTTTTAATTCACGCAGGAAGTCAGAGTCGTAAGTGTTTATATTCTACATGTATGGTTTCTTCCTTGTGTTGTTTTCCAGCAGTTTCTATTCTTCTCATTTGTTCAAATTATATGCACATGAATATGATTGATACAGAAAACCACATGGCAACTGCTAGCCTTCATACTCAATTTTTTTTTGTTATTTATCCACTAGAAATATCTAACTGAACATATAACAAAACCTTCAAAACTTAGAAATTACCAAAAGCAGGAAAATGATTACAAAATTAACATCACAGTAACGTCCAGTTAAATGTGTTTGGCACAAGCTTATAATAACTACACTAAACACTTAACTTAGCATATACCTTTTAAATCTGAAACTCCCACAGACAGAAAAATTATCTATGAGATCAAAATCACATATTAGATAACAAAACTATTTAATAAACTAATTTACAATCTTCTGAAACAAAAACATGAACGTTGAACATGCTCCGAATCACGAACGCAAACCCTTACTTTCACCTAGCCAGAAAATGGTATTAATTAGAAACCACAAGCTGTATCCTCGATCAGATCTCAATTAACTCGAACAAACCTCAGAAAAAACAAAAAAAATCAGAAGAAAATCATAAAAATCATACATGAATTTGAGATTAAAACCCACATCGCAAGGAAAAAAACCCTCACCTCTACTTCTGAAATGTGAAATCGATGTGGCAGAGAGCTGGGAAACAAAGATGTGACACAGATCAGAGAGAGAGAGAAAGAGAGAGAGAGAGCTATGCGAGAGATCTAGGTATGAGGCATAGCTACCGGTCAAGAGAAATAGAGATATGCGAGGGAAATGTGTGAGAGAGAGCTACGAGAGTTGAGGCTACGACAAAGCTAAAGCTAGCTGCAGTAAGGTATAGAGATAGAGCTTCACGAGAGAGAGGGGGAGAGCTTAACGAGAGAGAACTTCTCGAGAAAGATGAGAGAGTGAGATTTGCGAGGAGATCCCTAGGTTTCGCACTTTCGCAGAAGTTGAAGAGAGAGCTATGTTAAGAGATTGAAGAGAGAGAGAGTTGTGAGAAGAAAGTCTAATTTTAGGCCGGTTTCAGAAAATTTGTCCCCCATTCCTTTGACCCGCGAATCTAATGAGTTTTCATTCCGTTTTGACACAAAACTTGGTCATCATATGCGATAAAAGATCATATTTGTTGTAGCGCGTCTTCTCCCTTCGCGGTCTATTTTTTATGTCGTGATCAATTTTTTCTAATTTGATGTGTTTTTTAATTTATTTTCCTTGATTTTATGGATTTATCATCAATTTATTGTATGTTTTTCGATTTTGTGGTTTAATTTTTAGATTTTTGGGATTTCAGCGATAGAAAGGTGAAGAAGAGAATGAGTAGAAGAGCTTGGGTTTGATTTCTGATTTTTTTGGATTATAACGGATGATATATAAAAATTTACTATGATGTACTAATGGTATATTAAAATATATTATGCTATTTAAAAATATCATAGTATACCACAGATGATATATACAAATATATAATGGTATATTAATAGTATATTAAAATTTTATATATATATATATCAATGCATATTTTTATATGTGATAGTATACATGTACATAAAGATTTTTTAAATTTATAAAAAAAATTACGGTTAGAAAAAATTGATAATCCGTACCGATAGAACTTTTTGTTGTAATTTTTCTATATTGTTTTTTAAAAATGGATTATTTCCGCCATTACTTTTTGCCATGTTACTTATCATTCTCTCCCCATTCTCTCTCTTAGACGAGCACACTCTCCATTCTCTCTCTCTCTCTTTCTCTCTCTCTCTCTCTCTCTCTCTCTCTCTCTCTCTCTCTCTAATATACTTTGAAGCAGAGGATTTCGGGTCTGTTATGTTTCTCTTTCTTTGATTTACTCTTTTGCTTGTAGTATTGCTTTTGTATTCTCTCACGAATTGCTTGTGTAGGCATAGCTCAAGACCTATTATCATGCCATTTTTCCCCTCCCCTCCAAACTCCAACTCAGGCCGCCAATATCCTCTTCGCCGATGACTTCTAGACTTGCGGCGAGCATTTTATTGACAAGCCCACTCAATTGCATATATGTTTTGGCCCCTTTGAATATTATTAATGCCCATTTGGTTTTTAAATTCACGGTTTATACTCAGCTATTCAATTATGTTGTCAAAACTGCTATTTGCTTGGTGTTACAATCAGTTGATAATAGCTGCAAATTTGATATCCATTTACACCAAGGAAGTTCTCTCTGAACTAGTATTAGTATAAACCAACCGATGCCGCCACATTGGTTGCTTCAAGTTCATGTATTAGTTAATTTGCAGCTGATGATTTTGGGGATCGTAAAGGACTGCATTAATCATTCTTCCTAATTAACTGCAGGTTTCCAATTTTTCTTAAATCTTTGTGTACATAGATCGTTCTTGGCAAATATTTAGTTTTTCATCTTCTCTTCTTCTTAATAAATTTGGTGTTTGGCGTGCGAAGGTGAGTTTAAATTCGGTTGACCATTAATGCATACAAACTGTTTGACGTAATGACTGAATGATGATCACTTGACCTGATATGTTTTCGTTGCTATCCTCTCTTAGCCAGCCATGAATCTTTATAACGGGTTTAGAGAAATATTGAAGATGAACAAATTTCGGAGAATCGTGTCCTACATTGGATTCTATTGTTTCTTTGCGCTCCTGAGTTATGCTTACACAAGTAATTACTAAAATTACTATTGATACTGTCCTAATTCCAATGATTGAGAAGTACATATGTAATTATCCGGATTTTCTATGCTTTTGACTTTCGGTTAGATTGGTTCTTGTTTTGTTTTCCCATATTTTCTTTGTTGAAAAATTGTCCTAATTCAATTTTTTGAAAAAGTGTTGGATGTATTAAGAATTTCAGTGAGATATATACATTTACCTGTATATTGTAATGCAGACTATTTCAGTTAACCCCAAACCTTTCTTAAACAATTTGACGGGAAGGATTGTCATTGTGGAACTCAAATGGGGAATTGGAGTAGCTGGATATTATGTCTAATGCTAGCGGCATTACCGACGGCCTTTACTCCCATGTCCATATTTTGGTGTTAGAATTTTAAGTAATTGCAGTTGATATGATGATTTTGAAATGTGAGTTAAGGGATAGCAGAGTTTTTAAATTTTTAGGTAAATAATAGAGTTTTTGACGTCACATCATCAAAATTTGATTGATGATTTCCGGTTGACAAATTTGCCCCTCATTTGATAGTTTCAATTATTTGATTTTGTCGGACCGTGTCAATTAATGAGATTTCATTATCTTTAGAATTTTCGGTTTTTTAATATTATTAATATATTTTATTTTATATTCAATTTTAATTTATTAAATATTATCTTTTCAATACCGACTGATCATTAATTCTGGATTTGCAGCCTTTTTTTTCAAAATAATTCTCACGAATTGAAAAATTGTTTTCACAATTAACCAAAAATTCCATTTTTGTGTGTTTGTTACCTGATTTTTCTTTTAGATTCCTTTGAAGGAAAATAATTTCATAGCTTGCATTCATCCTCCATAATCGTTGGACATCATAAAGATTGGTGTGTTCAAGTTTGTGAAGAAATTTCTGGTTTTTTCGGTCTTCACATTCCTAGTTATTCTATTTTTATATCAAGTTTCACAAGTTCCATTCATGGAAGGTTAGTATTTTGGTATTTTGTCATTTTCATGTTATTTAGAATATCATATTGTATACTTTTTTGATTTACAATATATATATATATATATATATATATATAAATATTACATTAATCATAGACTTGTTTGTTGTGGATTCAATGTGTTTATTGCTTAGATGTTCATTATATGTTTCTCAAGTGATGTAATGACATGTTTGAAGAAATGTTATTAGTTAGATTTGATGATACATGTTTTGAATAAAATTTTCTTGTTTCAAAGTAAATCATTATCCACGTCAATGCCAATAGCATGTTTCTTATATGAAAACTGTTAATATTCAACGATGCATGTTTCGAAACATATTTACTTATTTCAGAGTAAATCATTATACACGACAATGTCAATAGCATGTTGTTCTTCTCGTCAATGGTGTTATCCTTCTTCCAAACAGGGCGTCAATGGAGGTTTGTTCGATTTCAACTGCGGTTGCTTTGAGGATGGAGGTTTCGGGAATGGGTTCTTGATTTTTTTATTAATTCTTGAGATTCGATGTTTGATTGACTAGTGGTTTACCATAGTTAGAATAGTTTCATTAACGATAGTTCAGGTTTTTTTTCTTTTTCAAATTTTTTTAATTATCATTGGTAGATTTGAAATTTAAATTTAAAATCAATTAATTAGATGGGAAATTACAGGCGGTTGAGGGTGGCAGGATGACTAGATTTTAAATATTTCTGGTTTTTATGGAAAGTGTGATTATCTCTGTTTATCTCAATTAATTGTAGATTTCAAATTTGAATTTCCCTTCTAAATTTATCTCGGCTATAATGGAGGTTTCGGTTTTTAAGGGCAACTACGGTGGGAATTTTTTGTTTTGAACTTTCATTAAATATGTTAATTATTAATTATTAAAATCTTAAATATATAGTTTTATTAACTGACTTAATTGAGTCATATATATCATATATTTACTAATGAATTACGGTAACACTACTACAAACATCATATTTAAATTTATTAAAAATTTCAGTGTTTATATCATTGATCATATTATATATGATTTATTTTTATGTTATATTGATTTAAGTTGAAATATGTTTAAGTTTTTTAATTAAATATTTAGTTGATTGTGAAGGTTATTGATTCCATTAAATTTGGTTTAGCTGGTTAGTAAATATATTATAAATATTAAAAATTATAATTTCCTTAATTGTATGGTATATCAATAAAGTATGTCAGTATTAAATTGTTGATTTACTAAATTAATAGGTAGTATATTATATATGGACGATGAGTATTCTTGTCTAAAATTATTGACTATTTAGAAAATTTGCTATTTATCGATATATCTAGAAAATCTGCTATTTCTTAATACACCACCCCTAATATTGTCTAGTATGCAAAATTTCTCTATACTTTTCCACCTCAGCATTATCCTTTGATGCACATATGGGTAAAGACTGCACCAAGTTGTGAACCAAGAACATGAACATCTAAACACTAGCTACTATTCCATATATCAAGTCCCTTATGGATGATCTGTTTGAGGATGATCCTTGCACTGACCATTTTCCCTTCACTGATCTACTTCGTCCATCAAATCCTATATCTACCCATCCAAGAGAATCTCTCACACATCTGGAGCGGACATGTACACACTTGAGCGACTAAATCAGAAAATTGATGCTCTTACTATTCAACAAACATAATTTCAAGAAGACATTCATCGAGAATAACATGCTTTTACTGTTCAGCTAACACAATTTCAAGAAGAGATTCATTGAGAACAGTATGCTACATGTCAAGAAGACATTTGTCGAGAACATCATGCTTACTACATGTCCTTCATGAGTGTCATTCAGAGCTCTCCACCTCAATGTCCAGTGATGTATAGATTTTTATATTTTCTTCATGCATGTCTACTTTCTTCGTTTTTGTTTTACTTCTTTTTATTATGGTAAAGGGTGAGAAAGACTAAAGTTTTTATAAAACAAAGTATTTTCTCTTACATGCTTTAATCACCCTTCTTTAATTTTTTTTCTCATATGCCGTGTATTTAAGGGCAGTAATTATGGCATGTGTTTAGGAGTAATTTAACGGCATCTACTTAGTTGATGTAGAGTTTTTTGACATGTACTTAGTTGATGTAATTTTTATTATTATTTACATGTTTTATGACATTTTATTACACTTGATCATTGCCATAAAATGTTATATCATTTAATAGATGGTCATCATAAAAATAGGAGAGATTGTTGATGCTGTTGTTCTAAAATGAATTTGATGATAGTAAATCATTAAGGTATCATTAATAAGTTTAATCAAGTGTAGAAGAATGATCATGAGATGGATGGATGGAAAGCTCGAAGGAAAATGAACGTGTAGAATTTATTTTCATGTATTTTGTAATAGGAACTTAAAAGGTTGATTTAATTTTTTTAGGTTCAAGAATATAATTAAACACACATCGTATAAAAATAATCATGTGTTGGAAAACACGGCGTCGGCACAGCGAAGGTGTTTAAAAAAATTAATAAAACTAAATCTTATTTTATAAAAAGAAAAACAAGCGCGACGCAACGATTTCCAAAAATAAAAATTTTTATTGAAAACTATTTTCAATCAGAATCCGTTATATATTTATACATTAAATCTGCAACATACAAGGTTATATATCATATACCACTTGTAGTCTATGTCAAGCGTCATTGTAAAACCGATCGATCATCTGTCCTACAAAACCGTTTCAACAATCAACAGACTCCGAGATTCACACCAAGATCTTCTAAGTCAATCCTCAATGCACTAAGACATATGCGGGCATGTAGAATATTACAAGACACTTTTTTTTGTCTTTATCTGTACTCAACACATGAGATCTAGAGATTTACTGAGAATGACTTTTGTAGACGATTTTCTAGAAGAACGTGACGATTATTCTTTTAGAGATTTGATTAACTATTAAACGTAGAGAAAAATCACTTTAAGCAATTGTGTTCATAACTCAATTATATGATTGATCAACTCATCCTTCAACTAAGGCCATTCGAATGAAATTTGTATCTTACCTCTCAAAGTTTACTTCACGAAAAAATAATAAATCTTCTAGTCACAGGATTCACAGGAATGCTTACTATTTGAGAAAAACATCTCACACATGAATCCAAAATTTCCATCCTCTCAGCAGTTAAGATTGATGCTGAAGGAAACCCAATTATTGGAGAAAATCAGGAAACAATACCTGATGGTATAAATACGCTCCTTTATACAATAATTGAACATTTCATTGGTACGCCAAGTAATATTACTTCGTGTATTCATCACCAATTAAAAAATCTTAGGTGTCCAACATTAAGTGATTTTAATTGGTATAAGAATATATTTTTATCTAGAGTGATGTCGAGGGATGATAGTAATCAACCCTTTTGGAAAGAAAAATTTATTAATGGATTACCTAATCTTTTTGCCCATAAAATAAGGACAGTCCTTAGTAATGACCCAGGAAATATAGACTATGATAGTCTAACCTATGGAACCATAATTACTACAATACAAAAAGAAGGATTAAAAATGTGTGTTGATATTAATATCAACAAACAAATTAAAAAAGAAAGTAAAACTGTTAAATATGAGTTAGGTAATTTCTGTGAGCAATACGGTTTACCCTCTATTGCCCCTTCTCAGAAGAATAGAAAACATTCTTATATAAACCCTAGAAGGTCTTATAAGCCCTATAGGAAAAATTACCACAAACATAGAAATAAAAATTTTGATCAAAACTTTTCTAAAAATAAAAACTTCTCTAGGAATAAAAATTATTCCAAAAAAAGGTTTAATAAAAAATTTGATAAAACTAATATTACGTGTTTCAAATGTGGTCAGAAAGGTCACATTTCAAATACTTGTCAGGTCAAGAATAAAATTAACCAATTAAAAATTTCTGAAGAAGATAAACAGGAATTGTTTATAATCTTAGAAATAATAAATTATTATGACAGTTATAGTGAAGATTTAGGAGAATATGAAACCCCTGAATCCTCTGAAACTGAATCATTAAGTTCTAACAGTGATTCTCCTAACATCACTATGGGGTGTGGGGATAGTTGTTGTCAAAAAATCAACATCCTAAATAAAAATGAAGAACAAGAAACCCTCTTGTTAGATTTAATTTGTAAAATTGAAAATCCTGAATTAAAACAAGAATACCTTGAAAGACATAAGAAAATAGTTCTAAAGAAAGAAAGTACGAAGTCTAATAATAATAATATTGCAAGTCTTTCACAGACCCTTGAAAAATTCAATAAGATAAAAGGGAAAGAAAAGGAAGTTACCCTACAGCAACTTCAAAATGAAATTAAAGATATCAAGATTGAAATAAAAGATTTGAAGAATTCAAACACTGAAATAAAAGAAGAATTAAATCTTTTAAAAATAGAAAATCTAATTAACAAACAAGAATTATGTGAACCTAGTAAATTACTAATCTCAGATAATGAGGGTGAAGAACCCATAAACTATCAAGAAGGAGATGAACATTTCATCCAAATCCTCAATCATATAAAAATAAAAAAATGGCACATAATGGTTAGAATAATCATTTAAGAACTCGTTTTACAACTCTTACTATTTGAGAGCTAAAACCTATTTTGTGAAACAAAGCTTTCTTCTTCTACTCCTCTTTTGTAAATCTTTTCTTCTTTTTTTCTTCAACGTAAATTAGTGAGCGGGAGCACTAATTTATTGTTGCCAATAAACTCTGTTTGTGTAAGTCTTTAATCTTACACCATAATACAGTAACTATTTTTACTATTTAATAATACAGTTTTTATTGTTTATCTTCTTGCCTCTTAATACCCCTCTTCATTACTGTTCAATTCTGCGCCTTTTGGTATCAGATATGTAATTTAAAGATCCTAGAAACATTTGCAAATGTGTTTTATCTAGAATTTCATTGGGGAATTTGTCAGCAAATTGTATTACCCTGTCAATTGGCTTGATTATAGAATAGTGTATTTCGAATCCTAAGAATCTAATCTTAGATTGAAATAATTTAATTTTTCTTGTAGAGATAACTAGACCATTTTGTTTTATTATCCTAACAAATGATTCAAGGTGCCTCCAATGTTGTTATATTATTTTTAAGAAAATAAGAACATTATCAATGTAAACAATTGAGAAATCAGTAAATTGATTAAAGATTTCATTCATTATATTTTGAAATTCACTAGGAATATTTTTAAGGACAAAAGGAATTACATTCCACTCATAATGGCCAAATGGAGTTACAAATGATGTTTTGTATTTATCACTTTCGTTTATATGGATTTCCTAAATTCCAGATTTCATATCAAATTTAGAGAATATTACTACATCTCCAAGTCTATTTATTAAATCTCTTTTGTTTGGTATTTGATATCTTATCCGTTCTAAAACATTATTAAGAGGCTTATAATTGATTACTAAATGAGGAACTCCTCATTCGATTTCACTGGCCTTCTGGACATAAAAGGCCGAGCAGGACCAAGGAGATTTACTTTTTTTAATAATATTCTTATTGAGAAGTTCCGTAATTTTCTTTTTACAAAACACAAGCATTTCTGAATTCATCTGAATTGGTCTTGCCTTTGTTGGGATATTCTTTTCATCAAATCACTAAATATAGGGAAGATTGACAGTATGTTGCTTTCTGTGCCAGAAAGCATTGGGAATATCAGAACATAATTCTCTAAAGAATTTTTGTTCAAATATTTTAATTTTGTTTTGAAGAATAGAACATTGAAGCTATTCTTCAATTCTGTTAAATTTTAATTCATTTTGTAAAAAAACATAATTGTTTTTCTTTACAGGAAATGAGATTTATTGATTTTGAGATAGATTTTTCTTTTTCATTACTGGGAAAAGAGAGGAATTTAAATTTTATTGGTTTATTCATGACATAGGTAATTATTTCATCATACTCTGTTGAAAATGGATATAGCAGAGCAATAAATGGTAGACCTAGGATAATTTTGTCAGTCATATTTTTTACTAAGACAAATGATGTTTTAAAACATACATTGTCTTGACAAATATGAACTATGGGTATTTCATAATTAATATGTATATGAGTACCATTAGCAGATGACAAAGATTATTTTGTCTTTCTAAAGCACTTGGTTGGAACTAGTCTTTCCTGCATACAATTCAAATCTGCTCCCGAATCTACAAGAGTCATTGTTGTAAATAATGACAAGAGATGATAACAATCAACCCTCTTGAAAAGAAAAAATTATTAATAAGGTTTTCAAATTCTGAACAATTATTTTGAATATCAATCATACCAGAATAAGATGATTCATTAGTTTTTAAATTCTTTAATGTTTCTTTAATATTCGAAGATTCATTAATTATGGAGTATTCATAGGTAGGTTCTAACTTATGAATTTCTAATTTAAAATACTGTCATGGTTACTAACATTGACAGATGATTTAATTTCTAAATCTTTGGATGGTTCATCAATACTATTTGAAGGTTCATAGGATTCTGACCTATAAGATTCTTTAATTTTATGTTTTGAAGAATTATGAATTATGGATGGCTCATAGGTTGATTCTAACCTATGGTTATACATTCTGAGACATTATCTCTTAAATATTTTAACCTTCTAAGTATTCTTCATCAGGAGTTTTCTCATAATGAAGTTGGAAAGGTTTAATGAAATCTTCATTAGGTTGAGAAGTTTTATGATTAATTAGGATTTTTTCAGGTGGTAGATGACTGACAGTTATCACACTGGAGTCTTCCTTGACCCATTTAGATTTGAAAATTATTGTAATAGTCTTCTCATAAATATCTTCGATATAATCAAGGAAAAATATGTTAACTTTATATTTTTGCATGAATGCCTTCCATTCAGCAAGTATGATTTTTCTTTGATCCATATTATACGAATATTTGAACCTATTACGTCTAATAAGATTGGCTGGGTCATTATTGTGTTTATTTAGACTTGCCCAATCTGGTTTGTATTCTTGCTGCAGAATATTTGGATTTAAATTTTTATAATCTTTTAATTTTTGTTTTGATTTTTAATCCTAAAATCCTGATCATTATTAATAGATAATCCAAAAAAGGAACTCTTAGGGGTACTAGACTGGTTATACTCCCTAACTTTAGAATTAAAAGATTGGTAATTAATTTTATTAGATTCTTTATTATTAAGGTTTGTCTGAGTTTCTTGAAAACTTATTCCTTTAGGTTCTAGATCTTTAATTTTTAAATTTTTTAATTCTTGCTCAATTTGAATCTTAAAGGATAATTAGAATTGGAATTCTTATTGGGTATGTTCCATACCCTATCATTTACTTGATTAAAGTCTTCAGAATGATTTTTTTGAGCATCTGAAAGGTATTCGAAATGATCACTCTGATCATCCGATGGGTATTCAAAATATTTATGATCTACTTGATCATCTGCAAATTCAAAATATTCATCATCCACTGTGTTGGATATTGAAGATATTATAGACCTAATGCTACTAGAAGAACTATTTCTAGATAACCTACTCATTGCTCAGAATAACTATATATATATATATATAAATATATATATAATTAGATCATTTAATTAATTACTAATCATTATCTCGTAATTATGTACTTGCCCCAGAATAAAAATTCATTTGCAAGTCAGTTATTTTCTCATGTCCTGAAATATTCACACCGTAGACAGAGTAGTATAAAGGTGACTTGGGGACCATAAACCTATAATCCTAAGCTCCAATAAATCAGAAATTTAATTAAACTCTTTAATTGAATTATCTTATTTATTAATTTCATTATTACTCCACTATAAATATGAAATTGAACACTTAGTGATTATAGAATGTAGTTATAGAGTATTCTCATATAGTCCAATGATATAATCAATTCACGTAGTTATGTCCTCCAATTATTGGTTCGTAAATTAGAACTGATCAAAATTATCATTTTATCCATTTAATTACCTATTGATCCTTAAGTACCATTAATCCACTAGTTTAATCTTATTAAAAATTTGAGCTCAATAACCATTTAGTTCTAGAATTGACACTTATGTGAACCAATATAACATCCGTTAAGAAAACTTGAATTCTAAATCTTGTAAGATCACGTTCACAGCCATCATTATCACTGAATCTCCAAAATAAAGGTCACTAGCATGTTTTACAAACAAACTTTAATGAGTGAATCAAAAGATTCAGTTGACATGTATAAAAGTTCATGACTACTCAGGATTCAGACTAATCTACATATGATTATCAAATTGATTGTGTATTCAATCTTTATTATAAACGGCATGTTGCTAAATATATTAATTCACATTGGTCCTGTCATATATAATCTCATTATACAAAGTGCATTCACTAATATGTCTATCTACATCAATGATTCAGATTTAGATCGCACGCATTCATAATGCTTAGTGAACCGTACTAGCAACCATTCATTAAAGATTACATACTTTAATATGTTGCTGATATGTTTATTCATTATCTATGATCTTAATCCTCTCATACTAATATAAGATCATAGTCTTATTAATGAATATGAAATCTTTAGATATTTATATTAATTATTCAACAATAATTTAATAGAACAACTATAAGAAAAATGTAATCCTCATTAAATTTCATATCAAAATATCAAATACATGGTTTGAGAGCATAACCCCCAACAATCTCTCACTTGTCCTAAAGCAAATGTGGTATCTTTTCTAATCTCATGTTAAGCACATGGTCCTCAAATGACTTCGCATGAAGTGTTTTTGTCAAAAGATCAATCAGGTTCAGTTCTGACGATATCTTCATATAGCCACATCCCCTTGACACACGATTTCTCTTACAAGATTATATTTTCTATCTATGTGCTTACGCCTCTTATGACTCATCGGTTCCTTGGAATTCGCTACCGCCCCACTTTATCACTGTACAGGATCAGTGGCTTCTCCATATCTGGAACTACATCCAGATCAGTATAGAATTTTCTGAGCCATATCGCTTCGTTCGCAGCTTCACAAGCCGTTATATATTCAGCTTCTATAGTGGAATCTACAAAGCTGGATTGTTTAAGACTATAACTCCTCCACTTAGGGTGAATAGTGATTCAGATGTTGACTTTCGACTATCTCTATCTGATTGAAAATCAGAATCAGTATATCTAGTGGGATTCAGGTCTCCACCTGAATAAACAAATATATAATTTCCCGTTCTCCTAAGATACTTGAGAATGTGCTTTACTACAATCCAGTGTTCAAAACCTGAATTTGATTGATGACGACTGACGATTCCCACTACATAACATATGTCTGATCTCGTACACAACATGGCATACATGAGACTTACAACTGCTGAAGCATATGGGACCTTTCTCATGGAATCATCTTCCTTCTGAGGTGTCTTAGGACATTGTTCCTTAGAGAAGATAATTCCATGTCTGGTCAGTAGTTGACCTTTCTCGGAATTCTCCATAGAGAATCTTTCCAGCACTTTATCAATATAAGTTTCTTGGGAAAAGTGCCAAGAGTTTGTTCTTTCTATCTCATAAGATTTGGATGCCTAGAACATAGCTCGCCTCTCCCAAATCTTTCATTTAGAATTTTTCAGCTAACCACTTCTTTACTTTTGACAGAGTTTCTACATCATTCTCAATAAGTAGAACATCATCAACATAAAGAACTAAGAAAATCACTATCTTATCTTTCATGTATTTATAAAAATGGGTTCCTTCAAAATTTTGCTCGAAGCCATAAGATTTTATAATCTCATCAAAGGTAAGATTCTAAGATCTAGATGTTTGTTTTAATTAATAAATGAATTTAATCTTGCCCCTTTTATACGAACCCTCCTAGTTGCATCATATATATGCTTTCTTTAAGAGAGTCATTCAAAAAAGATGTTTTGACGTCAATTTTCCGTATCTCATAGTCAAAACTAGCGATTATGGACAAAAGGATGTGAATGGATTTTAGCATGGCCACAGGGGAGAATGTCTCCTCATAATCAACTCTCTCCCTTTGTGTATAGCCCTTGGCTACTAACCGTGCCTTGAAAGTCTTTACTTTCCCATCTGTACCTCTTTTCTTCTTAAAGATCCATTTACATCCAATGGCCCTAACATCTTGAGGTGGATCTACAAGTTCCCAGACGGAATTGGAATACATAGATTATATTTCCTGGTTCATGGAATCTCGCCATTTTCTCATTTTCAGGAGCATCCATTGCTTCTTCATAAGATAATGGATCGCCCTTTTCAATATCTGACACTAGGACATGTGTCTCTAATTTGTAACGTACTGGTTGTCTCACAACCCTCCCACTACGATGTTGCATCAAGGTTTCCTTTGTAGGAGCTATGGTTTCTCTGGTTTGTCGTTTATCAGTAAAAATTGAAGGTGGCCTGATCTCATCGATCGCTAATTTTTCGATAACTACTTTGCTACAAGGTTTGTCATTTTCCATATAGTCGTGTTCAAGGAAAATGGTATTTGTCGATACAAGCACATTTTGATCATTGTGAGAATAAAAACACCCACATCCAGTCTCTGGAGCATAGCCAATGAATATGCATAATTCACACCTTGAGTCTAATTTTCTGGTCTTAGAACTAAGAACGTGAGCTGGACACCCCCATATACGGAAATTACGCAGATTAGGTTTGGAGCCATTCCATAACTCTAAAGGATTCTTGCTTACAGACTTAGATGACACTATATTCAAAATGTAAGTTCTCATGTGTAGTGCATATCACCAAAATGTAAGTGACAATGATGAGTAGCTCGACCTAACTATATCCAATAAGGTTCGGTTTCTCCTTTCTGAAACACCATTTTGCTATGGTGTTCCAGGTGTTGTGAGTTAGGATAAGATTCCACACCTCAGCAAATAATCATTGAATTATAAATCCAAGTATTCACTATCTCGATTGAATAGAAGGGTTTTCAATGATTTACTTAATTACTTTTCAGCATCAGGTTTGAAAACTTTAAATTTTCCAAAAGTTTCAGACCTTCTTTGCATTAGGTAAATATAACAATTACTTGAGTAATCGTCAAAAAACGTGATGAAATAATCATACCCACCTTGGGGTTGTATGTTGATCGGTCCACATACATAACTATGTACTAGTTTAAGTGGGTCCTTGGCTCTTTGACCCTTTCTTGTGAAATATCTTTTGGTTATTTTACCCTCTAGACAGGATTCACAAACATGAAGAGTTTCAACTTTTAGTTCTCCCAAAGTATCATGCTTTGTTAACATGTTTAACCTATCTAGATTAATATGTCAAAACCTAATATGCCAAAAATATGTGTTATTATCATCATGAGAACTCTATGTCGTTTGTTACTTTTAGGTTTTACTACTTTAAATAATTCAGAATTATTTGATGCACGTTCAGTCGGTTTAAGCATATGCAGTCTGTTTATAACTTTTACATGAACATATTGAATCCATTCTTTCAAATAATAAATTCTTTACTAATAAAAGAAACTTTGAATATTTTTTTTTTGCAAAAATGAAAGAGAAATCAAATTTCTCGAAAATCCAGAAATATAATAAACATCGTTCAAAACTAAATAATTATATCCAAAAAGTAAATGGATTGTCCCTAATACTTTAGCTAACATGAGCGCACCACTGCCAAATCTCAAAACGACTTCGTCATCAGTCAGCAAAAAAGAACATACATGGTTAGTGGCTCCTGAATTAAGTATCCAAGGTGACAAATCATATTTCACTTAAAAAGCTTCAAGTACAAGTAAATCATATTTACCTTTCTTTTTTAGCTCAAGAGATACTTGTTACAGTTTCTCTTCCAATGGCCTTCAACCCCACATTGGAAACATTTTCCCTTGGGCTTGCTATCTTTCTTGTTCTTCTTTGATTTTGGCGATGTCTTGGCTTTCTTCCCTTTCTTGTTTTTACTTTTTCCCTTACCATTGATCTTCTTCCTCTTGTTATTTTTAACAGTGGAATAAGGCTTTTTATCGGCAACATTTACCTCGCCCTCTTTCGTCATTCTAAGGTTGAGTGACTTAAAAATTTGTAGTTCATTCAACAATTGAGTCATGTTTAATTGCAACTTGTTCATAGCATAGTTGATCGTGAACGCAGAAAAAGATGGTGTGAGCGACTCAAGTATAATGTTAACTTGAGTCCGCTCATTAATGATCACCCCATGTACTTCTACCTCGTGCATTATGTTGATCATGTCAAAAACATGTTCTCGTGTAAAAGTACCATTTCTCATCTTAGTCGTCATATAATTCCTAGTGGCCTCATGACGAATTTGATCAGACTGGTGACCAAACATCACTTATAGAGATTCCATAATCTTCAGGATATTCCTCAGTAAGAACGAACTTATGGTTCTCACAAATCAACATTAAGTTCATATTTGATTTCTAACGAATAAAATTATCACCATTCAATTTCTCAAGCGCGAGTAAAGTAGTAACAAGGTTGCGCATGGCAGACATAATAATGATAACTAAAATTTAAAATATACAAGATTTAATATAATTAATAAATTTTTAGAATTCAAAAAGTAAACGTGATGCATGAATGCAACATGATAAACACACAAATTAAATCTTTACTAATCACGATAAAACAACGTAATGATTAATGTGTTACCTTAGTCTCATTCAGATTAACCTCAGACTGTCTATGAAACATTCTCATCCTTATTAATTAAAACTTAAAATATATCATATTTTCTTTTTTAATGATAAAATATCACTTGCTCAGTCAAGTCACAACTATCCACATGAAAGCTTAATTCTGACATTGTGAGTGTAAAGCATCATTTCAGATTGCACGACTTCATTTAGACTATGTCGCCTTAGGGTCAGTCAAAACTAAACTACATCACTTCCTCCTATCTTTTTAAGAAGTCCAACCTTGGTATTGGTACAGCTCAAAACCTTCATTCGGGGGATGAAAACAAAGCCACCTCGAGGCCGTTACTGCACCTCACGGTGTTGTACTGATGATGGAGATCATAAGTTGCATTGACATATCAACCTTCTCTCACTCACTATTTTAGGATTATGTGTTTTCATTTTTAACTAAACAATTAATTTCAAATTAATCATTGATTAAAATAATAACCCTATAAATATTTAATAATCATTTATGTCAATCTCATTGGTCTAAGTTCAATTAACCTTCTAAAGTGCCTAAGTCATAATTAAGTGAACTTAAATTAACTAATTAATTATACTCATCAAATTTTAATAAAACTCTTTTACTAAAGTCAATTATCCTAAAGGTTACTATAGCCCTTCAGTGTGGTGTGATTACCAAGTTTCAACTAATTAAAACCTAGCAGTATATGCAATTGATTTCATAAAATAATACAAATAAATAAAGTAGGACAATCCTAAAAAATCATATTTCTACATATGAGATGCATGATTAAATGAATTTGTGTGGGATTTTCATGTATGGCATGATATCGCTGGTTTTCAAAAGTTAGTTGCGCCAACATCAGAAATCTAATTTCTGGTGACGACGTCGGCTCCAGAATTCTAAAAGAATTCATTTTTTTCCTCCGTCGTTCGTCTCGTGCATTCTTTATCTTCTCGCAATCGGAATAATTACAATAAATATTCAAAATAAAATTACAAAAATTCCTACGCCTCAAAAACGGTTTACACAAGATCTAAGAAAAAGTTAAAGAACAAAGTCTAACCCAATAATTACCATACAATTAACGATCCATTATTTTCTATAAATTCAAAAAACATAACCATCCATTCATTTATACATATCTCATATTATATGAATAATGCAAGAAAACTCACACGACATTTAACATATAAATATATAAAGGCCGCTCTGATATCAATTATTAGAAAATGCGGTGCAGGCGCAGCAGAGGCGTTTAAATAAATTAATAAAAACAAATCTTTTTTGACAAAAAGAAAAACAAGCACTACGCAACGATTTTCAAAAATAAAAATTATTATTGAAAAATCTTTTCAATCAGGATCCATTATATATTTATACGTTAAATCTACAAATATAAGATTAGGAATCATATACCTCTTATAGTCTATATCAAGTGTCCTTGCAAAACCGATCGATCATCCATCCCACGAAACCGTTCCAACAATCAATAGACTCTGAGATTCATAAGAAAATCTTTCAAGTTAATCCTCAACATAATAGGACGTTTGTGGACACGTAGAATATTACAATATGCTTTTTCTATCTCTACATGTACTCACACATGAGATCTAGAGATTTACTGAGAATGACTTTTGTGAGACGATTCTCTAAAAGAACATGATGATTATTCTTTTAGAGATTTGATTAACTATTAATCGTAGAGAAAAATCACTATGAGTAATTGTGTTCACAACTCAATTCTCCGATTGATCATCTAATGAACTAATCAACTCATCCATCAACTAAGGCCATCCGAATAAAATCTCTATCTTATTCTAGATAATGGGGTATTAGATTTTTAGAGATAATTAAAATTTAATATTTTAATTTCAAATTATCCAATATAGTGGGACCCACTGTATAATGGTGCATAACAGTAGTACCATACATCACTATAATTGGTGTGAAGCAACACAGTGTCTCACGGTATTGTGTGTCATGCCACATTGCAGCGTTACACGCCTTGGCGCTACAGCAGCCCATAGTGATCTATGATTCTCAATCATTGATCGACATACGTTAATTACTGCAATTTAAATATATATTTTAATCAAAAATATATATAGATATTAGTTATTTCAAAATTAACATATCTGATTATCCATATCAACAAAATTATATGTTATTTCACAAATAATAGTTTTGGTTGATCTAAATTATTATCTAATAATAATTTAATTAACTAATATGTAGTTTCTATGGGAGTCATTTTTTCTTTATTTGCAGGATTTCATTATTGGGTGGGTAAAATCTTTGGTCAGACATACCCTGAAACTTTAGGTCAAATCCATTTTTGGATCACCTTTTTCGGGGTTAATCTGACCCTCTTTCCCATGCATTTCTTAGGGCTTTCGGGTATGCCACGTCGCATTCTAGATTATTCAGATGCTTACGCTGGATGGAATGCCCTTAGCAGTTTTGTGCAATAACCCTTCCTATTTTGATAGAAAAGGATCCCATGATCCTAAACCGATCTTACCAGGGATCGCAAATCCCAAGTTTGTCTTTCACAAATTCGATATTTTGTCTCAGTTGTTAATAATTTAAACAAATGACGATAATTATTTATATATATAATTTTCAAAAATTATATATATAATTCAATTAATTAATTATTAATTAATAAATCATTATCTCATAATTATGTACTTGTCCCAGAATAAAAATTCATTTGCATGTCAGTCTTTTTCTCATGTCCTCAAATATTCACACCCTATATTGTGTAGTATAAATGTGACTTGTAAGATCATATTCCCAGCTATCCTTATCACTGAATCTCTGAAATAAAAATGACTAGCTTATTTTACAAACAAACCTTAACGAATGAATCAAAAGATCCAACAGACAAGTATGGAGTTCATGACTACTCAGGATTCAGACTAATCTACATATGATCATCGAATTGATGTGTATTAAATCATTATTATAAATGACATGTTGATAAAGAGATTAATTCACATCGGTCCATTTATATATAATCTCATTATATAAAGTATTTTCACTAAGATGTCTATCCACATCAATGATACAGATCTAGATCACACATATTCATAATTCTTAGTGAATTTTACTAACAACCATTCACTAAAGATTCCATGCTTTAATATGTTGCTGATAATTTTATTCATTATCTATGATCTTAATCCTCGTACTAATACAAGATCATAGTCTCATTAACAAATATGAATTTTCATATATTTATATAAATTATTCAACAATAATTTAATAGAACAATATAATCCTCTTTAAATTTCGTATCAAAATATAAATACACATACTTTGAGGGCATAACCCCCAACACTATGTCCTAAAATATGCCTCGTAAGCTAAAAAGACTACATATGCGCTCAAAAGAGCCATGCGAACAAGAAAATTCATTGAATCAAGACTTTTGAGGTGTAAACCGGTCAGGCCAATGGGAAAGCGGACATACTTATTTGGAACCAGCCAAACAAATGCCCTAACCGGTGCTATTGGTTTACAAGTAAGGCAATTCCGTGTAGTTACCAAACTGGTCCGATCGATAGGAAAACCAGTCTGACCGATAGGAAACCGGTGCAACCGACTAGGTTGATTAGGAATAACTCCTTAAATTAAGCACTGGTGCAACTGATTTTTCCAATCAGTTAGACAAATCCAAGCTCTTTCTCACCGATATAAATACACAAGCCATTTCACATTCTTCCACACACTTTCCAACGCAATATTCTATACTCTCTCTAACATTCTCACATCCTTGTCTCTTATTCTTGAGCTTAGAGTTATTAAATCTTCCTGAGTGAGAAAAATAGTTGTGAGAGAATAAAGAAATTGTGAGAAAGTACTTGAAATTTTATGTAAGAGATTTGAATATTTTGAAGAGTCGATTGTCAAAGTATGATTGGTACCATAAACCAATAGGGATTGCAAAAAACTTGATTTTCGCTATAAAGAAGATTGTTTGGGGATCCTTGAAGTGTAGATGTAGAGATAACATTCCCGAACTACTATAATATATTTTGTGTCGTATCTCTCTACTATCTTTACATTTACGCATTTTTATTTCTTACACATTTATACTTGCTATTTAGAATTTATTTTAATATACTTGAGTGTTTGATTTTTAAGTTAAACACACCACCCCATTCACTACCCTCTTGTTGGTCATTCCGATCTTTCATAGGACAACATGGACCCTTGAACTTGGGTAGAGCTTTGCATTGAATAGTGAAACTAACTTGTTCTGCTAGAAAAACTTCATTGTGCACATGCAATTGTCTCCTTTTAGTACATAAATAAATGTTTTAAAAAATAAGAACTTGCTTGATAGCATCAATTAGAGGGATACTGATATTGGACTTGTCACCATAGCTAAATCAACCTTAACATGGTCAATGCTTATTAATGTATGACATGCTGCCACATCTTAAAGATAGGTTAGCATGAGAACGAGTTGGTGAGGTTTGCAAGACTTCCATGTCAGGAGGACAAATTGACATGCCCTCTATGTCGACATGCATTATATTCAAGCTTAGGGAGGTGCACTTATGGTCTACTAAGGAGGTCATGTTGATAATGCCTTATTTTGATTGACTTTCATTCTAATCATTCATTCTTAGAATGGTTGAACCTAATAAGATATCAACTACAACCCAACAAGTAATAATTTTTTGGGAATGGACTTAGATAACCCATATTTTCCAATAAATTACCTATGTGCATCATATATAGATAAGATGCCCCATATGATTTTGAGAATAATAAAAATTCATATTCACAATTTATATATACTCATAATTGTTGTTATATAACGATTGAGAAGGTTTTTTTATTAAAAGAATCAATGTCAATTAATATAAAAATTAGTTATCTATCAATTTTTGTTTGACTATTGCCTACAGCTTTACTCAAGTTAGCTTCTATATTTCAAGAGTTTGTTGAGCTTCTTGGGGAACGATGCCACTGCCTTCTCAGCATCATTTACTAAATCACTGATCTTGTTATTGCCTATTCTAGCAAAACCACCATCAGAGCCATGGTCAACCATTGGTAACCATGAGTTACACCCAAGGAATTACGCTGTAATTGCTGAATATGCTATTGATACATGGACAATTGTGTGGACCAATGGGCTTACCACTGTCGATCGTTACAAATGACGATGCTACTCCATCAAGCCCACTGGGGAAGAAAATCAATTCATTGCCTATGCATCTCCCTTACAACTTTTTGAAGAAGATTATGTTACTAACATATTTAATCGCATACATATTGTACCATTCTGGTGGCATAGCCGAGACGTAAGCTAAGGGACATGTAAACCTCCAAGTCATTCAAAGATGTTATTAGTCCACCACGTCTTGTAGTTGGACTAAGTGGTTAAAGTTCATGGAGCCTATGTCACATATACATACTTATAGTCCGCTTCTGCAACATTTAGCTAAAAAATAGATAAATTAGATTTTATATTTAAAATATTCAGGAATTTTTGAAGCGGTAAATAATTTAGCAGAATGAATGTAATTAAATTAAGTACTTTTTGAAAGTAAATGGTAATGACTTCTCTGAGCATCTTAGAGTAACGTATTGTTACTGGCTAAGTAAAGACTCAGGGTCTGAATCATTATGTTTTTTATGACTAGGATCCTCAGATTTTGAGAGATGTCGATATCACAGTTAGTTGTCATCAAAGTCTTTTATTCATGATCGCATTGAATCACGATCAAGGTTTAAGATTCTCAAATCTTCACACTATCCCGCTTCATCTTCATCCCTCTACTATTCAACTTATGTGGGAATTAACTCACTTTTTAGTCATTTTCTTCTTTTAGGGACTATAAAAATCAATTACAAAAAAGAAAAAATATATTGCTTTTTTTAAATGAAAAATATATTAACCAAAGGATATTTACACAATTACAAGGGGCATACCCTAAGAATTATCAAAAAAAATTATTTACATTAAATTCTTTTCGCACTCTAAGCTATATGTAGGTTGTGCCATTAACCAACAAGTAAGAGGAGGTCTAAAATAAAATAGAAGCTTTTATAGAACAGGCTCTACTTACAAAAAAAAACTCTAAGTTGACCCTACAAAGGACACTACAAAAAGCCTTACAAAAAACATTAACACCATTTAAATAGGCCTTATATCATTCACAGACCATAATAGACCATAACAAGCTAAAGACCATATCATACCATTATAACCATCATAACCAGCTCCTATGCATAGCAGAACAAATCAAACTTATAGACCAACATTTCCATATCAGCATCAGATTGAGACAGTACCTACTATGAGAGTGGCAGGGAATAAAAAATAAAGCTAAGACAGCAACCGTTAACATTAAAGGTAGTAGACAACAACTAGTAACATTAAATTCAACCAGAATACCAAGAAGTGCTCTAAATGCATAAAGATATGTAGCAAAGGAGCTAAGCGGATGGGGGAACCAAATCCATTGCAAAACATTTACAAGGCAGCCTCAACAAGATGTAGCCATGTAGTAGTGGGGTGGGGAGGGGGACCAAGGGAACTCTAAAAGCAAGGAGAAGCAAAGCAGCTAAGCAACTAAAAGATTAAGAGGGGGGCTGGGGAGACCAAAGTCATTGCAAAACATTCATTGAGATGCCTCAAAACAGAAGCACTAAGAGAGACGTAACAATGTAGCAAGGGGGAGGGGGGAGAGGGGGAGGGAGGGAGGTCTTTATGAAGAGGACTCATTACAATAGCATACCAGAATCTTTAGAGAAGATGTTTGGTTGCAGACCCCAATTAACAGCTATGGTTAAGCTAAAAGAGTCCTCCCTGAAGCCTTTTGTAGTGAAGAATCTGCCTCTAAATTTCTCGTAAGTGAGCTTGATCACAATTACTTTATCCCTCAATTTACCTTTGAAGATCCTTGAGTTTCTCTCCTTCCATATAGAGTGCACAAAGGAAGAGAAGCAAACCCTAACCAGATTAGCTCTAAGGGAATTACCCTTGCTTCTAACTAGGAGCCAAAAGATGAGTTAAGTCCAGATTGAGGCTCTACACACCAATTCATATTTATCCATCAATACAGCACAGACAGACCTTGTAAACTCATAATCAATGAAGAGGTGGGCACAAGATTCAACATGGCCAACATTGAATACACAGTCAAAAGCTCTCTCATGTGTAGGAGGTAGGTCCCATTGTGCAATCCTATCTCTAGTTGCTAACTTATTAAGAATAGCCAACCAAGAGATGAACCTACACCTTGGGATGCTATACTTAAACCAATTAGCTTTGCTAATCTTACTTTATCTTTTTGCTACACTAGGGCTCTATAATTATGCGGAGCAGAAAAGGAGCCATTAGGTCCAACACTCCAAGTCCAAATGTCATCTCCAATAGCTCTATGCGGGGGAGATTGGAGCTCATAAGTTCATGGACCATGGAACTCTTTGTGGTTGGCCAGGCCCACTAACCCTCATTTCGAGGTTCCATCCAGTTTCTATCGTGATTCTTGGGCCAAACTTGGAGATTAAGGTACCCAGGGGGTGCCATGGTTCTGTGATTATTTTGACACATCTACCATTGCCAATAATGACTTTGCAAAATTAGAGAAACTTATTCCTAAGCTTAAGGAGCTTCCTCCACACCCATGATGAGTTAGACGACATATGTGATGAAGAAGGAGCTCTTCCTGATGAGATAAGCCTGACACCAATCCTTCCACAATGAGTGCTTATAAATCTCAATCAAGAACCAAATGTGTTTAGCCACTGCCACCTCATTAGAAATAATAAGAACCCTATGACCCAGCACACCTTGATTCTTGTCACAACAAATATCAGCTCATGCTACCTTTACCCTAGAATACTTGGAGCATCACTATTCCAAAGAAAATTTCTTAGCTTGTCTTGGACCCTTTTAATTACTTCTTTTGGGTAAAATGAAGGGACCGGTCCAAAATTAGAACATAACTAGCAACACAGACTTTATGAGTTACGATCTCCTTGCATATGATAGGTATTTTGAATCCCAGGACCTTATTCTCTTAGTTATCCTTTCAATCAGAGCATTAGAGTCAGCCTTGAAAGTTTGGAAGAGATAAGGGGCATTCCCAAGTATCTCATGGGGAGAGCTCTTACAAGGAAACCCAACACAGATTGGATATCCTGAGCTTCAATCACTTTAACCTCTAATAGGAATATTTGACTTTTCTGAATGTTGGGTTACAGGCCAGACATGTACTGAAATAACTCTAGGCATTCCTTGACTACCTGAACTGAGTCTTTAGAGCCCTTACTGAACATCAGGATATCATCAACAAAGCATAGATTCACCACTTTGAGCTTTTTGCACCTCCAGTGGTACATGAATCTAGTATTAGAGGATGCAAATCTCATATGTCCAGTGAGGACCTCCATAACTATAACAAATAGGTAGGGTGAGATTGGATCACCCCGCTTGATACCTTTAGCTCCTCTAAAATAACCATGCAGACATCCATTAATCTTGACAGAGTATGAGGTTGAAGATATGCATTCCATAATCCAAGTAATGAATGAGTTATGGAAATTGAGACATTGTAAAGCCTTCCCTATAAGATTCTAATTAACATTATCATATGTTTTCCTATAGATGGGATATCATTGCAAAATCTCATGTTGAACTCCCTAAGAGCTTGTTTCACTGTTTTGGGCTTTTTGCGCACTTGAAACATGGTTGCCCCATAGAATGGAGAGCTCTAAGCTTGCTCAAAGACCTGCCAAAATCCTTCCCTTTCAAACTAGAGATTGAAGATTTAAAACTAACCTTAAGTTTAAGGCTAGTAAGATCCATTTGTATGATAATAAGGTTATGGTCTGATACACCAAGAGGTGGAAAATGGCATATGGTTTTGGGAAATGAGTAACTCTAGTGTATGTTACCCAAGGCCTTATCCAATTCGCACATAATAAATGTACCATCATATTGCTTATTGGACCTAGTGAATTGACAACCAGTATAAGAAATGTCCTCAATTTCAAGGTTGTGGATACAGTCATTGAATTCAGAAATGCCTTCTATATATCTCACATTCCCTCCAACCTTTTCAGCAGGGGACCTTATAACATTGAAATCCCCCAAGATAAGCCAAGGGATAGAAGCACACATTAATTTTTGGTTGCCCAAAGAAGACTAAAGCCTTGATCTTACTGTCCTGGAGTTAGATGCATACAAAAATTAAACAAAACATTCCGAGTTGCTCAGAATTGACCTTGCAGAATATCACTTGGTCAGTAGATTCAATCACTGTCAAATAGACCACAGTGTTATCCCAAGCCACCCATATCCTCCCATCTGTGGCTGAGGAATAATTGGTAATAACCTCCCAATTGGGGAATATACAATGAGTGAGGTTTTGAAAATTATTGGCCTTGACCTTAGTCTTAACCATTGAACAGACAGAGAGGTTGAAGTCCCTGCGAAGTTTCCTTACATCAACTTATTTGATGGAGCCATTGAGGCCCTCACATTTCATGCAGCAATATTAAACATAACTAAGAGTGGGTGTTTCCACTTGGAGAGCAGATAATCTCACCCAATTTAACAAGGTGAGGTGTAATGCTTCTAACCTTCTTCTTTTTCATTTTCTTCCCTAAACCACTAAAAATGGTGTGGGGAGAGACGGCCACGTGAGTAGTGTTATGCTCTGGGAGAAGCTTAATGTTTGGCTCACTGAAAGGATCCGGGGTGATCTCAATGAGAGAAGGCTCGAATTGGGCGGGGAAGGTTATTACACCCTCCTCCAAATTGGGGAGGATAGGAAGGGCCAGGTATATAAAAGAGTTTCTCCTAGCTTTCCTTGAGCTAAAAATAGCCTAGGGCTCCTCAGGAGGAGTTGCAGCCAAGGGGGAAAGGGTAAGGGTGGAGGAGTTAGGAATGGATTCAGGAGTGGGGGGTGGTCTGAGGGAGATTGTTAGTGAGCAGGGGAGGGTGGTTAGGGGGAAGGGGTTAGGTTGGTAAGTCTTAGGTGTGGGTTTATAGTCACAGTCATGTCCAAACGTGAAGCATTAGAGACATCTTTTGGGCAGTCCCCCATACTCTACTTTGACCTTGATAGGATCCCGATCCTCAATGCTTAAGTCAATGTCAAACTACTCCACTATTCTAGATTGAACATTGATCTCAACAGAAATTCTGGCAATCTCCCTCGTAACTCCCTTTGCAGTTAAAGCATCAATGTATAACGGTTTGCCAATTGCACTAGCAATATGGCCAAAGCCGCCTCAGACCAAAGTTCCACAGGAACATTCCATAGTTTTACCCAAATGGGAATGGTGTCAAGATTCTCCTTAGAGAAAACAAAATTGGGTTGCCAAGGCTTGAGAATTAATGGTTTGCCAAGAAGGTGTTAGGGTCCATCCTCCATAAACATTTCCATTTCTTCAATTGATTGAAATCTAAAGTAGAACAGGCCTTTATTCACAGTGACATCTACTAACCCCCGGTTCTTCCAAAATTGAATGGCAAGCTTCCTAACCAATTGTAGGGGAACAGTCTTACCTAAAAAGAAACCCACTATGCAAGTTTCCCATTTGGTGAAGCTATCTCAAGTTACACTTCCTGGGAGCATGACCGTGATCTTCTCTTCTTCAAAAATGGTCGTGGACTCCTGTGATAGGTGTAGACGTTTTCTCTAATTTTCCTTAACTGTATCGGCCCAAGACCCATCCTTCCTTGGAGGTTCAGAAGCAGCTTTGTTAAGCTTGCCATAGACGACATTGTCTTCCAACAATGGAAGCGCTTTATGTTTGGGAGGAGAAGGATACACTTCGCAATTTTTCCTAAAGCCCTGTGTAAACGCATAGAGTTTTAGGTCTTCAACAACCTTGTTGTAATCTGGAAACATTGAAGGAGCAGGTCTTTGAGAAGTTGAGGACAAAGATGTTGACCGATCCTTAATATTCAGAGTGTGTTGTTTAATGCAAGCTTCAAGGAGCTGGGGCTTGCCAACAGAAGCTTGTCCTATTTCGTGTGAATCATGTGAGCCAAAAGGGATATTAACCAATGGCGGGATTGCTGCGTCAGCGACAGTAGCAGGTGGGAAAATAGGTTTTAAAAAGAGGGCTGAGTTGGCATCCATTGGGTGGTTCAAGATTTTTACGTCCGCATCCCTAGTATCCATAGAACAAGGCTCTTCATTAATGCATGACAGGTACCGTACCTCACTTGCGCAGGAGAGAGACTCTTTAGCCGAGAAAGCCTGCGTCTTGTCCCCTTTTCCATTAATGCACAAGGACGTAAGATTGAGGCTCTTAGCTGAGGTGCATTCTTCCAATGTTCCCTTGGGTAACGTCTCTCTTAGTTCCGGTGACCATGCTCCGGTTATCTCTCCGAGCTCCTCCTTTGGAGAGGGCACCCTTAGAGATTTTTTTGAGTTTTTCTGATAATGGGTATTGTATTCCAGGATTTTTGGAGCTAGTAACCTTCAGCTCATCAATTGGTTGGCCCAGATTTACATTAACTACCTCACTTTCTGTGTGTACTAAAGGCCTTGGCCGATACTCATGAGGTTTCAGGGCAGCATTCAAGGCTCCATCCCTAGAACATTCAATGCGTGCATCTAAATAGTCCGACACATTGAAGGCCCGGACCTTAGGGAGAGAAGACTTACTAGGAGGTTTACATCCCTCACTTATAACAGAGTTATCAGAAATTGAGCTACCATTCTTAGAATCACCATTCTTAAATTCCACACTAGGTATAGTGACACTAACCTTACCATTAGGTTCGATGGAGTCAACCTCCAGAACTGAGCTTTCCTTGTCTTCTCCAGGAAGCTTCAAGCTAGGTACAGAGTCATTTTTTTGATCAGGACTCCCAGCTCTAGTTTGTTGCTGGGTTTCAAAGTAAGCTTCATTAACATATCTTCCATCGCCCCGAGGAGGAGGAAACTCACAAGGTGTTTAGGATTCTAGCACGTTTTGATGATGTTGTTAGTGTAACAGCCCGTAAAAGAAAAATATATTGTTGATCTCTATATTTTGGGGACAGATTCATTTTAGATCTCAGATTTTAAAAAGATTTAAACTAGAAATTATACTTATTCAATTTTCTTAAATTAGACCTCCAGTCTAACTTTCTTCCAAAAAATTAAAGGACGTTGAAATCTGCAGTTAAATATATAATTGGACGACAGTGAGACGAACAAAGCTGACATTTCCATGAAAGTGGCATACGATCCAACCCAGTCTGCTTTTAAGCGTGCTCGGCCTGGATCGCTCCGTTTGATGCTTCAATGCTTCCTCACAAAACAAAAAATAATAAAGAAATGCCCGAGCACAAGTTCAACCCCTTTTGACATTGACGTCAAGCTTCAAATACTTTTTTAGCTCAACCAAATAGCATATTTTTTTCGGGAGGAAGTAGTGAAGCATCAAACAGACCAGTTTGAACCATGTTTGCGGGCGCCGATCAGTTCATGTTGACAATATTACTATAGTAAAATTCATTCATATCACTATTTTCTATTCATATTTTTAAATACTCTAAACAACAAAAATGCGATTCTTTCATTTTATTTTCCTTTCCATGTTAATTTCTAAGATAAAAACATAATATTAATTATTATTTTATACAAAAATATTCAACACAAAAATATACAAAATTTATCTAATTGACATCATCACCCATTCATATTCCTTCTATCTTCATCACAAACAGTTGGGTTGGGATCTACCTTCTCATAATTTTTATTAGGTTCATAGTAGTTCTAGAGTTTGTATTTTGCTGGTTCCGCTGTTTATTTTGTATGCTTAAACAAGTTATATCCTTGTGCGAAGAGACACAAACTAAGGCCCTTGGCGTGAGGGGAAGATGTATTTACAATAACTGATTGCAAGAGATTTTACCACTTTTGATTTTTCAAATTCTCAGCATCTTCTAACTCTATATAGCAACTGCCCGACCATCTATCCAATGACTAAGGAACAAAAGTGACGGGCTGTGCCATATACCTGGGAAGCTCATCACCAGCCATGATTACAACTATTTTTGGGCCATCATCAAACTGGTTGCTGCTTGTAATGACTATGGACTTCTCATAGCTATTGTCTCTTGAAAACTCTAACATGGATTTGCGGTAAGAGCAAGCAAGGATGAACAAAGCTGAAGCCGTAATACCAAAGATGACAGCTAGACCTCCAAATATGTATGGTATGGGAGAATCCCATTGCAAAAAGCCTTTGATCATTGTTGTTGTCATCTCTCTCTCTCTCTCTCTCCCTCCCTCTCTCTCTCTCTCTCTCTCTCTCTCTCTCTCTCTCTCTCTCTCTCGTTTTCTTCTGCCACAAAATGGGTTTGAGCTCTTTTTTGTTAAGATCATTTATGGAGTGTGGTTTGGTATATCTGGTTCTTACAACTTGATTTGCAAAGAATCCGAAAAATTGACATATTTGTGTGAATAGCAAGAGATGAGAGAAGAGGGAAATGGGGGAATCGGAATTTGATTGTTGCAGTGATATCGAAATCAACTTTGATTGATATCTTTGTTGGAATAGCATCTCCTATACCCATGGGGGGTGGTTGCCAATTTGGGGACTGATTCACTTCTCTATCACACACATGTATCCTTTGATGGGTCGATATTCGTTTTTTGCCTACCAAAATGAGGAAGGGAGAACGGTGACTCGGATCTAAAGACTTCATGGGTAGAAATCGCTCTTCATCGGTTGACAACTGTGTCTAGATTCCACGAGAATAAAACTTCTCTCTCCTAAAATGATCTGGATTCTTTTTGGATCAGAAGATTCTCAAAGCATGGATTAATATCTTAATGCAGTTAATCTCTCTCTCTCTCTCTCTCTCTCTCTCTCTCTCTCTCTCTCTCTCTCTCTCTCCCTTGCAAAAAGTAACCATACAATATGCATTCACACAACCTGATGCTCCTTAGGCGGCTGTATAGCACTATTGCTTATCTTTAGTGTCAAAATTGGGTTGAAATTGAACTTCGTAAGCCTTCAGATATTACATCCCTTCTTGGTTCACTTTTTATTCTTGATTGAACACAGTGATTTGTTTTTCATCGTCCTACTCCTGGCTGACTGTTGAGTTTGTCCAATAGAATTTCCCAAACATTCACTGAACTTTGAGACACCACCTTTTTTTTTGTTTCCATGACTGTCCAGACTAGTTTATCCATACCTCAATTAATATCACAGACTCGATAGGCATCATAAAGCAATAATTGCATTTGGCAGACTATTATAACCGTTGATGGTATAACCGTTATCAAAGCATTAAAGAGGTGGTCATTCCTAATGAGTATGAAACCATAGATTAAGACTTGAGAGCAATCAACAGGTACTTTGGCACTACTTGGCGGCTTCTGCAGTTGATTCTTGTCAATCCTGCGCAACTTACTGATGACAAGTCCCAGCACCGTGAACTTTCAAGGGAGACAAGGGAGGCAGACTTGTAAAGTAGCAGATAGGGGCATTAGGCATACCTTCGGGATCGAGGGTCTGCCCCTCCCCCCTCTCCCGGAAAAATACCAGAGTGGGAGCACCCATGGAAAGTTTACATAAATTAAGATGGAAAATTAATGTTTCCTACAGATTCTAGTATTACTCTCATATCACATGAACCTCAACAAATAATGAAAACAATATTAACACGGCGTCTTTATCATGAAACCTTGTAAATTTGAGTCCACTGTCCAACAACTTCTGGTCCTTGAATGCAGAATTGATACTAAAACAGAGAAACGTAATTTCATTAAAAGAACTCAAAGTTAATTGAGTTTCCCCCAGTACCTTATGAAAGTCTAGCATCAAACAGAGTCACCAATTCTTGCTCTTCGCCAAAGTATGTAATATCCTAATAGGTGGTTCATGAGATCTGCTCCAAAGAACTCCAACTTAAGCATATCTTCGATGGGTTGAATACTTGTCACCATGTCACATGCAAATGGAGATTATAGACAAAACAAAATATTACTAACATTAATCTCATTCTGTTAGAAATGTATCAATAAACACTTGCTTTGGACATGAACTTACAATCTTAGAAACATTAAGGTGGGCATCAGTAAACCAGCATTCCAGCGATTACTGATTTCAAGAAAGCGTAGAGCTTCTAGAAGATCTATAAATTACAAGAGAACAAAGAATCGAAAAGTGGACACAAAAGAATTCGTTGAACATTTAAAAATTTCACAGCTGTGGATGGTAAACTGTCTGTACAACAACTGGACTGGAACTGCTCCTGCTTCAGTTGCATTAATCCTTGTTGACGCAGTAAAGAAAGCGCAGAATGACTGAAATTTGCAGTCAATATGTATCCAGTTTTTCTTGTTCACTTATTTTATACTTCAAATAGAGAACTTCGCCATCAACTTGTCTACGTGAATTAAGATATCATCAATTCGAGGGCGGACTGCAGCTTGGGGCTGAAGCATCCATTTCACGAATTGATGAAGAGCATCTGGATATGGAGGATTCGGTCCAGCAGGCCACTTGATTTGTGCATTTACAATTGCCAATTGTAGGCTTCCTCCTGATTCTCCAAGAGCATACTCAAATGGGGATACCCCGTACCTACAAAAATTGAGAAATGTGAAGGAAAAAAGTAGCAGCAATACAACATCTGATGTAAATTTATTGGCACTGAAACCTACAACTTAAGATGCCATACGGGATTAACTTAATGTATTTGTGTCTCTGCAAGTTCAAGTGTACACACAAAATTCAAGGTCTGCACAATCTTATATAATTCCAGGAAAAAGAAATAGGTCTCACATTATCGCATACAAAGTGCACCCTAATGACCAAATATCAGTTCGTTCATCAATATCTGCATGGCTTGGACAATCCCACAGCTCAGGAGCTCGGATAGGTGCCGAACAGTGCTCAGACGCCCATTCCTACACAACAAAATGGGTCGACCCAATTGAAAATTTAATTCATTTACTCATGTCAAGTAACCAAATATGAAATGATAAAACTTTCCATGCAATTGAACTCTTGAGAATTTGAAATAAATATAATATTCACGATTTTAAAATAATCATAAAGATAAACATATCATTCCCATGCAAGAGCAAGAAAAGATTGTTTCTGCTGAATCCTGGGGGAAAGAAGTGTATAAATTAAAGCTGTAGGGAAAGAAACCTGTAACTGTAGTGCCTCTGAGCGAGAGCGAATTTGCCTCCTTGCGGATCGAGCACTGCCAAAATCCATCAATATAGCGAGAGGTGACTGTCCTTTTCTATGAGTTATCAAAATATTACCAGGTTTCACATCATTATGGGCATATGGAGGCTCAAAGCTGTGCATGTGCTTTAGTCCTGCACAAAGCTGTTGCATGACATTTCCTAGTTATAATTTATGAGTTCCTAGTTATAATAATGTCATGAGCATTTACATTAACGAAGATGATATCAATATGTAGTAAATAAAAAAACTGCATAACCAAATTCATATGACTAGAGACCACTGGCAAGTGTCACAAGAAAATAAAATTACAAGTTTCTACATCTCAACTTCTTTTTTATAGCTAAAATAAGTTATAGTAGCTCACAAAACGACCCTCTCTTTATTCTCAACTTAAAAGCTGCCAATTAAGAATATGTAATAGGAGATATGGCATCAATAGATTACATTCTCATGTACTTAATAGACCATATCAAAAGATTTTTTTATTTCCCAGATAACAGTTTCAAAGAACAGGATATGAAAATCAGAATACGACAAACAAGCAAAGTGTAGGAGTCTTGATCACCTGTCGGAATATCTGGAGGATATCAGAGGTAGAAAAGAACTCCTTTTTAGTTGTCATAGTTTTGGCATTGTCCAGTAATGTCCCATCCAAATGAACTGGAAATAGTAAGTATGCCTCATGGTTCGATGATCTTTCTTGGGTAGCCTAAGCAATAATAAAAGATAGCTTCTAATAAATATTCAATTAAATAATAATTATCAAAATCGAACAGGTATATGCAATAATGAAAACAGAAAAGAAAAAAGGTGCGGAAATGACAATGAATTGATTATGCAGATAACCAGGAGTGGCAACCCACTCCTGAAGTTTCACAGAGCTACGCATCATCATACAGATACCCAGTGTTCGGGAGGAAGTATGAATCATGCGGAATTTAACAATACTCGAAAAAAAACAAAAAACAGCAAAATAACTCGATCACCAGGTGATAAAAAACACAAACTTTCGCAATTGGAAAATTATCCATCTTCGAACACAAAACATCACATGACTTTTTTATCCCTATGTTCATGCTAGATGCATGCTTCATTGAAATTGCACCAAAAGTTCCAGAGACTATAAACAAACAAATAAAGAGTTTACTATAACAAGTTTCCAACCGCACAATCAATTTGGCTATACAGCTATCTCCTTCTATGTTCCTAGTCCTTTAACTAGATGTTTCAGCTAATATATATCAGGGATCTAAATCTAAATGGAACGTCAAGCTCTAGGATGCAAATTAAGCCACAATTATCTTCTAAAAACAACGTCAAAAAACGAACTTACTTGAAAGCTTCAGTTTTGAAAAGGGTACTGACGTAAAAGGAGATAGGAATAATAACCATACTTACAACAACCTTAGCAGCAATAATGGCATGATCGAGCAGAGGAAGTAGATTGGGATGATTAAACAGAGATGAAACACGGATCTCCTCTTTCACTAGATCCAGCTGTTCACGATTTTGAATCAGAACTTTTTTTATAGCGTAAGTACCATCATCTGTAAGAGCAAAGAACAAAATTATGTTTCAGCATGTAATTCCAATTTACCCAGCTAATTGTGATAAGATTTATGATGAAATTCTTAAGTTATAATATTACGGTATATTATGTTAAATTGTTATATTATATATTACAATTTGTAAAAAAAAAGAAAAAGAAAACAAAAAATGTTCGCATCCTGAATCCCAAAGGCAGAGTTATAAAAATACGTTCAAAGTTGAAATGAACAATGGATGTTCTGGATAGTACAAGCATACAGTTGACATCATAAAACTAGTTACACTATGAAGTAACACCTGATCATACTAAGACCGTCATTTGCAGATAAAAATTCAATGAATTGTTCGATGATTGTAACACTAAATTAGCCACTCCTATGGCAAAATACAGATTCCAGTTAATTGGTAATCAAAATTATCACTTCCGGGATTGAAACCCAAAGAGCCATATATGAGACTACTTCCTAGCTCAGAAAGTCAAATCATCATTTCAGCTCGAATAAATATTTACAAAGATCGAAAAATCCCACAAACAGTTAAAACGAGAGAATCCAAGTAAATTGAATGAGCCGAGTAAGAGAAGGAGCAAACCAGAGAGATGAGATCGGTCCTTCAATTTCTCAGCCAAGCCACCCCGACCAGACGCCGAAGATGAATCGGTGACTACCTCCTTCACCAGGTACACATAAGCAAAGCCACCTTCCCCAAGCTGTCTCACGATCCTGAACCGGTTCTCGTTGATCCAGACGTCTCCTCCACCATTCACAGCGTCGTATAAAGCATTCAGCCCTGAAAATGAGCACCCCATCTCTTCCTTTGGCTCTGACTTACTGATGCATATGTAGATCTCTCTCTCTCTCTCTCCCTCTCTCTCTCTGTGTGTGAAAGTAGACAAATGAAATCAGGAGCTTGAACGACAATTTGAAGACTCGACTCGGGTGAATTAAACGACCAAATATGAGTTGTGTAGTGTCGAGTAGGAGAGTGATTTATTTATTACTTTTTCCAATATACGTTAATTTTCTGTTTCTGACAGGATTTTTCGTGTTCGGTTTCTCATTTCTCAATTTAACACCGGCTTGTTTAGTGTGAGGCCAAACTTTCTTACATACTAGGTTTTTTCCTGAAACATCGTGCATGCTAGTTTTCACAAAATGTTTAATGCCGCGTTTATTTAATTTATATGTGAAATTTAATTATTTTTTATGATTTTAAAATCTGATTTTAACTGAGTCTCATAATTTTAATAAAAGTTATTAAATTATTGCATGGAATGAAATTCTTAGAAAATAAATGGTAATGTAATTTTATTCATTTGAAATGAACAATGAAAAGTTCATTATGTCCTTAAATAATTAATTAAAAAAATATTATTTATTTTTCTTGAATGACATTTGAGTAAAGTAAAAAATTTTAATTCTGATTGTTGAATTTAGTAAACAGAAATAATAATTCTTATTCATAATAATCTGATTCATGATTTTAATTTCATACAATTAATAAATCGTATTAATCTAATTCTAAATTTTGATTGATGATGATTCCATTATTCATTCGATTCCTAAGAAAATCGATTTAGAATTTCATTCCATTCTAAATGGATATAAACGCATCATAAAGTAAAAGAAACAAAATTGATTAAAGCCGCCTATTTATGTAAAATTAGACAATAGATTGAACTTGAGCTTTACAATGTGATATATTTTAAGACCAAAGATGCATGACATAAAATACATTTTTGGATAAATACACTTTTGAGAGAAGATTTTTGAAAAAGTACATCCCTTCTCTAAAGATTATAATTACATACTTTGGGTCCACTAAAAACTAATGATCCTCATAAGAAAAGACTCAATAGTCCCTACCTTTTATTAAAAACCAGAAACCTCATCTCCTTCACATATCTCTCTAGTCGAATATTGCGTCATTATTTCTTGCTTTCTACCATGGATGTATAGTGGGTTTTTTTAGTATTCACTTAACAGACCCATAATTATATATTTGTGGTTATATGTATTTCACCTGATGGGGTACTTTAGATTCGACACTATCATCATACCCTTTTAAGAAGAGAACCGTGATATTCAGTCTCCATTTGTAGGCAATTACTTCAATTCTTCGATTAAATTGATTAGCTAGCTCTTCATTTTATTTTGAGTAAGGATGAGTATTCTCTCTCATCCTCTATCGGATCAACAATTAATTGAAGAGCTCAAGTGGTTATAACATATCACTTAAACCTCTGAAGTTATCTTAACCAACGGGTTTGTAGCTGAAAATATTCAACAATCGTAAACTACTTGAAAAGTTTCAACAACCAATAATTATAAACCGAAAAAATGTCAAACATTATTTGAAAGATTCAAGTAAGATACTCAAATTATCATCTACTAATATACTCAAATTATCATTACTTTTGACATATTGACAAACTCAAATTATCATCCAACTATCAAATCATTAACTCTCATACATGAGTTTGAGTCTTCCCATTCTTCCAATTAAAGGAGACCACACAACAATATACTATCACATTCCCAACAATGATCATCTAATAATATACTCAATTTATCATTACTTTTGACATATTGACAAACTCAAAATATCATCCAACGGCCAAATCATTAACTCTCATTCATGAGTTTGGGTCTTCCCATTCTTCCAATTAAAAGAGAAATAAATCAAAGAATATAAAAAATAAATAAAAATAAAAATAAATTATAACTCAATATTCCCTCCAATTATCCATTCTCTTTCATTTTTTTCGTCCATGCACTATCAAATCTTGATCATACTTTCTTTATTCACGATTCCATAATTTTCACCTACTTCTCTCTTCCTCACCCTAAAACATAATAGATACTAATACCAATACCAAGAAAACATAATTTTCTAGAAAGTAAATTTTACTCCTGTAATTTATATAAAATTTTAAGGATGTTATGGCTTAAAAATAGTATGTGTTAAGTAAACATAGTAGCTCCACTTACCATATGCTCCTTCAATATGGAGATAAAAAACTCTATTATACATAGAGGATCTATCAAGCGCATACATTATTTCATTAAGCTCTTTCTATCTGATGAACAATATCATACCTGATTAACCATAGTATATTTCAGCCTTCTCTATATCAACTTTTCTAACCTTTATCACAACCATTTGATTCTTACCTCTATGATCACCAAGAAGAATTTATAACCCTTTTTCAATAGATATTGGACATGCAACTCATGACAATATTTTTTCATAGCAATGTTACTCATTATAAGTATACATACAATATATAAATATACATACAACTCATGATGATATTTTTAAACCCTCCATAAAAGAAAAGAATTTTCTATGTTAGAAGGCCTCTGCCCAGCGTTCCCACTTCGCATACATCCACTTTACCCATTTATTTTTCCTAAGGTTGAACTCGATCAAGCAATCTCATTCCTCTTCAAACTCCTCCTCACCCAGACACCAAACATGACTCACTTCAAGGCTTGGAGAAATTCCGGGTTATGCACATTTGATGGGGCATTTTGTTCGAGATGCCATCACTACAAGAGAAAAATGCTACGATATCGGTCAAAAAATACTATCGTAGCATTTTGATATCATTTCCTAAAATGTGATATTAGCCAACGATGTTAACAGTCAGAACCTATGATAGCATTTTTTAAACGCTATGAAAAATGTTGGTAACCCTACTATAGCGTTTTTTAAACGCTATGGTAACCCATTTTTTAAACGCTATGGTATCTCTACCATTGCATTTTTTAAATGATGTGATAAGTTTCTTATAAAAAAATTTATCTCTTTGATAGCATTTTTTGAAAGCTTAAAAGACTTTTGATAGTATTCTTTTCATGCGACAAAATGTTGTGAAACGTGTTGTTACATTTTCCATATCATTTTGTTAATGCTATGAAATACCTTTGATAATCTTTTTTGTTACTTATTCTTGTAACTGTACAAATATAAAAATAATTAACTTCCTGACAATATCATAAAATAACAAAATCACATCATTTTATTTAATTAGTCAAGATTATTACATACTCTTACACTAGAAATCATATCTCAAAATGACAATTACAAATATTGATTTTTTTTCATAGAGCAAGCGAAAGTAATATATCCTAAGGAAAAAATTAAAAACTAAAATAAGTTCACATCTAAATAAATCTTACAACCACATCGCTTAAGTTACGTAGATCTAGGATCACCATAGGAGGAGGGGAAAGTGGTAGTCTTCTAGGTAGTGAATCTTCATGAATTATTATGTCGTTGGTTGTAAGAGCACCTTGTGACTTGCTTGCTTCTATTGAGATTCTATTTATTATTGGACTTCTGTAAGAAATAAGTCTGCTGGACCTCTGCTAGAAATAAGACCGTTAGGCAGAAGTATGAATAACTCAACCATCATTTGGACAACGGAACAAAGAAAGGAAATCACTATATTAGCTTATCCGGTCCAACTGATATTATAAAGGATTGACTAAATTATTACTTTTTGTCAGTGTGTTATCTTTGTATCACAGCTCTCTTGTACAAAGATGTATGAATGCTTTAACGCACATAAACATAGATATTTCTAGCCCCTAATACATAAAAAAAGTTTTGATTGAGATCTATGATGGTAGTATTTTCCGTTCTTCTTTTTCCTGAGTACATATTTAAGTCCAAGATAGTTTGCCTCACAGAAAAAAAAGGCACTACTTGTTCTTAGCAAAATCCAAAATGAAAGAAATTATAATAATAGAATTTGCATTCCTACATGTACAAGAAAGGAAGAGCTGAAGGATAGGGTAAATAAAAGTCTACGTACAAGACTAACCTTTTGATTGATCTTCACAATTGGTGAATCTATCTCCTACAAAACAAAAAGCCCTTTAATAATGGAAAAAACCTGCAACAAACTTCTGAACGAAATAAAATGATTGATACTAGACCTTTCTTTTAAGTCAGAATTTTATAGAAAATCTGATTGCACCTCAGTTGAGTACACAACTTATATTTATATTAGTGAAGTGCAAGACACTCCCCACATTACCAATGTTCAATCATAAATTGAAAAAAAGGGCTTCTATAGATTAAAAAAATGGCAAGTATCAGAGATCACCCCCAACTTTCTCCACATTCTTATTTTGATTTGCTTGAACCTAGCCCCCGTCAATGGATTCTAAGCTACCATTTAACCCTTTGTTAACAAAATCACCAACCCATATGTAAATCTAACATTTCAATGCACACTTCTAGCATCTCCCCCTCCCTCACATTTATAACATCCCCTCAACATTTCAATCATGTTCATAAATTATGTCAACCGACATTTCTAGATCTAACAATCCTAATCATTATAGAAGAAAAGTTTAACATTTATTCAAAATCCAACCCTACCAACATAAGCAAATCCAATACAAATGACATTGACTCTATTATATGGCATTGTTATCATTACATCAACAATGTTTGGCCACACATTTCAACTCGTGCCTAATAAAGTAATAAGACATTTTAAAGTGGTTTAGAGGGCTTCATCTTTTCTACGTTTAATTAAAGATTATCAACAACAAAGATTGACCTTTCTTCACCAAGATCTAAGAGAAACAGCCTGTCAAACAGATCACCAAGTCAATCATATAAAGAATTAGAAAGCATTCATATGATTTAACCCACATATCTATTTGATATTGTTACGATTTCAGATATAATTGACAGCTTTCTTGCACTCATACACATCACATAAGCTTCCATCCATTATTGATCTATTACAAAGAAGTGTTGGTTCAAAGATTGTATGTGCCCTACATCTCCAAGAAGAAGCATGAAACATCAGACGACCTTCTATCATTAATTATACTAAACTCATACCTAGAAAAGGAAAATCACAACAGGGGTTAGGTACGATTTTATTATCTTGCAATTATATAATCTCAACATAAGAGAAAAAAAATATCAATTGAAACCAGGTTAGACAACCAAAATCAGGAGAGGCAACCTCCTCAACAACTAGAATAAACATTTAGCACGGAAACAATACTTCATAAACACATGAAAATAGAAACTAGCTATCCAATTTTAAGTATGTACGGACCGCTTTGTTTCTATTCTATGCATCATTACGTTCATTTGCTAAAATAAAACTAGTATTAACAAATCTTGGGCTTTGGAGTACCTAAAGATCAAGGCAACTTAAAGGAGAAGAAAAACACAATGAATACAAAGTCTCACTCAACTACCATTCTTTCAACAATGGACTACTTTTTTATTAATTATTTACGGAGTACACTAGTAAGATCACTGAAGGAAGTAGAAACAATTCAAACAAACTTCCACTATATGCTGTTGAAAGCCTTACAGTTACGGAGCTCATTATTGACTGAAACACAATCATACTCATGTTAAAGTAAAACCAACCTCCACTCAAGTAGTTAATGGTAAATGTTTAAGTTTTAAGCAAAACCTTAAGCTGATATAGGTCCTTCACCATCTTTCTCTTTAGATTACCTTATGTAGTTTCTTCCTTCTCCATATAGATTCAATAGGGAAACGCTGCAGTATGAAAAATAAACTAGAAAATATTTTGACATACCACCAAAATTCCATGAATCCATAGGATATCACCAAGTATAAAATTCTCTAAATACTATAACTACAAAGCATCACACTGAAGACTCACATTCTTCCGTATACCAATAAACCTAATACAGGTATAAATGACACCACTGAATGCATATATCGCAGCTAACTTGAGAGCAAGTTTACTGGAATCAACGGCATAGGATGCACCATCAGTTAAAATAACACGAGCATCCTCAACATGTTGTCCAGTTAATGAGCCCATGCATCAATAATTGCTCAAAGCCATAGGTCAATTATAGAGCACTTAATAAGAAAAGCATAATTATAAAGTTAAAAATGCATACTGACGTAAATATCAACATCCCACCAAGGATTAACATGATTTTAGAAATATTAGCCTTCTCTAGCCCAAGAAGTATGCTCTCTGACCTGTAAACATTTGTAATGGGCAAGACATAAAATTGCTTTCAGCATCAAACATATGGTCATGATTAAATAGAAGAACAAAAAGACAGAAATAATAAGGTAAATTTGTCAGTTTTAGAATAATTCCAATATAACGATAATAGTTTTTTACCTTTCAAGGATCGTGCAAAGACTTCTGTGAACAACTTTGGCCTGATCTAGATCGTTCTTGATCGTTCAGTAGGATCAATCCAAGCATTAAATTCTTCCCTTACTGAGATAGCCTAGGTAGTTGCATCAGTTCTCTCCTTCATTTTTACTTCCAATTATTCTAACCTGGCTTTAGTTGTTGTTTAATTAGTAATAACGAGATCAATCAGTTTCTTTTAAAATAAGAAATTGTTTCTTGCTTTCCATACCATCATGATGCTTCTTTAATTTATCACTACCTTTTTAGCCCTCTTACCAAAACTGATAAATTGATGACAATATTTCACAAAAGACAAATCCCATCCTTTGAAAGCCCACCAATCTTCCCTATTCATACTAGGCAGAGTATGGAATCGTTTTATCGACTCAATGACAATCAACAGTTGCCAAGTATGTGACATTATGTACCAAGCAATAATGATTGAAAAAGTAGTATGTGCTAAATAATGATTAGATGCAGATTGTTCTCGTTCCATATCGAATAGTTTGATAAAATATTAAAGAATTGAAACTTTTTCCAAAACCCATTAGAAATAAAAAAGAATAGGAATAGAAGCTTACTTCTATATCTTTGAGTTTGAAATAGGCTCTCTAATAGCTATAAGAATCGTCTCCTTCCAACGTCGAACCACTAGTGAAAACCAATAGACATAAATTAAAATCTTAACAAAATGAAGGTAAAATTAACAGATTTATAAGATTCTACATGAAAAACAAAAACAACATACGAAATAATTAACATATTTATTCTATATTAAAACAAGCAACAAAATATTTAAACAAAATGAGCAACAAAAGAACCAAACAAGAAGCAAAAATTAGAGAACCTGAAATTCTTCTTAGGTTTAGTTTTGAAACTTGAAAAATAAACAAACTAGAAAATCACGACCTAAACAAGATACATGTTTTGGGATTTGGGATTTGGACTGAAAATATTACAATCATTTTGACAATAGAACAATCAGATACCTGGCTAGAGAGTCATGCAAGGAAGCTAGGGCTCCTTCCGAGATATACAATTGATGATCGGGAAAAAGAGATAATCACTTCAGTTGTAGATTTTTACCTTCTAGATAGCTCAGCTATGGCTGATTGGAAAACTATCAAAAAAATTATCCCACGTTCAGGTTTGGGGAAGGAGAAAACGTAATGAAAAAATAGAGACACGTGAAAGAAATACCTGAGAGAGAGCTTTACCTAGCGATGAAAGCTTTGTTCCAGAGAGACCCGTTTGTGAGCTTCATTGCAGAGAGATGAGAGAATAGGCGTTTCGTTGTGGAGAGAACAGAGGCGCTTCATTACGGAGAGAACATAGGGACCTTAGAGAGAGAGAGGTTCGGTGAGCCCCAAGATTGGTGAGAGAAAGAGAGGTTGAAGGTGAGATAAAGATGGTTGAAGCTGAGAGGGAGTCAAAGCCGAGAGAGAGAGGTTGAAAAAGGGAGTGTGCTTTTTTGCAATTTTTTAGGCGGGTTAGATATTTTCATTCCCCGCTCTTTACCCCCCGCATAAAAAAAAACACATTTCATTGCGTTTTAGTATAAAACGCGGTCCTTAACTGCAATTAAAACACTTAATTCTTGTAGTACATGCACAAAGGCAGTGATTACAATTGAGGAGCACTGTCTTGATTGCTTTATGAATTACCTTATTGTCATCTATAATGATTGATTGAAGCATCCAAGAAAGGACATAATACCCATTTATAGATTTCAACTATCTCATCAAACAACAACGCACAACCGAATACCTTGGTCTCGTAGTGAGTGTTCATACCAGGAAAATCATAAGTGGCTTCTTGTATGCATTTATCTTGTATGTCGTTGGGATTATGGATTCTTTATAGCACTAGGACGTGTGTCAATCCGTTTTGCTTTTAGCACCAGCAGGACTAGACGAAAAACCACTTGCCAAGCTTGCACTACACTGATACAGCTATAACGACATCAGGCACTGCTAAAGCATCGAATTATACAATAGCAACTCAAATGCTCAAAAATTTAAAAGCAATTATATTGTCAACATGATGAACTTCAAGCATAGAAAACCTATTATGCCATATTGCTTTTTTACATGAATGACAACATTGGTGATGAAGGCACTCGGTTACTCAGCAACATAATAATGAAAGGTTGCTACTGTATAATTTATATTACTTTTCATTGTGTAGCAAGCTCATGCTCCTGGCTACCTTTTGATGTGAATGACAACTTGATGATGAAGGCACATATTTACTCAGCAACCTAAAACAGATGAGCTTTCTAACCTTCCTATTCATACAATTTTTTTATAAGCTAATGGATTTTAAGCAGCATTAATACATAATTTCACTTCAGTACACAAATTTCCCTCCCCCAAACATATTTCATTCTACTGAGGATGATAGCATAACTGATTCTAGAAAGACTAGGGCACCTAAACAGAGCATTAAACTTCACTATAACTTAAAGTATCCCAAGCTTCCAAAGCAACTAACTCTCCTCCTAAGTGCAAAGATGGGGGGAAACTAGTCTACACATTCTTAAGCGTAGCATGCTTTATTATGCATTTTTTAAAGATAAGATTTTAATTACTTTTAAATAGCTGGAAAATTGAGCAGAACAAGCCAAATAAACTAAAGATAAAATCTTCCAGAGAAATACACAAATGGCTAACTAAAAACCTAAACAAGACAATTTCATAATTAAACAATTAAAAGAAGGGCCTAGCCCCCCCCCCCCCAACTTAAATCTAGAAGTGTCCTGATTGTCACTACACAGTGTCATTTTTCAAAAACCAAATTCTAGCCAGAATAAGCTAATGCCAAGACAGATAGCAGACATAAGAAGCTACACAAAAATAAATAAGGGAATGAAAAGTCATTCCCCTTACTACTGCAGCAGACCATCGGCTTTTATTGTTTTGATGAACGCCTCAAGCCACCCCTTCCTTTGGAAGCCACATTGAGGTTCTAAAGCTTCTTTTTAATGGATTCAGTCTCTGCATGCAGCTAATCTTCTATATCATTTTCATTAGCATCAACTTTTATTCATTTCTTGGAGCTTTAGGGCTCCGGTTGTTATGGCATCTGCCTTATTTTCAGATGCCTTTCCTTTCTCATTTGTTTTGGGTGATCCTGACTTCTTTGACTTTTATACTTCTGGACTAGGTGAGAATAACTTTCTTTTATCTTTATTTTTTCCTTTTTGCGGGAAGGCTTGGGCAGGGGAGTGGGCTCTACTTCCTCTTCTCCACTTACCTCTTCAAGCAATTCCTCATCTTTTCACTTTCACTGGCTCCTTTCTCTCTTTCATACACCCTCCAACATCTATCTCCAACTCTTTTTCTTCAATTTCCTCTTCTTCCACAACTTCATCTTCTTTTTCTCTCTCAAATTCATCCACTTCTTCTTCAACTTTCTCTCATTCTTTTTTAACTTTCTCTCTTCTTTTTCAACTTTCTCCTCCTCTTCCTGCTCTGCAACATCCTCAGACTCCTTGTCAGATTCCTTTTCCTCTTTATCATCATCCCTTCAGGGTTGTTGAAGGATTTTAGGAAAGAACGGAAAAGGCATCGATGGATTCATGAGGATCACCAAGCTGAACGGAAAAGGCATCAATGGCTTCATGAGGATCACCAAGCTTAACTCGCTGCTCATTCACCTTGAATTCTTTTCCACTTTTTTCATCTAATAAATCCATAGCCTCTTAAGGGTAGACTCTGATCAATTTAAAAGGCCCAGACCATCTTGACTTTAGCTTCCCTGGAAATAACCTTAATCTTGAGTTGAACAACAAGACTTGCCCTCTTGACTTAAGCTCTCTGTCCATAAATCTATAATCATGCCATTTCTTTGTTTTCTCTTTGTATAACTTAGCATTCTTATAAGAAAACATAGTGAATTCCTTGAGCTCATTTAACTGCAATGCTCTTCTTTCTATTGCTGCCTGTAAGTCCACATTTAGTATTTTAACAACTTAAAAAGCTTTATGCTGTAGCTCCAAAGGCTGGCAAGCTTTGCCAAAGACCAACCTATAGGGAGACATTCCTAAATGTGTCTTATATGCACATAAAGCATCTTCTAGTCTGATGGACCATTCCTTTCTGCTTAGGTCCACCAATTTTTCAAGAATCATTTTTATCTCCTTGTTTGATAACTCCACTTGGCCACTGGTTTTGGGGTGATATATTGTAGCAACCTTCTCACTTACTCCATACTTGGTCAATAGTCCTCCAAACAGCTTATTATAGAAGTGTGTCCCATCATCGCTAATGACAGCCTAAGTGTCCCAAACCTAGTAAAGATGTTCTTCTGAAGGAACTTGACTACTACATTTGTATCATTTGTTGGGAAAGTTGTAGCCTTAACCCACTTTGAAACTTAGTCCACTGCCACAAGTATGTAATGATTTCCAAAAGATGGTGGGAATGGCCCCATGAAGTCTATGCTCCAAATATCAAAAAGTCCAACCTCCAAGATGTTGGTTAGAGTCATCTCTTACTTTTTAGATATGTTTACTGTCCTTTGGCACCTATCACACGCTTCTACTACTTTATGCCCATCTTTAAAAAGTGTTGGCCAAAAGCACCCAGATTGAAGTATCTCTAGTAGTTGTTCTTAAGCCTCCAAAATGTCCTACATAAGGCGAGGATTGACATTGCTGCAGTATACCTTGCATTTCTTCTTCTGGGACCATCTCCTATAAATCTTATTAGGGACTTGCTTGTACAGAAATGGATCATCCCAGTAATATGCTTTCATTTGTTGAAAGAATATTTTCAGTCCTTATGAAATCTAGTTTGGGGGCATGATAGCACTAGAAAGATAATTGGCTATGTCGTCAAACCAAGGATCTTTAAATGTTGCAACTGCAAGTAACTATTCATCTGGAAAAGTCTCCACTATAGCAGAGGCGGCTACAACATTGCTTTTTTATTCCATCCTCAATAAGTGGTCTGTTACCGAATTTTAGTTCCCTTTTTGTCCTTGATTTCTAAATCAAATTCTTGAAGAAGTAATAACCACATAATCAAAAGAGGCATGGCCTCCTTGTTAGAAATTAAATATTTAATAGCAGAGTGATAAGCGTAAACAGTTATTCTAGTACCAATTAAATATGATCTAAACTTACCAAAAGCAAAGATAATAGCTAAAAGCCCATTTTCAGTTGTGTAATTTAATTGAGCATCAGTCAAGGTTCTACTTGCATAATAGATTGAATGAAAAATATTACCTCTCTAGTGTTGAAGTTACTCCTACTGCATAGTCAGTTGCATCATACAAGAGTTCATATGGTAGGTCCCAATTAGGAGCTTTTTTCAATTAAAGAAAAGCAATCATACAATCAACAAATAAATTAAAAGGTCTATTTTGTTCTAGCAACATGCATAAAGGTTTAGAAATTTTTGAAAAATCCTTTATAAAGCTTCTATAGAATCCATCATGACCTAAGAAACTTCTGATTCCTTTAACTGAACTAGGTGCAGGCAGTTTTCAATTACTTCGATTTTTGCTTTATAAACTTCTATGCCTTTAAATGAAACTCTATGTCCTAGAACTATTCCCTCTTGAACCATAAAGTGACATTTTTTCCAATTTAAAACAAGATTTGTCTCTTCACATCTTTCTAGTACTTTTTCTAAATTAGATAGGCATGCTAGGTATGACTCACCAAAAATAGACAAATCATCCATAAATACTTCTAGCATTTGTTCTACCATATGACCATCATGCATCTCTAGAAAGTTGCTAGAGCATTCCACAACCCAAACGCCATCCTTCTGAAGGCAAATGTTCATAGGGACATGTAAAGGTGGTCTTTTCTTGATTTGCTGGAGCTATAGCAATCTGATTGTAGCCCGTGTAGCCATCCAAAAAGTAATAGTACTGCTTCCCAGCTAACCTCTCCAGCATTTGGTCAATAAAATGTAGGGAAAATGATCATTTCTAGTTGCCTTATTCAGCTTTCGATATTCCATACACATTCTCCATCCAATGACTGTTATGTTGGGTATCAACGCGTTACGCTCATTTTCTATAAGAGTGCCTCCCCCTTTCTTCGGTACACACTGAACTGGGCTGACCCATGCACTATCAGATATTGGGCAATCGATACATACATCGAGCTAGGTGACGATCCCTTTCTTGATAACCTCCTTCATGTGGGGTTTAGTCTTCTCTGTTGCTCAATTGAGTTGTTACAGCCTTCTTCCAATAAAATCTTGTGCATGAAGATTGAAGGACTTAATCCTTTTATGTCTTCCATTTGCCACTTAATGGCTCTCTTATACTTCCCCAAGACTTCTAAGAATAATTTATCATGCTCACTATTTAAGGAGGATGCAATGATGATGGAGAGAGTCATGTTTCCCCCCAAATACGCATTCCAGCAAGGGTGGTGCTTCAATGAATAACAGGGATGGTTTAAAAGTTCCCTATGACAATCGCAAGGATTGAATTTGCTTTCCAAACTTTGAAGTGCTTTGCCTTGCATCCAACCATGTAATCTCAACTTCTTCTTCATTATTGCCCTCATCTAAATCCTTTAGGCTTGAGTCCTTCAAGTTAACATTGCTATAACTCACACATAGTTTTTCAATTAATAAAGAGCCCAATGTATTTACAGCAGCGCAATCCTACACTACTTCGTCCGAATATTTCATAGCATTGAAAACATTAAAACTTATCTCATCTTCATTCACTTTCATGGTTAACTCTCCCCTTTTTACGTCAATAACTATCCTTCCAGTGTCTAGGAAGGGTCTTCCCAGAATTATGAGCACTTCTCTATCAACCTCATAATAAAGGATGATGAAATCAACAGGAAACATGAACTTATAAACCTTAACTAACACATTTTTTGTCTTACCTTGAGGATACACATAGAATCTATCAGTTAATTGCAGTGTGATAATGGTAGGTCTAGCCTCTCATATTCTCAATTTTGTACGTATGGAAAAAGGCATGAGGTTGATGCCACCACCTAGGTCATATAAGGCTCTACGGAAACATGTATTTCTTATTTTACAGGGAATCATAAAACTACTTGGATCTTTCAGTTTAGGAGGGATCTTATTCTAGAGGATCGAACTGCACTCCACAATTCGGGCTATGGTCTTAAACTCTCACAAGCTCGTTCTCTTTGTGACAATGTCTTTCATGAACTTGACATAGTTTGGCATCTATTGTATTGCCTCCACCAAAGGTATATTGATGTGGAGTTGCTTCAATATGTCTAAGAACTTGTTGAATTGACCATTCAATTTCTTTTTCTGAAGCCTCTAAGGGAATAGAGGTAAATGCCTCTCTACATCTTCCACTTGCTTTTCTGCAACCTTAGATGTTATATATATGGATGCTACAGTAGATGGCTTTGTTATATCTCTACTTGGACTAGCTTCCTTGATTCCTGTTTCAAGTTTGTCCTCTTTTCTTCAACAGGCTGGGTTGTCACCTTACCACTCCTCAAACGAATTACCTTATAATATTATTTTCCTTCTCTTCATGGGTTTTCAGTGTTGCTTGGCAAGGCTCCTTGTGGTCTTGAATTCAGTGTGTTTGCTAATAGTCCCACCTTATTCTCTAGGTTTTTTAATGACATGGCTTGACTCTGTATCATGGCTTATTTATTTTGGATAACACATTCATTTTTCACTATGTACTCTTTTAGCAGGTTTTCCAAACAACCAGATTACGCAGTTGCTTGCTTCTGCCATTAAGGCTGTTATGCAAATCTAGGAGGATAAGTTGGTCTATTTTGAACATTTGATGGTCTTGCATTCTAATTGCTCCAAGAAAAATTTGGATGCTGCCTCCACCTAGGTTTATATGTGTTAGAATAAGGGTTGTTGTTACTAGTATTGTTCTTGTTAAAATTTTCAACATAGTTGACAGATGTTGGATTCGCAGGGCAGGTCTCAAATAAATGCCCTTCCCCATAATAAACACATCAAACTTCTATCATTTGATTAACCATTTATGGCATGCCTTGGTTTTGGTTCTGAATTAATGGAGATCCCATATTCAAATTCTTAATCATATTCATCGGGGAAGAAACTTGAGCTATCAATGCTGTCATTGCATCCAACTCATGGACTCGTGCAACTCTCTTAGTTGCTATAGCAGTTGATGCTCTAGCAGTCGGCCACTGATAGTTATTGCTTGCAATCCTTTCTAAAATTTCGTAAGCCTCGTTATAAAATTTAGATAGAATAGATCCGCTGGAAGAGACATCCACCATAAACCATGTTGAGGAATTCAGCCCATTATAAAATGCTTCCATCTGTATGCAATGAGGGATGCCATGATGAGGGCATTTCCTTAGGAATTCTCTTCCATGCTTCATACAAGGATTCATCCTTCAATTGATGAAAGGATGTAATCTCATTTCTCAGCTTAGCATTCTTTGTGGGAGGGAATAAATCATCAAGAATTTCTCGGTCAAATCATTACATCTGTTGATAGAATCTGGGGGCATTGAATTGAGTCATGCTCTAGATCTGTCTCTTAGAGAATAAGGGAAGAGTCTCATCCTTAATGCATCTTCAAAAGCTCCAAGAATTTTGAAAGCATGACTCATGTCCATGAAAAATCTCAATTGTAGGTGATGATCTTTAAAAGTAAGTCCATTGAATTGCCCTACTATTTGTACACTTTGAAACATCATTATCTTCAATTCAAATTGAGGAGCTTGTATTTAATCTCTCACTATACCAAGATTCATGGCTTGTGGCTGAAGTATGGCATAATAGCGGATTGATCTCTCTCTGTCATCAGCCATTACTATGACATTGTTACCATTGTTTGCTTGATTGCCATTATGGTTCATGTTCTCATTCAACACAATTTCATCTTCAGCAGGTGCGGCCATCTCTTGTACAGCAGCTAAACCTCTTTGATCACTTCTTAGTTATCTTAAGGTTCTGTCTATTTCTGGATCAAAGATGAAGTCCAATATTTTTTGCATGCACGTATAATAGATCTCACTCTCCTGAAAATAGAGCAGGGCAACAAATTTAGTAAAACTCACAAATTAAATTCTACTTGATATAAATAAAGATATTCTATCTAGTCCCCGACAATGGCGCTAAAAACTTGTTGTCTTTTGATATATATCTACGCAAGTGTACATATTGTTTAACAAGTAATAAAGTAGTAAATATGAGTCGATCTCCACAAGGACTATGTGAATATGTGATATATTTGACCAAGACAGAGTTAATTTAGAAAGCAGGGCAGTAACAATAATAATTGTTTGATATGATTGAAACTAAATGGAAATTAATAAGACTAAAAGAGTGAAGTGAAATGACAATTGCAGAGCAGGAAACTACTTAATATTAATGAGATATACAATAAGAGAGAGGGCTAGTATGGACAATTCTCTTATCAATTACTTTATCTAAATCAATTCTGCACCAATTGCTATAACATCTCAGTAGCACTACCTTAGCTCTTAAGTACAATAAACTGTCATTTTTTAGATTACCAATTCCATTCTTAACTATCTTATGTCTAAGCTTAGTTTAGATTTGAGATTTGTTCATTAAGTTCCAGCCAAAGGGTTGCAAGGCAAGTTCATATGTCTATGTAACTTGCAAAGTATCTAGATCTACATGATTCTTATCATGTATTGTTTTCATTTAAACACTCAAGTATCAATTAAGTCCATTCCATTAAATTAAGTCTGTAACACCTCGAAGATCGGTTGAGGTTACTTTGATGATTTACTTAATATAACGTGGAAGCTAGGTCAATTTAAAAAAATCGTGAGTTGCAATATTTAATGAAACAACACAAATTATTAGAGAACTTAAAACACTTTTCTAAATCAAAGATTATAAATTCATAAACAAAATTTCCTTAAGCTTAAATAATATTTTGAAAATCTTTCATACATAACAAACTAAAATAAACTTTAAAATTGTGAGTTGCTAAACTAATGAAACTCAATTTCTCATATCGTGGCAAAACGTTTAAAAAACTCTTCACATTTATCACCATCCTCTGAAAACTTCTAGTCACATTCTTTTCTTTACTAGGGACATCTTTACATTTTCCATTGCATTCTTTCTTTACATTATTTTCGAGCTCACTTCTGTAATGTTTAGCCAAATAGACACAGTGAGTCATTGTTACAGAAACTTGTTCGACTACCGGATCATTAATAGTATCACTGGATAAGCTAAACGATCATTTATTAACATTAATATTAACTACTAATCATTAAAAATTGTCGGGTCCGCCAGTCCCCCACGTCCTATTTCCCACTCATGACATAAACATACACCTAGTCTTTTAAATATTTATTTATAATTTCTTTATTATTTCTATTTTATTGAACCATAATGTAAGTTCATATATATATATATATATATAATCATCCATTATCATAAATTAGACATATCATTAACAAACACATTCACATACAATTAAATATTCAGTAACATAAGGAAGCCATCACATAGATAAGATTTACATGTAAGGAAACAATAAGAGCACAACAACATACAATTCACTCATGATTTTTCAGAGTATGATAAAATATTTAAGTATGTGTAATACTCTACTTACATGATCACGCTTCTAAGGTGCGCACCAAAAATAATGAACCTGAAAAATTAATAAGGTTTCTAGCTTTTTCAGAAATCTTTAATATCTAATGCCTCTAAGCTTAATGTAATTCAATTGTCCTAGTGTAACCATTACGGTTTGTTCATAATTAACATAAAGTCATAAAGCCTAAAACTACAAGCTAATGGAATGCCACGTTGATATTGCCCAGGGTAAACATCAAAACATGAAATCAGTTTATTATACCCTTGATGAAACAATTTCATTGTTTCGAAACACTACACTTCATATATAAAAGCTAGAACTTGTTATATGTATATCTAAACATCTTAGTTAACCATAAATTCATCTTAAAATATTTGGTGTCTTTAAGTAATGTGTAACCTATTGTACAAAACCATAAAAACAAAGTCCGTTTTTTTTTTGAATTTACCAATATCATTATGAAAATAATATTCAGCCTTCATATTAAAATAAACTCACTATTGGGATTCATATGCCTTATCCTTTTACCTAAGGGCTACTTTATGATTATAGAAATCTGTATATGTATGCCCAAATTTATCTATTTTATAGGCACGATATGGATCCAAATTCTAACAGCTTTATTATGTGAGGAACTATCAATGTGTATCAAGCAACTTATCACCAAAACAAAATAAAACTACACAAACCCTTTTATTAGTTGCCAAACAAAAATTAAACAAAATAAACATTTAAAATTGGAAGAAAGCTTACCCGTAGAATTGTATAGAATTTCTAAGAGAAAACTTATAAATCTAAAAGCTCTTCCCAAAGCACGAGAGGCAAAGGTTTGAGGATTATCAATCAAGAGAGAGAGAGGCAGTGATGTTACAAGGGCTGAATATAAGATATTTATAACCTCATTAACAGTCATTAAACAGTCACCCTAAATCAAATAGTCATGAAAATTAAATGCAGCATTTGACGATTAAGGATATAATTAATTGTAAGGTTAGTTGGGATGTTACAATTTCTCCTCCTAAAAATAATTCTATCCTCGAAATTAAAACGTAACAAATAAATTTAGACGCTTGACACACATTGTGTCGTCCATTATGATTTAGCCTATGAAAGACCATGGTGATGATCTAAAGTGTTATATTAAGGATGTGAGACGGGTCGAGAAGATACTTCCTTAACATTGAAAGATGCAATACAATATAAACTATCGACATCGCAGTGATAGTACAACTTGATAAGCTAATTCTCTGATTTTCTTCAATATTTTGAAAGGTCCTACAAAACTTAATTTTTCCTATCTCCTCAAACCTCATCAAACCTTCAATAGCAACAAATTTTAGAAATACTTTACCACTAACAATAAACTCCAGTGTTTTCCTTCTAACTACGTAGTTTTTATCAACTTTGAAAGCGTTTATCCTTAAACTCATTAACAATTTACTAAATCCCCTTTACCAAACTTTTCTTTGCGTAACAAGAATACATTATATCTATAATAGAACTTATGAGTAAATACCTACAACTGAATCTGTAAACGGCGCAGAGCAGGATGGACGAGAAAAGCGGCAAGAAGAAGACAAAGAGAGGGAGGAAGGGGGACCTTTTTCTATTGCCTTCCCTTTCTACTTCTAGACTGGTTCATCTGTGGGACAGCGAGACAAGATCTGATTCATCAATCAACGAATCCATGTCATGTAACCTGCCAAAGGAAAAAGAGACGATGGCAACGCACCTCATATAATAGGAAGGGCAAACTCCAGGGGAGGAGCTGTTATCTATCTATGTAATTATGATCTTTGTTCGTCATTGTTCCACTCAAGCACTCTCTTCAAATGTGAGAGCAAGGGATCACCCAAGAAATGGATGAGTTAAAAGGAAGGAGGCAAGAACCTTGCTTTCAGAGAAGTGGCATCTGAATCTTATCTGAATTGCGAGAATAACTGACTAAGCCATGCCTATAGGCTCATTCCCTAAATGGGGCGGGGCTAAGCCTTTATGTTGTTTAAGTAGATTGGGTGACAGATTGTCCATAGCAGTACTCCTGGATATAAACCAGGGCAACAAATGTCGAGCATGCGACGATACCGCCCGTTTTCATTTCGTAGAAGTCCCCGACAGAGGAAAAGGATGTAGGTGATGGCGTGTTCTTCTTCTTATCTAGAGAGGGGAGTGGAAATCATTCCTATTGGGTCGTGTGTGGCATCTGGTATAGATGAATAAAGGCGGGCCACTTGAACGGGACCTCTTCTCTAAATAGGCGACAAAGCGGAACATGATCCGTAGGGCGTCTTGATTATCAAGAAACTTTCTGCCAACCAGTTCCTAGTCATGCTGTCCCCATGAGGCAGAGCTACCGCCAGTATTAGTGGCTGCATTAACCAAAAGCGATTTCCTAATAGCTAAATACTTCGGTTGTTGAAGAAGAGAAGCTTGGGGATTGTTATCTGGTTCAATCAGCCGCGTGGTGAATGAAACAACATTCGTTGAATGAGTTGTCGCTAAACCTCATGCTCTTTAAGAGAGTAAGGGCTGTCTGCTTTACTAGATTAACTAGAATGAATAGTAGTAGAAACTAGGGGGCCACGTAGACTATTCAGAGGAGGTATGCTAATCAATGATCTACCGCACAACAACTACTAGAGTAGACTAGTAGTTGAGTGTGACTTCTTGTTCGGATCTTGACCGGGTTTGAGCTTCCCAAGCTCTATGCTATTAAGGAACTCCGTAAGAGTCTTACCACCTTCTTGATTTACTATATTTGGGTCTTTGGAGTACTTTGGGATTATATTCTGCTTCGATCATTTTTGCTTGTGGGAGATTCAACTAGCCAAATCGCGCTAATGCAATTCATTCGCCCTACTATCCTACAGAGCAATTCAAACTCATAGTCAGGGCTAGGGCTAGGGCGACTCATTCTATTCTCTTTGAGGTCAGGTAGGTTAAGCGTCTAGCTTAGGGGGGCGCGTCGAATCGCTGAAAGGCCTCGGTGATTCTCCAATTTGGTAATCTTAAGATAGAAAACTTTTTCCAATATCATTGAATGGCATGGTCTGGGGCTAAGGTCACTTAAGTGGGAGAGCCGTGTTATAGGTGACCTTATTGCACGGTTCATAAAGAATTTGTGTATGTGATGCAAGTGGATGTTTATGAAAAAGTTGTCGTCAAGTTTCGTTGTTCGTTCTTTCAAATTTCTCGTATCGTTTTTCATGGATTAGGATCTTGGGTTCTTTGATGGGCATAAAGACCTAACCAATAGAACAAGGGTTAGCTCTATAGCTGGATCCAGACTTAAAAGACCTAACGGAGTAATCCCTTATCTCGGATCAGAGATGCTAACGGGCGGGAAGAGGGATGCACCATTAACAGCTTAAATTCCGCCTTACGCATAATTTGATCATCGGCAGGGCGAGTTGATGGGCTACCATGACAGTAAAGGGCTCACATTTAAAGGGAATCGCCTCTTCTTTATCGAGAGGATTCCCATTATTTGCAGTCTCCGGCGAAGGAGACAAAGGCGAGGCACTGAACATGTTCTATCCTCAACGTACATCTGTCATTAATCATCTCAATCTGCTTTTCCTATTCACTAGTACACTAAACGCTACAACTAGCAGCCCCATTTAGGAGGACCCCATGACTATAGATAAAACCTATCCAATTTTTATAGTGCGATGGTTGGCTGTTCACGAACTAGTTGTACCGACCCTTTCTTTTTTGTGGTCAATATCAGCAATACAGTTCAATCTAATCTGAATTATAGAGCACCGAACAAAATGTTGATTGAAATCGTACCAGGGAATTATGACTTCTTTTTTTACTTTTTGTTTTCTTTCCCTATTATTTCTTCAATTAAGATAATAAAGGAGAATAGTAAAATAATAGGAATTATCTTCTCTCATTTGGAAGGATGGGTCAAGAGCGATAGGGAGGAGAGTGGGATACATGAAGTATAGTAAACAGTTAAGTGGTTATCCAACCATTTGGAGGGAGGTTTCAGCAGATGGATAAACCGATGATGACTAGTAAAAACTTAGGTAGGTCGATCATCGCTCATCCCTCGTGTTCTTTCCCGTGAAGTGATTCGTCCGGGTATGCAATCCCTATGGAAAAGCAAATCTTTCGATTGAAGGAAATTTCCACCCTTTGATTTATGATCCATTCCGCCCTTCCGTATAGCAAAAAAGGTCTTCAATCTTATGGATGATTTAGTAGTTCTTCCATCTCCTCCTATTCCACATATCCATTCACTCTCCAGGGATTCCCTACAGGTAGACAATCACGGTTCATCGCTCGGAGACTCAAAATAAGACAAATGTGCATTTCCTCTCTAAATTGAGAGGTCTCAGATCGAAGTCACATAAGTCATGTATTATAATTGAAGTGATTTCCGGGAGAACAAAGTGGATTTATGGGCAAATTCTAGCATGAGAGGACCAATGAGACAAAACACTGTTGGATGCATTCCTTTGCAGAACCCAACAAGGGTTGCTACTGAATAGAGTGAGTGGGAAACCTTGTAAACGCGAGCAGGAGAATAGAGATCAGTCTGTCTTGTCTTAGACTAGCCCTACTCCATCCATCTTGGCTATCTTTAGCTTATGAATAAGCTTAGGGATACATTTCATTTTTTGCTTATTTCTAGGGCTTCCAGCACTAATTCCTACGCTTAATCGGGTCTCATAGCCCATGTGACCTTCACTTCAAAGCCTGATTAATGCGCTTTAAAAGCTCACTTCTATGGCCCTTCATCGAGCATTTTATAGTTTATTTCTCTGGATGTGCCTTTATCTTCACTGGTGGATTGGCATACTTATTGTTCACTTTTGTATGCGATCCCTGCTATTCGTTACCAGTGAATGTAGCATTGATTAGTATTGAGAACTGGTCAACCAAGCAGTTTCATATGAAAAATCTTGGTCCTTTAACTAGGATTGAAGTTTTTTGGTCTCCAGGTATACATCTAACTCAACATAAGTACGCCATGGATCTTTTAAGCAGCCATGTAATGCTTCACAGGTTGCCTGTGTGACTCCAGCTCAATGCCAAGCTGTATTCTCATGATGGTGAGCTGCTATCAGATCCATCGACCTATAGGAGTATCTATGGTGGGTAGAGGATTTTTTTGGTCGATTATGGTGGTGGTCAACCGCTTTTTCGAGTATGCTTCTTTTTCCTTCGCCCCACATGCATGTACTATCGAGGTAGCCGCAAATCAATTATTCAAGAATGTTGAAAAGTACTTGGGAATACCGGCTGATGTGGTGAGTGATCGAGATGTTCGGTTCACAGGACGTCTTTGTTTGAGTTAATAGGAACTAAACTCAACTTCTCAACGACCAACCATCTGTATGGGGAATTCAATGCTTAGAGATCCCACCCAGTGTCCTCCTCATTCCACCTCTGCAAGTAGGAGAGGGGCCTATCTATAGTTGTCGACTCTGAACGAATGGTTTTATGTGAAGAAGAGGTGGTAACTATTATAAAGAATCAGATCCCGTTACAATTCAGAAAGCAAGTGCTATCCGAGAGTCTTCTTCGTCTTCTGCTTGAACTTTTTTCTCTAAAGGTAGTGAAGTGAGCCGAGGAGAGGAAACATCATATTCACCAATCCGATCTTGTTTCAAAAGCTGGTAGAGAGTAAAGAATAGAATAGGCTGTGATGCTAGAAGAAGGGGAGAGAGATTTTCACTCTTAAGAGATCCTTTGAATACGACCAGGTTGATGCGATGTATTCCACCAGTTGACTAAAAACTTGATTATTGGTATATCAATCGGTCCAGCACGGATTGAAATAGAAGCCAATTCGACAGGAAGCTTTTGAAAATGAACAAAACATATCGAAATAGCCTTACTCACTTAGGGCACTTTGTTCTATAAGGTTCAATGCCCTACATTTCCTCAGAGCTTCAGATTGCTGATATTCTTATGAAGTCCCACACCACTATGGGATTCTGATACTTAATATCTAAACTCAAGATGCCTCAAGGGAGCTTTTTTGGGGGTAAGACTAGCCTTGTGAGTGGAAATAGAAAACTACTTCTTTTTCGCGAAATGCTAGTTAAAGTGAAGTAAGTTAAGGAAGTCAAAAAGTGTAAATGGTTGATTGACAAACTATTCTAGTAAGCACAGATTCCTATTGTTCCTAAAGCTCTGGACCTCGAAGCCCTTATCACGTAAGGCCTCTGATCACGCGCCTACTCCTCGAACTCCCATTTCAATCTGTCTTTCCCAAAATCTTTGGTATGCCTTTTCTTGGTAAGAAGTAATAGGAAAGTAGATTGGGAAAGATAGGGTTCAATCTTTTTGCCTTTTCCGAAAATCTTTGGTATGCCTTTTACTTACTATCTGTACAATCATATAGCTCCAGAAAGTTAGTTTTTTTTTACATATCCAAGTCGTACTTGCCAATCAAATTGGCTCCCTTGAAGAGCTTCTCAGTCTGCTTATATTTTCGGCTATTTTAGAATGACTGAATTTTGCAGTTTACTCCTTGAAGACTCTATGTGCCCCCAGGGTCAGTCTGTTGTCCCAGTTGGCCCTGACTGCGATAATCTTCGACGCTTCCTCCGTGATGAGGTTCAGTCCCACCATCTCATGTTCTTGGTAATGCCATCTATCCTTTTGCACCTCATACGCTTAATGGGATAGACCTATTCATCTATCTTATCCTTCGCTTTACTCTTCTCGGAAAAGGTTCTCGTTCCCATTAATTGCCTCCTGGCATTGATAGCGATTGATCAAATTCCTATTCTTGTTTGAGAAGCTTTTCAGTTTTCCCTTATGCATAACATCTGCCTTCTTGTAGATAACCACTACCGGATATGAGAGATCCTTCTTTGTTATCCCACCAAGAGAAGAAGACCGAAAAGCTCGACCAGCATACGAGTAAGGGAATTGATAAAAGCAAGATCTAATATAATATAAGGTAAGATTAGCTCCCTCCTTCGGATATCATTTAGTGATGAAACATTAATAAGTTAGTGATGATAAAGGGGTGGCATTAAAGTATGTTAACAAAGTCTAAGTTTTCTACTCAAAACTACTAGAACTTGCTTATTCTAATCCTTAATGGTTACTAAACTAGAAGCTTAAAATATAATCAAATAATCATAGTTGAATATAGTTAAACCCAAAATAAATCCCTTGAATTCATAAAACCTAGTGCTGGTAGTTTAAAAAAGACTACAACAACCCTTATTGTTTGAACTCGTAGTAAAGAAAACGGGAGAATCTCTTCAAGCACAAACTATTATGAAAATGTATACTCGTTATTTACTCATTTCAAAAAATTATTATATTATTCTTGTACAACATTCTTGTCATATATCTCAATGTACGAGAGAAGGAAAAGAAAAATGAAGAAAACGGGATTTTTTTTATCAATGAGCCCTCAGTGAAAGGAACGAAAAGGCATAACGACAAATGAAGGAGAAATAATCATCATCAACAACAAACTGACAAATAAGTTAATCGACAATCACAAAACATTTGTAAACGGGAATAGAATAACATAACGGCAAAAAGAATAGAAGAAGTTGTCACTGAGAGTAGACAGTCAAAAAATTTTCTGAAAAACTACATTACATATTTCCAAGAAGCATGTGAGAACAAAAATAAACATACGTAACATCATGACAAGAAAAGATGATCATTAAATATCAACGAATTAAATTCTGTTGAGTGCAATGGGGGCCAATGTAGAGACAAAATTTCACATGACACATGGCAACATCTAGACCGAAGACTCCATCAAATAAAAGATAGAGTGAGAGCCGTAGGATCAACTAAGCGGTTATGAAGATCAGACCAATCAGATGAAAGTACATGGATTGCCGACATGGTAGTCCAAAGAGAAGCTAATCAAAACCAATAGATTGATCAAATTGTAAAGATTTGCTTAAGTTGTCAATGTTGATAAATTGGATCTCAGAGGAATATTCTGTTGATCCTATTTTCAGATAAATTGTATCAGATTATATGAAAACATATAAATAGAAACAAGATGTAACTCCAAAAGGAATACAAAAACTCTCAACATCCACAAGAAACAAGCTGACTATGTAGCTTACATTAGCCTTATAAACCTTCTCTCCATAATGAAATACTATCAAAATCTTTCCATAATGAAATACTAAAACACGTAATATAATAAGGTTAACGCACAAACCCATTAAAAATGCATATAGTAACTATATAAATGCGCTATAATGGCCTAAGACTTTGACAATAGTAGAAAAACTCACTGATATGAAATATTTTCACTAAGAATATATGGGAAATGTGCCTTCCCGCACGAATCAAGTTTTAATGAAATCAAAGTCCCATGTTGCAATATAGTTTGATACATACTCAATCTCATAAATTATAAAAATAAAATATGATATAAATGCATTCAATATTTTCATAGTGATGATGAAGTCATTGATTCGTAACCATTTTATAAAAATAAAATATGATATAAATGCATTCAATATTTACAAATTTCACAATTTACAGCCATCAATTTAATAATTATGCATTTCAAGTCATAATATCAACAATCATATGGATAAGCAAATTCATGTAACAATATAGTCATTGGTCTCAAGATCCTATTCGTAATGGTCTTGTAGACATTCATGTAAACATAGGAAAGCACATTAAGCAAAACATAACAACATCAATTAATAAAGAAACATAGACACATACAACATTTTAATACTTGGCACGGACTTCTCAAAAATCACTATAGAAAAGAAAAGCTTTTAACAGTCTAAAGAATATCAAAACATTGAGCTCTGATATCATACTATAACACTCTGAAGATCGGTTGAAGTTACTTCGGTAGTTTACTTAATGTAACGCGGAAGCAATGTTAATTTTTTTTTAAAACAATTCATGATTTACAATATTTAATGAAACAACACAAATTATTAGAGAAACTCAAAACACTTTTCTAAATCAAAGATTATAAATTTATAAATAAAACATCCTTGAGCTTAAATAATATTTCAAAAATCTTTCATAAATACCAAACAAAAATCAACTTTAAAATAGTGACTTGCTCAACTAATTAAACTCAATTTCTTATCTCGTGCCAGAAAACCTAAAGACTCTTCACATTCATCATCATGATTCTCATCATCTGAAAAATTTAATATGAAGCGGGGGTGAGTATAAAAATATACTCAATAAGTAAAATTTTACACATACATAACAAACACATGCGCATCCAAGTCCATTTTAAATCATTAACATAAGCATTGTGTTTGACATGTATTTTTATAAATCGTTTTCACATTATTTCTTTTGCTTTAGCTTTACATTTTTCATTATATTCTTTCCATGCAAACTTTTAGTCACGTTCTTTTCTTTAATATGTACATCTTTACATTTTCCATTGCATTCTTTCTTTACATTTCACTTCTGTAATGTTAAGCAAATCAAACGCAGTTTGCCATTACGCGTTTGCCGTTATTACAGAAATTTGTTCGACTATTAGATCTTTGGTAGTATCGTTGGACAAGCCAAATAATCATTCATTAACATTAACATTCATCATTAATCATTAAACATTGTCAGCTCCGTCGGACCCCGCGTCACTTTTTCCACTCACCCATTTCAGAGCATAAACATACACTTAGTCTTTTAAATATTTATTTATAATTTATTATTTCTATTTTATGAACCATAATGTAAGTTCATATATATATACATATAATCATCCATTATCTTAAATTAGAGACATCATTAACAAACACATTCGCATACAGTTAAGCATTCAGTAACATAAGAAGCCATCACATAGATGAGGTTTACATGTAAGGAAACAATAAAGAGCACAATAACATACAATTCACCCATGATTTTTTAGAGTATGACGAAATCATTCAAGTATGTGTAAGATTCTACTTACTTGATCACGCTTCTAAGGTACGCACCAAAAAAATGAACCTGAAAATTTAATAAGGTTTCTAGCATTTTCGGAAATCTTTGATATCTAATGCCTCTAAGCTTAATGTAATTCAATTATCCTGGTTACTATTCAATTATCCTAGTGTAACCACTACAGTTTGTTCATAATTAACATAAAGTCATAAAGCCTAAAACTACAAGTTAATGCAACGTTGATATTGCCTAGGGTAAACATCAAAACATAAGTTATGTTTATTATACCCTTGATGAAACAATTTTAGTGTTTAGAAACACTACACTTCATATATAAAAGCTAGAACTTGTTATATGTATATCTATACATCTTAGTTAACCATAAATTCACCTTAAAATATCTGTTGTCTTTGAGTAATGTGTAACCCACTGTACAAAACCATGAAAACAAAGCCCGTTTTCTTTTCTGTTCTTGAATTTACCATTATCATTATGAAAAATAATATTTAGCCTTCATATTAAAATAAACTCACTATTCAGCCTTCATATTAAAATAAACTCACTATTGGGATTCATATGCCTTATCCTTTTACCGAAGGTCTATTTTATGATTATAGAAATTTGTATACGTATGCCCAAATTTATATATTTTATAGACACTGTACGGATCCAAAATCTAGCAGCTTTATTATGTGAGGGACTATCTATGTGTATCAAGCAACTTATTATCAAAACAAAATAAAACTACACAAACCTTTTGTAAATTGCGAGCCACGTCGTTAAAAGTGGCGTGTCAGAAGAACACGAGACATCTAAAGACAGGTCCATGTGGCGACATCTGTAAAATGCGCACTTGTTTTATAAAGTTGGTGATCACATTATATGAATTTAGGTAACAATCTGGGGGCTGTGGTCTGGTAGGATTAGAGTAAGGTTCGCTACATCGAGACGGAAAGATCTCCTTGAAGGATGTAGCCACCTTACAAATCTTGGAAGTGTCTCATTTGTGCCGCACCGAGAGAACCCCCTGCGCAGCTTTCCATGCCACTCCCGGGGGAACCCCGAGGATGGCTCTCCATGCCGCCATGGGGGGGACCCCGGGCACGGCTTCCCATGCCACCCCTGAGGAACCCCGATGGTTGGTCACTATGCCGCCATGGGGGAACCCCAAGCGCGGCTTCCCATGCTGCCATGAGGAACCCCTGGTGCAGTTCCTGATGTTACATTATTTTATGGATGTGGTGCATTTTAGGCATGGTGTCACATCTTTAGTGTGTGATCACGTTTTAAGCACGACTCTTGTTGGGGTCAGTTTATGTTTGGACACGCGACTCTTGTTGGTGTCAATTTATGTCTGGACACGCGATTTGCATGCGGTTGGAAGACACACATGTGTGGTCCTCACTCGACCTCATCTATATAAAAGGGTCCTTAACACCATTATGGAGGCAATCACTTCTCATCAATCCCGAGATCAAACACTGAGAATATTCTATCTTCGAATTCCTCACCTACCTTAGAGTATTAAAGGTATTTGTCACCTTCCGACGACTACCTAAGGTTGCTTATCCTTCACCCTCCGACTACCAACTCCCATGTTCCTAGGCATACTTGGCATAGGGTAGATCATCCATACACACATCACCCTAAATCCTATAATATTTTGGCGAATCCACTAAAGAGTGATATGTCAACCATCTTCTTCTTCTTTTGAGTATGGATGGACATAGTGGAATGACGAGATACTCTTCTCATTTGCAAGGAGAGAATGTTAACCCGACCATTGAGAACCATGACATGGGAGATACTACTTCCAGGGAGAGAATCAACCTCCTCGTCGTTACCGCTGCTACAATGATGGTGACTGAGTAGACTAACGCCATTAGAGAGCTACAGGCCTCTAAGGATGAGATTTGTACCCTTCTGAGTACGCTAACCGCTCTCCTCGTGGGTGCCCATAACCCTTCTCCAGCGTCGTCCCTCCTTAAGCGGTAAACCGAACTAACATCGACAGACAGATACCAGCTGTAAGTCTTAGGGGCTCATCTGGGTCAGGAACTGCAAACAGCGACCAAAATGTGGGTCACTCGAGCAACCCGCCAATGTTATCATTCCACCAATAGCATTCCCTGCAACATTTGCACGTCCCACGCCTGCACATGACATCCCGATTAATGGCACTGACACTGAACCTTTTGTCACCAAAGAGGCATTGTAAAAGATGTTGGAAATGGAGCGTGTTATGGCCTCTCTAAGCGATATGATAGTGGAATTTTGCCCCCTTACCAATGTGAGCTGGCCATGAAGCCATACCAGTCTGAGTATGTGCCTTCGAAGTTTCACAAGTATAATGGGAAGGAAGGATGTGCCAGAGAGCACATTGTGCTTTTTATCGATGACTTGAGGCCACACGGATGTGATGAGACCATGAGGCTGAGAGAGTTCTCAAAATCACTTGTTGAGCGAGCGTACACCTCGTATACCAACTTGGAACTAGGATCGATCTCGAGTTAGCCGCATATGGGCTCGACCTTCATGACCAAGTTTTTCACGTCTGAAGAAAAGATGAGCATTTTAGAGTTAGGGCACAAGCCTTAGAGGAAAGACGAGGATCTAATGACTTTTTACAGACGATTCAAGGACGAGGCGCTCGACTATCATAAGGAATGGAAAGAGAATGCGCTCGTAAAGATGAGCATCTACGAGATGCTTAAGGAGTATAAGGCACATCTCGAGAACTTGGACATTACTACATTCTCTCGTCTCAACGTTGTCGCTCATCGCAGCAACACTTCAGTGCCCAAGCCGAATGCTAGAGAACAAGGAGAACATGGGGGGCGTGCGTGGAAACCCGCGAGATACGTACCCCAAGTAGCAATGGTGCAACCTCAAGGGCGGGGTGCTAAATGGAATAAGAGTGAGAGGGATTCTCTGCCACCTTTCCCCTCTGCCATAGACAAAGTAGAGGCACTGTTCGACATTTGGGTCAAGGATAAGGTCGTACGGAGGCCCTGGGTGGACAAGTTAACCACGAGAGAGGAAAGAGAGTCAGCTCGTTACTATAGCTTTCACAGGGACACGTCTCATTCAACAAAGGACTGCAAGACTTTGAGGCAGATTTTCCATGATAAACTCAAGAAGGGGGAAATCATTACAGAAGATACAGATGTCGTGGTGAACCAACCATTTCCACCGCATGCTAAAATGAATATGATCAATGTGATAGGAGGTCCTTCTTTATATCGAGGAATCATGGTGGATGAGGAGGAAGAAGACGAAGGCCTATGCATGAAGACAGATGTCGCCTTCATAGAATCGTTGTTGCGAATGAGAGTTTACAAAAAAAATTTTGATACGTTAGAATTAGACCAGGAGGCACGGCGTCAAGTGACGCAGACATTAGTAAATGTCTTTGAGCAGAGTAAGGTCATAGTATAATGTAACTTCTTTCAGCCGTCTTTAAGAAGGATAAGAAAGAATGAAGAAAGCATCATCACTTTTACCAATGCAGACCACATGGTTAGGAGGGTATGGCATAACCGCCTCTATATTCGAGGCATTGGTCAATGGGATGCAAGTTCGGATGACCCTCATTGATAGTGGATCCGGGATCAACGTAATATCACTCGCCACCTTCCAGGCTGTAGGTATACCTGAAAGAAGACTAGTTAGACAACAAATTATCATTACGGGTTTCTCATCATCGCCCGTTAGAACGTTGGGGTATGTGAATTTTGAGATACAAGTGGGACCAATCCACACTACGAATTGTTTGCATGTAATCGAGTCTGAGACAATTCATCATATTTTGTTGGGCAGGCCTTGGATCCAGATCATGAGTGTCCCCTCTACACTGCACCAATGCCTCAAGTCCAGGTGGAAAGGGAAGGATATCACCATTGCGGCCACAAAAGCATCATTTGACGAAACAGAAGCTCATCTGGTGGAAGCCATATTGTTTGATGAAATTGCTTATGATGGAACGGTGGCCCCGAGAAGGATTATGGCTGTCAGTTTGTCGAAGTAGGAAGACAAATGGGACAAGACTAAGGTGACAGGGGGCAGCGAAGTAGTCAGTCAGGTGACGTTGCCAAATGGAAAAAGGGCTTACCGATTGTAATGGTGCACGGGTTAGGGGAACACCCTTATCCCCCTAACGGCATGACAGTAGAAATAATGTTAGAGGATGCATTCGTGAAACAGTATGGGCTAACCAATGGAACCTATGTGATGAATTGCGAAGTGCCGGACGAACCTCCGGAATCAATATCGTCGCCGTCACCGGAGGGGTTAGAGGAAGTCTTCCTCGATGGGGAAGCAGAGTAGAGACCCACATGGTGAAGGGCTTGTTTGGAGATCAAAGAAAGAACCTACTCACCCTACTCTAGGAATTTCATGACATTTTTGTGTGGTACAAAGAAATGTTAGGGCTGGATCTCACCCTGGTTACATATAAGTTGGGGGTTTCCACGACGTGCACTCCGCCAAGCAGCCGCCTCAACACTTTTGACCCAAAGCAGATAAAATCTGATATCACTAAGCTTATGGAGGCCAAGTTCATAAGGGTGATAGAGAATCCCACCTGGCTAGCCAACATTGTACCTGTGAAGAAGAAGAACGGCCAGATACGGTGTTGTGCTTAGTTCAGAGACTTAAACAAGGCATGCCCTTAAGATAATTTTCCACTGCCCAATGTAGATGGCTTAGTAGATGCCACAGCGGAACATGATATTTTCTCATTCATGGATAGGTTCAGTGGGTACAATCAGATCAGGATGGCTTTGGGAGACGCTGAAAAGATGGCTTTTAGGACTACTTTCAGAAACTTTTACTACGTCGTGATGCCGTTCGGATTGAAGAAAGTCGGGGCTACCAACCAGATGGAAATGACGGCAATATTTTTCCCTTGCACGAATAATGAAGCTAAATATGAGGCGTTGGTGCTTGGCCTAAAGTATACAAAGAAAAAAGGGGCAACGTCACTCAAGGTGAAGGGAGATTCCACTTTGATGATTAACCAGGTTAATAGAGCATTTACTATCAAGGAACCCTCCCTCATATAGTATAGGCATGAAGTACAAAGGCTGACTGACACGTTCGAGAAGTTAGTCGTTGAATACACACCCTGGTCCCAAAATCATCATGCAGATGCGTTGGCTACGCTTGCCTCCAAACTTCCGGTCTCAGACCTTGTCCCCATTATCGAAGTGGCTATCAAGACCAACTCTGTTGTTTTTAAAAGCCTCGAGCATGATGTGTATCAAGACTGGAGAGATAGTGTTCGAAGCCGGCTTGATGAAGGGATCATAATGGTTAACCGAGAATTAAAAAATTTTGTGCAGTTGAAGGGAGTACTGTTCTATTGGGGAACAGATGGGGTCCTTGCGAGGTGCATAAATGTTGAGGAAGGCAGAAGGTGACTCCAACACCTTCATGAAGACGTTTTCCCCACAGAGGGGCCACTTTTACATAGACGACTACAAAGGATAGGGTACTATTGGCCAAACATGAATGAACAAGCCTTTACACTCCCAAAAGAATTGTCCGAAGTGCCAACTCCTGCCAGACCCAAAAGAAGTGAACATCATAGAAGTTGTCATCAGTTGGAGACAGCCCTACGTTGCCTACCTGGCAGATGTTGTGTTACAAACAGACCCCGCAGATTCCATTAATATCAAAAGAAGGAGCTCACACTTTTTTTCTTTTTAGGGGAGAATTAATGAGAAGGGGGATAGATTATCGATCTCTTAAATGCCTTGGGCTCGAGGAATAACGCACAATCTTGGAAGAGGTGCGTAGAGGTGCCTGTAGAGAGCACCAAGGAGCAAGACGTTTGTATGAGGAATTGTTGCGAATAGGGTATTACTGGTCAACCATGGAGATGGATTCGATGGAGTTTGTAAGGAAGTGTTATGCATGTCAAGTGTTAGGGAACGTCACACAAGCACTTTTCGTGCCCTTACACCCGGTGGAGGTCCCTTAGCCATTTCATACTTGGGTGATGGATTTCATAGGTCTGATCCCACCAGCATCCAAGGGGAACATATGGATTCTAGCTACTACAAATTGCGTCACCAAGTGGGTTGAGGAAGTTGCATTGAAGAAAGGGACGGGGGAACAAGTTTACAACTTCATCAAAGAGAACATAATTTGTAGATTTGGACTGTCCAGGAGGATAATATTGGATAACGGCATGTATTCACAAGCAAAGTGGTGTCTCAGCTGTTCTAGAACTACAACATCCACCACGATAGATCTTCCCCCTACTACCCCAAGGGGAACGGGCAAGCAGAAGCGACCAACAAGACGTTACTGAGGATCCTAAGTAGGATGGTTCATGAAGCTCAAGAAAACTGGCATGAGCAATTACCCTTAGCACTTTGGGCATACAGAACATCAAAACGTACCCTACTCAGGAAACACCGTTCTCATTGGTATACGGATGCAAAGCCATGATACCCGCAAAGATGATGATACCTTCCGCTAAACTATCATCATCCGCTAGGGTGGAACAGGTCACACGCCTTGGAGACTTGGAGGCCTTAGAGGAAAGAACAGACGAGGCAAAGGAAAGCGTCCAGGCATACCAACAGCGCCTGGGTCAGTCGTATGAAGCTATTGTGAAGCCTCGGGACTTTTTCGTGGGGGACTTAATACTGAAGGCGGCTGAGCATGTGATGAAATGGATACATGCCAAGAAATTTGAGCCCAAGTGGGAAGGACCCTACGAGATTGCCTCCATAGCCGATAGCGGGTACTGCCGACTGGTCAGCCCTCAAAGACGTCAAGTCATCCCAACAACTGTCAACTTCAAGTACATTAAGAAATACTATGCTTAATTTTATTATTCCTAGCTTGTAATGTAGGTCATTCATGAAATGAAATTAGGGTCGTAAGACATTTCAGCGAAGTTTTATTTTTCAAACGCATGTAAGACGTTTCAACGAAAGTAGGTAAGCCTAGGAAAAGATGTATAAAATATTTGAATATTAATACAAGTTATATCTTTCTTTGCTCTATCAAATATCAATGTTTAGTGAGAATTTAACCGATTTTGTTATCCCCCCTAAAATGAAACTTAGCCGTAGCAAAAAAAGGGTGGGGAGAATAGAATAATTACTGAACTCATTGTTGAAACTCACATAATTACAAAGGCGGAATTTGGCCATCATGTTAATTATCTCAATCACTTATTTAGCAGAACGTGGCTGCCATATACTGATTTATTTTATAAATTCTCTTAGAAGATATTGATTGTGCTAATCAATGAGCAAAAATGATGTAAAACGCTAAGTATGAGAAAATACACTATGAAATATCACGCTTTTATTAATATCTTATAGATGTACAAGAATACGAGAAAAGACAATACAAAAGCTCCAGCTGGGGAAACAAATCAGGAGCAAGTTTTCCCGAGACGTTAGGATAACGCTCCAGCATGACACGATGCTTACCTATCTTGGTTCTAATCCCAGTCATCTCCACCTCTAATTTAGCTATAACAGCCTCACGCTCCGCCATTTGTGCCTCAAAAGCTTCTACCTTATTGATTCTGAGATGATGTCTCTGAAGCCTTCTGCATGTGTGAATGTGAGGATGAAGACAGTCTAAGTCCAGACCTATAAAGGGGAGATCACGCCAGCTACCCAATAAGAAAGCAAGAGCCTGGGGGTCCGCGTTCTCATGACATAAATTATCTATAATGTAGAGGATCTGAGCCAACATATCGAGGGATATCCACGGATCCCGGGCATTTCTTTAATGTTGTTGAAGCTGGTAAGGGGGTGCGATTGCTCCGCCCTCTGCAAGTACGGGAGTACGAGACTATCAATCATCAATCCATAAAACTCCCCTATTACCCCGGACAGTGGCAGGGTAAATGACTCCAGATCAAAAGAAGAGTATTGGCCATTATTGGCGATCGAGGTATGTCCATCATATTTTACCTCGACAGTAGACGCTAGACCGATACAGTCCTCTGCAGTTCTATGAGCATCCTGAGACGACTCTAGACGGGACTGCCTCTCGACCCCCGCCTTCTTTGCCACCACTGGACGTGCGGAGGCTCACCTCACGGCACAGGTCGTGCCCTAGTGGGAGGTCCAAAATGTTAAAGTATGTGGTCCCAAGGATGAGGTCGATCCCAATATCATCAAAATCTTCCAATGGAGTATTAAAACCAACTGAGCATTCACCCATTGATTCACGCCGCAGATTAGGGGATGAAAACTCAAGGATATTCATGAAGATGTCGAGGGAACCCTGCTGAAAAGAAGAAGCAAGTCAGAAATAACGAAATGCAAGTCACAAAGACAATCAAAGAAGGTGCGTTTACCCTTGTACGAACTTCGGGGCTCGGAGGGCATGTCTGTGCGGGCACTGGAGCATTCAAGTCGGGGGTGACATCCACTGAAGCAGTCACCGCGTTGTCCACACCCACGGTCAGGTTAATGGACGTTGGCCTTAAAGTAGGAAAAAGAGGTACAACAAGGTCCTGAAAGAGCCAAACAACAAGTGTGAAAAAAAAGAAAAGGGAAGAGCTAAAGAGAAACTGTATATAAAGACTGAAACGGCCAAATACGCTACAAAAAAATTCCACCTCGCGCAGCATCTGAAGCTTGAGAGTTCACAATCATTCCTGGCTCATGGACCTAAGAGAAGTATGATAAGATTGAGTCATAATAATTGAATGTGTGTGTGTGTGTGTGTGTGTGTAGAGATAGGGGTGTTACATATGCATTGCAAACGCCCCCAGCCTGCTATTGCAAGAGCATTTCACAAGCCTCACTGACCTCGCTGGAGGAGCTACATGCCACCTGTAAAGTACATCATGTTCGCTAATATGTAATCAGAATGCAGAAAGGTAGCGTAAAAAATATAAATAAATATATAGAAACTGTTACTTACTAGAGGTTCAGCGTCAGAGATGACGATGTTACCTTGAAATTCAGGCCGAGGTGGCTCCAAGTCTTCTAGAGTAGAAGCATCAATAGGCCTTTCTACCGAGACATCCCTCATCACGCCTCTATGATGTTGGTGTAACAATGTGGATTTGAGCCTAGGGTTAGTTGCGGACCTTAAAAAGGATGTAGGAATATTGGTTGAAGAATCAACCCAATCAGGATCAGAATCACCCGACTCAGACGTCTCGATGGAAGTCTCGTGACCAACAGCGGGAATCTTTCTTTTCCTCTAGGGTATAGTAGGGGCCATCTAGCTCACTCTTCCACTAAGTGGTGATTTCATGGGCCGCAGCATCAGGTCCCCTCTATAAAGGTTTTCCTCTGGTAGATCAACTGGGGGATATTAAAGGTATTGCAACCACAAGTCAGCCAAGGCCTCCCAACATCTCTTCATTAACGTCATCACGTTAGGCTTACGGGTGGATTGGAGAACACAGAAAAACGGCGCATTGCTACTATGTGTATGTGTCTCTACCATCCAATACTCAAAGGCTTCTTTAAATTGGATACATGGTCTTCTCCCTGATGGAATACACTGATCAATACCATATTGGCGAGCCACTCGGTTGCACTAGTAACAAGTGCTCAAAAATTCATTTAGCACAACCTCTCACGCACGCTTAGTCACTACCGGGAGTGTCGATGGTGTCAAAATAGCCAACATAGTTACGTTAGTATCGGAGAGCCGAAGGGGAGAAAAACACATGCCTAAGTCAATTTGCTTCCCAAAAAAGGGGCATAGGTCATCCTTAACATGACCATCCGGACATAAGGTATAGGGTCGAGCTAAAAAGTACCCAAAGATGTCGATATCAGTAGAAAAAGACAGGCGCTTCGGAAGTTTATTACTACACCATGCCCATGCCCGGGACGGATCAACACAACCAATATCGGACTAAGACCAAGATGGGGCACACATTGGAACCACTCCCAGGTGAACATTTGTAAGAATGACAAGTCAATATAGGAGTTTATCTTATACCGTCCCAAGTTCCTCTCGAGATATTTATGGAGGCGATCCAACAAGTAATATAGATTTCCCAAGAATATCGGTGCTAAGGAGATATGATGACCCTTAGCAAGATTGATGGCCGTTGTGAGAACTCGAGCACTGACCATATCATCAGGTTGACCTACAAAGTGGAAAGAGACGAGACAACGAATAAGTTTGAGACCCACCTACTCAATGAGGCGAGTATGGTTAAAAATCTGTATGTTTTTATAATTAAATAAGAGAGAGGAAGAACATACCTTGGAAGATGTTTCGAGAAAGCCACATGGATAGGAAAGCAGCGAGTTTGACCCTTTCGTCTCTGAATCTGGCACCCTCTCTAACTTCCAGCGTCAAGTTCTTCTCGGAAGACTCCACGTCCTTGAAAAAATAGCACAACCACCCACCAAAATTTGACTTCTTGCTTGAGACACCTGTTGCATCGGGTTTATGAGAGTGTGATAAACCTTCCTTGATTAATTCAAGAATTTCCATTTCCTCAAGGGTTAAGGCGCTCTCGAACTGGTCATGGTTGCCAAAAAATAGAAGACGCAAAAGCATGTGGAGATCTTCTAAAGTAGGTGTGAACTCTCCCCAAGCACCAATAAAAGACTGAGACTGCCTACTCCAACGCGTCACCAAAGTATCAATAACAGACGAGTATATACGAATACTAAGACGCGAGCAAACCCTTAAAGCTTCATAAATGTCGGCATCTCGTAGAGTTTCAATATATGTATGTTTAGACAAAATGTACTCGCACCACTCAGGCCGACCCATCGTGGCTTGGTGTGACCATCATATGTGATGCGTGATGAAGGAAAGTCAACACGGGTTAATCGTGGTAATGGGATCGAGTCCGCTTCAGGGACTTCACAATTTTCGGCCATTTCATTTTCCATCAATAGCACGGACGACAATGACATAACCGCCTCCGGAGTTTTACCCATGGAATTAATTAATCTTTTTTCCACTACGTCAGACATTCCCCAAGAATGTCATTTACTTCAAAGTGAGTTTCAAAAAAAATGAATGAAAATAAGAGTATAACCCTAGCCGCCTAGCTTTATAAAGAAGAAAGCCTCCATCCCTGTCTAAATAGGGGCTGTGGTGTCTCGTCCAAGGGAGGACGGATGAGCACCTCATTCGACGCCATGACGCACACTCGAGGCGCAGACACGCCTCGCCTCATTCAAGGCGATGCGACACACCTCATTTTTTGATATACCTCACCTCGGATGAGGCCCTCCCGCTTCATTTCAGGTACGATGAAACTGTGGGGACTTCCCTAAAACGCATCTACTCGTAAATTATCATATATCTAAGTTTTTATGATCTGATTTTCTTGGATTTTAGTGATAAAAAAAATTATTTGTCCCATGAATAAGTGTGAAAGAAGCAAGAAAACTCAAATAAGAAAATGTATTTAAGCTTAATTGTTGTACCCTCAACCTTGAACAGGGGGCTAATGTAAATAGTGAGTCACGTCGTTAAGAGTGACGTGTGAGAGGAACATGTGACATCTAAAGACAGGTCCATGTGGCGACATCTGTAAAAGGCACACTTGTTTTATAAAGTTGGTGATCCCATTATATGAATTTAGGTATTAAATATTATACTTCATCTTCGAGTTTAGTGACAAAAATTTAAGGGTCTTTTCTTGCCTGGGAATAATCTGGGGGCTGTGGTCTGTTAGGATTAGGGTAATATTCACTACATCGAGATGGGAAGATCTCCTTGAAGGATCTAGTCACCTTACGAGAAGAGGAAGAGAGAAGAAGAAGAAGAAGAAGAAGAAGAAGAAGAAAAAGAAGAAGAAGAAGAAGAAGAAGAAGAAGAAGAAGTTTAGAGTTGAAACAAAGTTCTTTTGAGTGTAAAGACATATGATGAAGGAAAGATTTTCAGCTAAGCTACATCCTAAAGGACACAGTCCATTTTAAGTGAGGATTTGAGGATGAATCCTTTTGAGGAGAGGGGAATGATGAGAATCGCGAAGCAAACCAAAGGGATCCAATTACACATTCCGAATGGGCCAATTACAAGGGTTAGATCTAAGAAACTCAAAAAAAAATCTTAATGATCTAATCAAAGTGTTTTGGGTTGATTCTGGAAAATTGCATGCAAAGATAAGTCCAAATAATAATCAAGATTTTATCCATGCCATCAAAGTAATTGTAGGGTTTAATTAGCAATTAGATTAAAATTAGGTGTCTTTTAATCTTTCAAATGTAATTTTAGTTTTATTTTTAGAGTTTTTTAGAGTTTATCTTAATTGGCAATTAAACTAAAATTATAAGTTTTTTAATATTATGTGGAACAAACTTCTATATGGTTTATCTTATGTAAAAGGCAGAGATTATTGATAATATATTTTAGAGAATTTCTTTTTAGTTCTTCTCAAACCATTTGAACTTATTAGATTTTTTTATCTGTGGTGTTTACCCTGACTTATCAATTTGTTCATCCATCTTGGATTGTGGCGTCTTCGACATACCATTCACCTTCTTAGCTTTGGTTTTCTTCAACAATTTTGAATTTGGGTCAAGTTTTCATCCATTCTTGGTTTGAAATCGATCCTAGGGTTTTTTGAACCATCATTGTTATCAGATTTTATCAAAAATCATCGGTGAGGTTCATATCACTGTTTTGACGCAAGATTCCATACCAAATGATTATTTTAGTAAAAAGCTAAATGGGGCAGCCTTGAATTATCTTACTTATGACAATGAGCTTTATGCATCGATGAGGGCTCTTCAAACGTGGCAACATTACTTGTGGCCGATGGAATTCATCATTCATTATGATCATCAGAGCTTGAAGTTCTTGAAATCCCAAGGTAAGCTTAACAAAAGACACACTAAGTGGATGGAGTTCATAGAAACGTTTCCTTACGTAATAAAATATAAACACGGAAAGGAAAATTTTGTGGCTGATGCATTGTCTAGGAGGTACGTATTACTTAATTCTTTAGAAACTAAATTGCTTGGTTTTAAATTGCTTGAGAATTTGTATGCTACTGATTCTGATTTCAGCCACGCATGGAATACATGTAATAAGTGTACGTTTGGTGATTTTTATAGGCATGAAGGATTTATATTCAAGAAAGATAAATTATATGTTCCTATTTGTTCTGTTCATGAGTTGCTTGTTAGGGAAACTCATGAGGGTGGTTTGATGGGGCATTTTGGTGTGCTTAATACTTTAGATATACTACATGAGCATTTTTATTGACCTAATATGAAGCATGATGTGCAATCTGTTTGTGATAAATTCATTACATGTGAGTAACCATTTACCCGTGGTTTATACACCCATTTACCAGTGCCTAACCAACCTTAGATTTATTTTCTATGGATTTTGCTTTAGGATTGCCAAGGTCTCAAAGTGGTAAGAATAGCATATTTATTATTTTTGGTAGGTTTAAAAAATAGCTCATTTCATTGCATGTTCTAAAACCAATTATGCACAAATATTGTTGACTTGTTCTTTAAAGAACTTGTTTGATTGCATGATTTTCCTAAGACAATTGTTAGTGATAGAGATGTGAAATTCTTAAGTCATTTTTGGCACACTTTATGAAGTAAATTAGGAACTAAACTCTTGTTTTCTACTGTTGCACATTCTCAAAGGGATGGATAAACTGAAGTAGTTAATAAGACACTCATTATTTTGTTGTGTGCTATCATACAAAAGAACTTAAAACATTGGGAAAAGTGTTTGCCACACATTAAGTTTGTACATAACAGATATGTTCATTCTACTACTTCATTTTCACCTTTTGAAATTGTTTATGGTTTAAATCCTTTAACTATGGTGGATATTTTACCTTTGCCTACTAATGACCACGCTAATCTTGATGGTAAGAAAATGGCAGATTTTGTGAAAGATTTACATGCCAAGGTTTGGGCTAACATTGAGATGAAAATGAGCAATATGCTAAGCAATTACAGCCTAGAGAAGATAGACCAATTCAAGTCTTGGAACGAATCAATGATAACGCCCACAAGCTATATTTGTCAATCAACTATGGTAATGTTAGTGCAACTTTTAATGTGGCTGGTTTATTTTTGTTTGATGTAGAAAATTCGAGGATGAATCATTTCGAAGAGGGAGGGAATGATGGTGATCGAAGTGCTATTTCTAAATACTCGCAAGATTCATTACAAGGAATTGGCAGTCCAATGACTCGTGCAAGAACAAAGAGGGTGAAAGAGGCTTTACAAGGTGAAATCATGGAATTGCATGACAAATAAGCTATTCTAGAATATTCTAAAGTGTCACTAAGGATAGTCACTTATCTTTATGTGCAAGGCTTAGACTTAGAAGAACAAATGTTATAATCCATGACATGAGGGCTTTTTATTTTTTTTTAAGTTGTTTTGTTGGGTATAAACCTCTGGGCTCACTTAGGGTTTGGTTTTATTTTATTTTTTATATTTAAATTATTTTTAGGATTTTCTATATTTAAATTATTTTTAGGATTTTCTATATAAAGACTCATAGGTTGTAAAAAATGTCACTTTTGTCATTAATAATATTATTTCGCGAGCTTTTGCTTTGCGTTCTTATGTTCTTTCTAGCATACAGAATTTTGACTTATCAAGGGATTGACCCACTTTGTAGCGTCTCAAAATTAGGGTTTTAAGGACTTAGTTTTTCTTAGGGTTCTAATCCTATCAACAACGATTTTCATAGCTTCTTATTTGCGTCTTACTTGTTAATTCATGAATTCTTAAGGTGGGTCGTTTAGTGGTTCGTATCACCATAGGTTTCAATGGCCATTGGAGCTATTTTCTACGATCGACAATTCAACGATATCGATTCATTGGGTACATGATGATTGGAGCACTTTTCATGGCGATCAGGACTGAAGATGCGAAAAGCACTTTCAGGATAGCAATTGGGCATGTTGAGTGGCGATTGTAATTTTTTGGGTCTAATAAATTTGTACTAGGGTACAACAAATGCTTGAGGTGTTCAACAAAATTTAAAAATTTACATTTCTTGGTGGTGTTCAACTAAAATATAGTGGAGTTCAACTAAAATGTATAGGGGTTCAATTCAAATGTACAAAATTAATATTTATTGGTGAGGTTCAACTAGAATGTGGTGGAATTCAACTAAAATGAACAGGGGTTCAACCCATTTGTTATGGGGTTCAACTAAATATACAAAAGTAATATTTCTTGATAGTGTTCAATTAAAACATTGTGGGATTCAACTAAAATATACTAGATTCAGTCAAATGTATAAAATTAATATTTCTTGGTGGTGTTCAATTAAATTCTAGTGAGGTTCAACTAAATGTATAAAATTAATATTTTTTAGAGGTGTTCAACTAAAATGCAGTCGGGTTCAAGAAAAATATACAAGAGTTTATAAACAATGTCGTGGGGTTCACAAACTACATTTGGTTGAACCTCATAACATATAGAATGAACCTCAGTACATTTTTGTGAAACTCCACTATATTTGAGTTGAACACCACACAAAAAATATTAGTTTTATACATTTTGTTGGACCCCACTATATATTGGTGGAACTCATATACATTTTAGTTGAATCTCACTACAGTTTAGTTAAACTCCACCAAAAAATATTAATTTTATACATTTAATTGAAACTCATAACATTTGGATTAAACTCATGTACATTTTATTTGAACTCAACTACATTTTAGTTGAACACCACCAAAAAAATTAATTTTATACATTGAATTGAACCTTAAAACATATGAATTGAACTTCTATACATTTTTGTTGAACACCACTATATTTTAGTTAAACCCTTAAAAAAATAAAAAAATAAATGTTACCTACTTGAATCTTGTAAGATCAATTGCTCTAAAAATAATCTAAGCATCAACGCCAGGGATAATATCCTGGCACCGTAGAATTTTCTAAATATTTAATGCAAATGAATATAAGAGTCACTTATTTTGAAAGTTATCTAGTTAGAAATCAACTTTTTTTAGCAAAAAACTGTGAAGCAGAAGATGAGGCTAACCAAACCAAATACATCATAACTAGTTTGGCGGCTCTAGGTAGGGGTCGAATCATAATAGCCTAAACAACTTTTAAATAAAAAGGTTAATTACAATACATCTCCTGATCTTTCATAAATTAAAAACTTGCATAAAATAATCTCACTTTTAATTTTTTTCAGCAATGCACTGCACTTTAGTGTGACTTCGGTCTAAACATCTGACAGAAATCAAAACACACGTGATTTAAACGTGATTCTCTTAATGGATAATGAGATAAATTAACACTCGTCAATTAACACTCGTCATCACGTGTAGATCATCAACGGGGGAGAAAAGTCCATAATAAAAACTTGAGACTCTGTATCTTCTGTAATATGGGGATGTATCCCTTTCTTCCATATCTGGTACTTTGGTAGTGAACCATTTCTCAAGCAATTTTTTTTCTCTTTTTTCTTTCTACTGTTGTTTTATGTACTCAGTCCGAATAGAGAGATGGTGTTGTGTTGAGGTTGCTTAGAACCGAAAGGGGAATTTAAAAAGAGGGAACGATAAGGGAAAATGGAGAAATAAAAGGGGTGTTGCCTGAGTTTTTTTTTTTTGTAGATTGATAATTTATTGTGGGAGGTTGCCTCCTCTTTTGATCCTCTGTTTCTTGAGAGAAAATAGTAAATGGGTCCGTTTTGTAGTGGCAACCGATGGTGTTTTGGGAGGCTACTTCTGGGTTGCTCTGCTACAGAGAGACACAAATAAGGTTGATTTTTCAGAATGGGCAGCCTATAGGCTTGAAGAGAAGGAGACGGTTGTAAATGATTTTTGGATATGGAAAACAATAAATAATAAAATTCATGATCTAAACATACAATGAGAGAATAAATATATCATTTACGTGAAAAATTCTTAAAAAAATTCTCAGGAAGACGGTTAATCTTTACTTATGTAAAAAATTTTAGATAATTGTTGATGAGATAAGAGAGAAAGAACAGTGTCTTCAGTTGAGATTTGCTTAGATCTCTCCTCTTTTTTAAGAAGTTAATAATGATGTAAAAAAATAAGTCAATCGAATATGCAACAAACGAGTTTACCATTTTCCAGTTTTATATTTGTTGTCGTTCTGCTTCCAACCCATTGCTCTTTCTTTTCCCGCTTTCGTCGTTGAGGGAGCGTTTGATTTGGTTTTCGACATTTTGGGAGAGATTTCTTCGAGTTTTTCTCTCGCTCTCAATGAAAGCACCGAATGTAAAGGATTTTTTTGGTATGAAAAATTATCTACGAACAAATAATAAATATCATAATCTAGAGATAAAATGAGAGAATAAAGACACAATCATTTACGTAGAAAACCCTTAAAGGAAAGAAAAATCACGAGAAAATTGTTAACATTCAATTATGTAAAAGATTTTACATAAAAGATTTTCTTGCTTAGGCACTGGCCTTCCTCTTTTCTCACATCAACAACTATATAAAATCTTTTACATAAGCGAATATTAATAATTTTCACGTGATTTTTTTTATTTTAAAATGATATTTTTATTCTATCATTCTATCTCTAGATTATGATTTTCATATCGAACAAATCCTTTACAGCGAACTTTGGCGTGCTTTCTTTGATGTATTTTACAGTGTAAATACGTGTTAAAGAAATTATTTAAAACAGAGTTCATTACCTACATGTGGTGGTATGAAATAATGATTTTACTTTGCGGTTTCTTAGTAAATCCGCAAGCAACAGTCACGTCTATGTGCATTTTGATACAAACCACAGTTTTAATCTACATTTTTCCATATTCTATAAGCTTTGGAGTGTCAACAAGAGTTGGAAATGAACTGGGTGCGAATTCTTCGACCTCTGTTCGAGCTTCGTATTGGGATTTTGTACTCTGTTTTTTGCTCTAATGGTGAGGAAGGTTTGGGCAAAAATGTTCACAAAAGATGCAGAGATTTTGCGAGTTTGGGAATGTCCCACAAAAAACGACTTGTGGGGTGCTGAGAGGAATAGCAAGGTCAAAAAAGAAAAAGAAAAAACAAAGGAGTTGTAGAGCTTGAGGTTGTTTCGCGGGGAAGAAGAAAAGGGGGAGAGAGAAGGGGTTGGTGGGTGAGAGGATTTGAAGAGTGATGAGATGTATTGAATTATCCTATTAATCATTAAAAAACGTGCATGTAAGTTATGAGCGTAAGTCACGGTATGATGTAATAATGAAAAATTAAGTTAAAAATATTTTTTATGAAATTTTAAAGGTAGGATATCAAATAGTACGATCATACAAAAGTGAGGATGATTTTACTATAATTAACCCTAAATAAAATAATATATTAATAGAAAAAAAAAACGGGTTGCTCTAGATAGATATATCTTGCAGACAATGTCCAAATCTCACCTTTAGATAATTTGTTTTCAAGTATGCCTCGTTAAAACCTATGAAGACAAAATTTAGTTTGAAAAAACCTGGATAGGAAAAAAGAGTACATAATTTGTGACAAAAGAAATTTACTAAATAGATAAAGTTAGCGAATGGTCTAAACAAATTAAACAAAACGATAACATGGGGCATCCTCATATATCATTAGAAACATGAGAAATACAAAACTCTGAAGCATTAGTCCATCATGTTGAACTCAGAAAACATAGAGCATGATTAGAAAGAGAGTCTACAGGCACGACTTGTCGAAGGAACCTCCTTCAGATGATTTTCAAAAAAAACAAATATAACCACAAAAAAGGGGTCGCTCTCTGACCAAATGCATGAAGCGATAACCTTTTTCTCAAGCATAAGAGATACCATTTTCCACAGATAATGTGGGAAACTCAGGTATAACAAATCTTTAAAGGAATAGAAAACAACCCAAACCCACGATAATTGTGAAAAAAATCCACCAGAATACGCGACTATGACCAACAATCATATATCAATGTGATATGATATACATCTGTTGATAAGATTATAGTAATTACTCGTATTATTGTGGAAGATTAATAAGACACCATCATGGTAACCTAAAACTTTGTACGTAGGAAGGCAAAAGGAAGAATAGCGTTTTACTATATCAAAACTATCTCAATGACCTTAATTTTTTCCATGCATGCTTCATTTTCTGGTAAATGTACTCCAATTGTAGGTTAAAGAGAATGGCGTTTCTATCTTCTTTGCGAAGTTCCAAATATCTTACGCAATTATCAAAACAGACATTAAGCTTAGATCTGCTCATGACCTTTGTTAAGCAGTCATCAGCACATACCATTGCGTATTTCTCAGCGCTTGTTTCTGCAAGGTTGGATTGATACTGAAAAAAATCTGAAGTAAATGGATAACTGGAGTTGGTATATGGAGGAGAATATTGATGACCATTATTGATGTTGGCTTGAACTTGCATACCAAAAATCATATTCCAGATTATCACCATCATCACAAGATTGCACATATCTTTTCCTGCCATTGTAGATCTTATTTCTTTTCAGAGCTGGGCTTTTAATTTTATTATATATATCATAATTTATAGCAATTTGGACCTCCTTTTTAGGAACAGGTTGCTCAATAAAATATTTGATTTTTCATAACGAAAGCTTATTTTAAGAAAGATGACCTTTAATAATGTAGAACAGCGTATAAGAGCACTACAATTGGTTAGAACACTTTCAGGGAGACTATATAATTCGTCCCAAATACTTGTAAGAGCATAATTTGTATTCTAGATTTGCTAATTTAATTTCATAATGGATGATAAGACTATGTTGTTATTGTAAGAAAACTTATTTAACAATTTGAAGTTGACTCTTCATGGGGTAACCCCAGTCGTAAACTTAGCTTAAACTTGAAGTTGACTCTTTCATTTTTGCAATGGCTATTTTGTTAAGATATTTTTGGTAGAGGGTGAATCCATTATTATTTTATATAATTGTTAAATAATTATTTAATTGTTAAGTTTGATAACATGTCCATGTATTAGTCGATCACATGTCAAATATGAAAATCTCACATGATTTTATATAATCATGCATCTGTAAAAATATGATTTATTAAGATTGTCCAAATATGTTTATATGTATTGTTTTATGAAATCAATTGTCTGTAAACTCCTAGTTTTAACTAGTAAAATTAAGAACTCACATTCTAGCAGGTCTATCACCTTCTGGATTCAGCCTCTACCAAAATATCTTAACAATTCACATACTGTAGTGTGCAAATTTACTTCAGATATGCAATGCTAGATGTTTACATTTTTATGAATAATTCATCCAGAATCAAATTTTTTTACATTGCTATAAGATTTTTTCAATTGATCATTTGTCTAAGATATTTTATGATGTAAATGTTGCATTCTTTATCAGGAAAAAGAGTTATGCCTAATGCTTGGGTTTTGGATACTACTCAAAAGCCATATGTTTAGTAGAGGCCGAATCCAGAAGGTGATAGACCTGCTAGAATGTGAGTTCTTAATTTTACTAGTTAAAACTAGTTGTTTACAGGCAATTGATTTTATAAAGCAATACATATAACATATTTAGACAATCTTAATAAATCATATTTCTATAGATGAGATGCATGATTATATAAAATCGTGTGAGATTTTCATATTTGGCATGTGATCGACTAATACATGGACATGTTATCAAACATAATAATTAAATAATTATTTAACAATTATATAAAATAATAATGGACCGAGAGATTATTGGATATTTCTAAATTACAATACTTGTAATAAAAAAATAAAATTATAAAACGAACTTCAATGATACATATTTCTCAAATATTCTATTCTCCTCATGATATCGATCTTCATAATCTTCAAGCTTTGAACAAAACTCTTTTTAATTAGAAAAAATTATTTTTCTTAATTAAAATTTCTATAATTATCCAATTTAATATACTTGACTTTAACTCGGTCAAATAAATATTTTATTTGATTTGGTCAAACTTGGGTCAAACCCAATCAACCTATTAATTTTTCATTTTCATAAAATCAAAAATTAATAATTAATTTTAAAATTACATAAATTTCAAAATTTAAATGGATAATTAAAAGAGATTGGATTTTAATTAAACACTTAGGTGATAGAGTTGGTTGCATGGTTTGTTGGAAACATTCTTAAAACGTGATAACAGCTGCCACTGATAATATGACTCTCCGATCGTCGCCCATCACCACCGCTAGAATAGTAAATTTCCAGTGTGAACAGTGTTTTCGTAGATGAACAGTGTTTTCACGGATAAACAGTGTTTTCACGTGAACAGTAAATTTATGTCGTTAGGTAATAGTATATTATTAATGAGTATATGGACTTAAATTTGTCTGAGAGAAAGTCAACAATGTTTCTTAAATAGACTAATTTGTTATTATTAGTTTATCTAAAAAAGATAATATACCAAATTTCAGTTTTTGTTTGTTAATAATTTTAGGACTTAAGTTTTCAGTTTTAAATACTCATTACGTGTTATTTCTGTGTATAATTAGATCTCTGTAGCTATTTTTCTAGTTTTCTTGTATTGATTCCTCTAAATATTGTCATCTCATGCCAAGTGAGTAAAATATTGCTCTTTTTTTGTTTAATAAATATTTTAGGAAATTAGATGTTATAAAATTAGTCTTATCTGATTGAGTCTATCTTAAATACATGATAGGCAAGGGATTTTGAAATATATTTATAGGCACACCATTTTCATATATAATGAAAATGAGGAGCAAAATGGTGGCTATTTCTGCTGCAAAACTCATATGTGTGAGAAAATTAAGGTTCCTTATGATACTTCCAGTGATAAGGTTTTAAGTCTCTCTCTACCCTCACTTTTGAAGATTTCCCATCATCTCCCAAGTCACCCTTCTCACCTAAACAACCATGACAAATGAGGGAAACTAAACTCGAGTGTATGTATAGATGTGGTCTTTCTTATATGTTGTGAGTTGTGGATTACTCATGTTTCTCTATTCCTACTAATCTATAACTTTTGATCTAGTCAACCGAGGGGATAAAGATGGAATGTTCTCCATTGGTCAAACCCTGAGAATCCGTGTAGGTCCACTGAAAGGATCCCTTTGTCGGGTCATAGCCATTCGTCGTACATATGTTATAGTGAAGCTTGATTCACAGCAGAAGGTTCTTACGGGTTCATTAAGGATCTATTCTTTGTTCAGTTGAATATTGCTATATAATAATTTCTTGGTTCAAAGCTGCTTCAGTTCTATATATTGTCTAGTTTTTATTTATTTATTTTTATATTAGCATGGACACTAAAGTAACTCTTTATTAGCATCTTCAATGAGTGTAGAAAATCTTTTATTATTTTTTATAGATTTGAGGCGCTTAATTGTTGGTCCAGCATTACATTTTTTCCTCATTTTTATGTAAGAGGTATATTACTTGCATATGTATCTGCTCAAAGTTCAGAATTGGCTTTAGTGGCTTTCCTTTTGTAGGATACCTTTCATTCTCTCATTAAAGCTTTTCTACTCTATATGTCCCCATTTAAATTGGTTTAGGTAATTGTCAAGCCTATGGACTTAGAAAAAATAAAAAATAAAATGAATTTGTGATATCAACTATTATGAATTGCATAGAATATTGTTGAAATGCAAGTTTCTAATGAAGAGGCCAAACCGAATGGCCAACCATCGGAGACATATTTGATTTGGATCATTTCGTAACTAATGGCCAACATTTGGAGATATGCATATTCCTAAAACCATCACCATATTTTTAAATCATAGTGAATTGAAGAAATGGAAGAACCTCTACAACGAGGAGAGTACACATCCAACTTGGAATAAAACGATGCAGCTGAAGCAATTATTATAAATTCTTTGTCATTGTATTTTTGTTATAACCAAAAAGTAAGTTATAACGAAAAAAAGAATATGTATATGTCGTGATACCAATGAATGATTTACTTTTTTAAAGGAAAGTCTGAATTAATTTTTTTTATTCTGTAGCGAGTTATTATTTCATAAAGATTTACAATGAGATTAGTATGTGAAAATGATCGATTATATAAAAATGGCTAAGAGTATGAACATGATTAAGTATGTGAAGTCTTTGAAGAGAGCTTGAAGAAATGGAATAAGAATGACCAAGTACATGTAAAAATAGGTGTATGAAAATTGACAAGTGTATGGAAATGACTAAGTGAATGAAAATATGGCTAAGTGACAAAATAAGTACATAAAAATAATAAAAGGTGAGAAAATTACTAAGTGAATGAAAATTGTGAAGTGTATATGAAAGATTGTAAAAATAGCTAAGTGTATGTGAAAAATGTCTTAGTGCATGAAAATATGGTTAAGCGTGTAAAAATGGCCAAGTGTAGTAAAACAACTACATGAAAATGACAAGTATATGAAAATGTGTGAAATGGCCAAATATGTGAATATATAATTTATCAATTATGATAAAGTATGCGAAAATGTCTAAGTATGTGAAATAACCAAATATGTGAAAATGATTAAGTGTGTGAAATTGGCTAAGTTGTAAAAATTGCTAAGTGTGTGAAAATGACTAAGCACATGAAAATCACAATTGTCATACACTTAGTCATTTTCACACACTTAGTGTATTAAATGATTAAGTTACAAAAAAGGCTAAGTTGTGAAAATGGCTAAGTGTTTGAAAATGACTAAATGTGTGAAAATAAGTAAATTTATGAAAATGACCAAGTTTTAAAAGCGACTAAGTGTAAGAAAATTGTTAAGTGGGTAAAATGTCCAAGTGTGTGAATATAGCTATGTGTGTAAGAAAACTGTTAAGATATTAAATCGAAGCTTATTCAGAAATCTACATACGCAACCAGGTCTACCCGTCACAACCCATTTTCGGGTCCAAAAAATTATTGTTTTAAGTACTTTCAGAGGCCCAAAAATTGTTTCGGTCATAATTTTAGGCTTTTTCATAATTCCACTCTCTTTTAATTAAAATGTAAATAGGATGTTTTCCAAATTTTATAGGGTTATAATTTATAAAATTAGAAGTTAAAATTTCAAATTTTAATATTCAATTTCAAACTTTTAGCGGATATGTTTGATTTATAGATAGAATCTGACCTTGAGGGTTATACGGGTTCGTCAAATCGATAAATAGGATTTATTGATCATCGTAACATCACGACCTATAATTATATATGGTAAAAACTCATGTCGCTCGATACTTGTCACAAAAGCACAACAACATTATCAGTGACAACTTTTAACGAGTTTATGAATAAGCATTCAATTGTATCGAGAATCCTTAATTAATCCAATCTAATTTCACATAATAAGTGAGTGTCATGAATGTTTGCATTGAAATAATGAGTTTTTCTATTTTTATCGATGATTTTCCTAGTGTACGGTAAATAATTACAAAAATACCAATTTTAAGGAAAATTGTGAAGAATGGTTATTAGAGCCTTATAAAATGGTGATTAGGAGCAAAAAAGTGGCGATTGGGAGGGAGATTGGCGATCGCCTAAACTAGCGTTTGACTTTGACGATGCGATTAACACCTTCAGGATGGCGTTTAGGGGCTAAAAATAGGTGATTCTCCTATTTGGTATGGGGATTAGATTGTACGTATATGGTGAACCCCTCCAAAAATTATTAATTTGTACATATTTAGTGAACCCCACTACATAGTGGGGTACACAGGGAATCTTGAGGGGTTCACAAAAATAGTTCACGTACAAATTAATAAATCTTGGAGGAGTCACCAAAATATTTCACGTACAAAATCAATAATTCTTAGAGGGGTTCACCAAAATATTTTACGTACAAAATCAATAATTCTTGGTGGGGTTCACCAAAATATTTCACGTACAAAATCAATAATTCTTAGAAGGGTTCACCAAAATATTTCACGTACAAAATCAATAATTTTTATAGGGGTTCACCAAAATATTTCACGTACAAAATTAATTATTCTTGGAAAGGTTCAACAAAATATTTCACGTACAAAATCAATAATTCTTAGAATAGTTCACCAAAATATTTCACGTACAGAATTAATAATTCTTAGAGGGGTTCACCAAAATATTTTATGTACAAAATCAATCATTCTTGGAGGGGTTCACTTAAATATTCCACGTACAAAATTAATCATTCTTGGAGGGGTTCACCAAAATATTTCATGTACGAAATCAATATTCTTGGAGGGTAAAATATTTCACGTACAAAATCAATCATTCTTCGAGGAGTTCACCAAAATATTTCACGTACAAAATTAATCTTTCTTCGAGGTGTTATAAATTAAAAGGAGTGGGGAAAGATTATTTTACTTGATACTTGTTGTAAATGATAATAACATAATCAAGAATAGATTCTTAACCGTCATAAAAAGGTACTAAAAAGTGTTGTATTGATGTAAAATCGCCGAAAAATAATAAAATCACCAAAAAAGGAAAAAAAATTGCCAGGAACCGCCAGAATTGGGCCTGAAACCACCGGTATTAGGCACCAAAACCGCCAGAATTGAGCCCAGAACTACCGATATTGGTTAGAGAAACCGTCGGGATAGATTGATGAACCCTAGTACGTATTTGGTGAACCACACTACGTAATTGGTAAACCTCACTAAGTAATTGGTGAACCCCAGTACGTATTTGGTGAACCCCTCCAATAATTATTAATTTGTACGTATTTGGTGAACTCCACTACGTAATTGGTGAACCCCTCCAAGAATTATTCTTTTGTACGTATTTGGTGAGTCCCACTACGTAATTAATGAACCCCACTACGTAATTAGTGAACTCCTCTAAGAATTATTCTTTTGTACGTATTTGATGAACCCCACTACGTAATTGGTGAAATCCTCTAAAAATTATTCTTTTATACGTATTTGGTGAACCCCGTTACGTAATTGGTGAACCCCACTATATAATTGGTAAACCCCTCCAATAATTATTCTTTTGTACGTATTTTGTGAATCTCACTACATAATTGGTGAACCCCACTACGTAATTGGTGAATCTCTCTAAGAATTATTCTTTTGTACGTATTTGGTGAACTCCACTACGTAATTGGTGAACCCCAGTACGTAATTCGTGAACCCCTCTAAAAATTATTCTTTTGTATGTATTTGGTGAACCCCACTACGTAATCGGTGAACCCTCCAAGAATTATTCTTTTGTACATATTTGGTGAATCCCAGTACGTATTTGGTGAACCCCTCCAAGAATTGTTCTTTCGTACTTACTTGGTGAATTCTACTACGTGATTGGTGAACTCCGTTATATAATTGGTGAAACTGACTGCGTATTTAGTGAACCCAAAAAAAAAACCTGCTACGTGTTGGGCTTTGTGTGGCCCAGATTACTTTAAATGAAATCTAAGAACCATAAAAACCCAGCATGGATGCTGGGAATTTCTTCTCGGCATCATAAAAGTTTCCCATTGTTAGAATCGGTTATAATTTTCCGTTGGCTCGATTGAATATATTTTCTTTTAAAAAAGAGCTTCTAACGTAGCGCATGTATATATAATTAGCATGTACTTTACTATTTTAGGGATAATTACACATATGATGGACATAAGTCATTAGGTTGAAAATGACCCAAAATAGAAGTAATTGCAAATATGGTCGAATAGGCCACATGCTTCAAAGTTAACCGGAACGGCATCAATAATATTTACATCTATGGTATAAATTTGATGCTTATTAATTTATTATCCAAGAGTAGATAGTGTATTTACCACTAGAACAAACAACTTGTTAACTAAGTTGTAAATGTTAGGAGATTGCTCTTTATTTTGAAGTTTATAGAAGCTAAGGAAAGAAAATACTAGATTAGGTTGCTGCTGTTGTTCCTCATAGCTAGATGTGACTACGGTAGGTTCTGAAATGAGATACCTTAGGGATGTCTAAACCTATGGTTTTAGAACTAGATAGAATGCATAATAAGAAAGAAGATCTAGCCATCTTAGTTAAGTGAACGGGGGCTTTGTGGGATCTCCCCCAAGGAAGGAGAATCCATCTATCTTAGGTGGATAACATTTCGTATTACATTTATTGTCCTAATTGAAATTCATTGATCTCTCTCTCAAAACAACAAGTAGTTCGATGAAAAAGTTCTCCATATACACAAAATCTCTCCAAAAAGAAACAACAAGTAGTTCAATGAAAAATGGTGAATTTTCTAGTTTCAATTTGAGAATTTGCAAGGAAGTTCTAGAGTTCAGAGAGAAAGCCTGAGGATTTCTACAAACCTTCACATCAAGTTCAAGTCAAACAATGAGCTTGATGGATCTCTAAATAAACTTGAAGCCTAGAGATACAAGAAGAACTCCTCAAAGCCTTTTCCCAAAAATGGTGAATTTTCTAGTTTCAATTTGAGAATTTTTCTATTAAGCCACGAATTAAAGTTTATTGGAAGAGATTGAATCAGAGGATTATTCTTTGTTATGAATTCCAAAAGAAAGATTGTACTCATTACACATTAATACAAAAAATCTACATTTGTCTGTGATTTTGTTGTTTAAGTTTCCTAGTAGTGAAATATGTTCATACAAACTTCAGCCATGCTTGGTGAGACATCTCTCCCTTTCACCCCTTCTTCATTTGTAGTTCCAAACTCCCTGTCATCATTACAATCAATGGCTTCAAAGAATATTTCTCAATTAACCAACCTTATTGTTGTTGAAGATTCAATCATAAATCCTATTACTGCTAAGGCTATATTCATAAGAATTCAAATCAAAGATAACTACAGTTGAAGACTCTTACACAGATCGACTAACTTGTAGCCACTTGAGAAAGGTTGGTCTTCAAATTAATCAGCACTTCTCCATTGTTTACTACAAGCAAGAAAGACATCCTATCATTTCGTTGGATCGACTTGCTGGAAAGAATAACATTGCTCTTACAAACGCCTTGTAGATTGGGGGAAATAAATACATCATGATGTTCTAGTTTAGAGGCTATATTTGACATTAAGGCTGATGGAACTACTGTGGAATAAAAACTTGATGATATGAAGCAAACAATATTCACTCTAACAAAAGTAGTTGAAGATAAAGGCATTCATATTGGTTCTCTCATGAACAAGTTAGAAATCGAGAACTGTGACAACACAAGCCAAACCCACTCTCATCGTTCGAGTTTTGCCGATAACAAACCTGTTGAAAGTAAGGATAAAGAAAAGTTCATGCAAGTGACTCATCAATCTACTCAATCTCCAGCAATTTTTTCGCTATCTGTTCAACAATTACAAGACATGATAATGCATATCATCCAAGCTCAGTATGGCGATCCATCTCAAAGCTCTTTCTCGCATTCAGAGCCTTACACATAAGAATGAGCTAGTAGTTAATTATATTAACTGGTTGCGACTTCTGATTCTTGATTGCAAAGATTGTCTGCCTGAGATTTCAACAGTTGAAATGCGCATCTAAGGAACTTATTGAGGACTTCTCATCCGTCAAGGAATCGAACTTCACATATTTGAAGAGCTTGCAATCACGATATGGAGTTGAGCATCGCCAGACGTGGTAAACAAGGAATTGATGTCGTGAAAAGTTACGTGCACCTTCTAGCTACGCCCGTACTACTTGTCAAAAAATAAATTGGGACAATCATCATCCGTTGATTGCTTAAAATCAAAGAACTTAAAAGCTGGTGATTTTGAAATCCTTAAAGAAAATAATACAAGACATTCGAAGAACACAACTTGTCAAGTCATCAGCAAACCCTTAAGAGGATTCGTTCGACTATCTCAGGGGGCAATAAAACATGGCTCTCTTCTAAATATTGTCCCCAATACAAAATCCTAGCAGAAATAGAGTCCAGGATTTGAGTAAATTATAAACACACTTTAATTTATAGAAAAAATTTTATTCATTCATTAAATTGAGTAATACAAAATGTCTGAAAAATAATTAAATACTCATAAATAGTTATTACACGCTATTTTATGTACATAATTTCAACAATTATTTTTTATATGAAACGGAAACATTTACGTTTTAATTATACCTTTTAATTTAATTAATCAACTAATTATATGTGAATTTTTATTTAATCGAAATTATTATAATAATGTAATTTACACATGCACAAAGTTAGGTTGGACACTTGGCAAAATGAAAAGTGTCCATACCTAATTATATATATATAATATTACAGCCGAACCAAAACCACCAATAGCTTTTCAACTGACCAAACTGTTGGTTTAATCAGTTTTGTCAGTTTTTTTGTTTTACTTACATCCTTATGTATAATGTCATTATAAATAGGAGGTCTTCTCCAACTTTTTTTAGTTAAGTCGTTCGACACCATTAGTTGAGAGAAGAGAAAATCTTAGAGCCTCTATTACTTGCTCTAGCTGAAAATTAGGAAATAGGAAGGAGAGATCAATTTTCTAGATCTTGGAGTGCCCATCCTCTCGTGGATGGTTAATGATCTATTGAATAACAAAGAAGATCACAATGTCTCATTATTCATGTGATTCAATCACACGGTCGAAGAACGACGATGTCGGACTGCGGCTTTCATGGTGGCGTGGGAGGCTTCATTGTGGCGGCACGCGGATCAAGGTTCAGATCCTGATGTGGAAGGAAGAATTTTTCTTGGTTCACGCTTCAAAGGTAATCTATATGATTCGACTCTGTGAGCATAGATATGATTGTCTCATAAATATTTCAAAGATCGAGACTATTTGCACTACATCAATCCATCATATCTTTGATTGAGTTAAAGGTAGAAGCACGTCATTCAGTTCTCAACGCAAATCTATTGATGAGATTGTGAATACTTCTAAGCTAGTGACTCTACGTGCACATCACGATTGAAGATGATTCATGCTCCAAAACGTCTGATGATGAAATAGTGGAAGGCCCTCAATGTTAGAAAGTAAGCTAAAATTGATGACGAGCTGAAAGAAGTTAACTCGAGCACTATGAAAGAACCTCGTAGAGAAGATGATGAGGACAAATACTTAAGCTATGATTTGAGTATAATGATGTCTTTGCTTAGAGATACAAGGAGATGTACGGTTTAGACCAAAAGATAGTCGTTTATAGCTTGGCTGTGCAACATGGAATTCAACCCATCAAGCAAGCATAACTTCGCTTCCAATGGACCTATGCTTATCCCCCAAATAGAAACTAAAGTCAATAGGCTAATTGAAGGTGACTTCATTCTCGAAGTTAAATACCGAACTTGGATTGCAAATATTGTCTCTGTAGATAAGAAAAATGTATAAGCCTGTGTTTACATCGACTTTTATGATCTCAATAATCCATATTCCAAGGGTGACTTGGTCTCATACTTCAACTATTCAAAAGGAATAACCTAAAATTCGAAAGTATTACGCTCGAAACATGTACCAAGACCAAAAAATAGACAATCTAACATTAGCTAATATGCTACAATCATATCAATGTTGGGTGAGGAAACTATCAATGTGTTAGTAATAGGTAGGGTTTGGTTCTTCATTGTCGAACTTTGGAAAAGGAAAATTTTATTTTTCCAGGCTTAAAACGGATAATCTTGATCTACCACGAGGTAGATCGCAGACACGATAACTCGCACGACCACGAGAGTTCGCAATGGAGATAGGTAACCAAGAAGCGGAGCTAGAGTAAGCCGACCACGAGAGTTTGAATTTCTACATTTCCATCATCTCCAGATTCCAAAAGCAACCGATGCCAAACTAGAAGCAGAAGAGGGAGTCCCAACCAAGGAATCTCTATCCAAGAAGAGAAAAAATCAGTACCTTACTAAGAGCTTGAAATTAAACCAAAAGAGCTGAAACCAAAATGAGCATGCAAATGGATATTGAAAGAAAACACGGACACTTTCTTCTTCAGCCAAGCTACAAATGGAGTACGGTCAATTTAATATGCATCCCATCTTTTATTAAGGTTTGGTTTAAGAGCTAAACAGTGTTTTTCATCATCTCCAAATAAACTCTCTAATCTTTCAAGGGCCTTGAAGCCTCCAAATCCCTTCCGATCGAAACCCTACATCACCATCCTCCTATGCTACCGCTCTAGCCAAGTTATCCTCAATATGCTTAATCTGATGTATATGAGCAGAATTGGGATTATCATTATACAAATCGTGAAGCTTACTTTCAAGTATACCTGACAGCCAGCCTTTTTAAGTTTCACCAATAGTTCTTTTTTCGTCCACTTTAGAATATTGTTCTTGACCGATTGAAGTTGATCCATAATGGACCTATTTGCAGCCCCTCTCTCTGAAACATTCCAGTACTTTGCAATTGTTTCCATGCACTTCTTAACAGGCCAGCGTCTATCATATCAAAAAATCTGACGCCAATTGTTGAGGACTTTGCTAGCATCCAAGAGCAGAGCTACACGATCAACACCTCCAATTATTGAAACATCTGACACCAATTGCTGGAAATAAATCAAGCCAAGCTGCACTACCAAGTCACTGATCCAGTCGCTCCTCAATAAGACCACAGTTCTGTCTTTTATTTGTCCATGTAAATTGAACACTGGTAAATACCAAATCACATAAATTTCTATCTGAGATGAAATTGTTTAAAGTCATCTATGGAAGACCAAGAGTTAAGATCAACACCAGATTTTTCAGCGACACTGGGGATAGCTTTAAAATCTCCACACAATAAGCAAACATCAAAAGTCAACTAAAGAAAAAACAGTTTCGATAAAGAAATGTGAATATTTGTCAATCAAAATGCAATTTTCATTATTCGAGAGAAATGCCAGACCACCACTGAGACCATTGGAATCAACTGACAAACAATGTTTCATACCAAGCCGCCTCCTTACTTGTTTGAGATGATGACTTCTATTTTTTTGTTTCTAGTAAAAACACCACCTCGGGATATAAAGCTTATAAAACTTCTTCAGCCAGTGGAACGTCAAGGTTCTCCCTACAACCTGATAGTTCCAACTCGTCAGCATCATTGAACACAACGGGGCTATTCTTGACTAGCTACCCTCATCCTATCAATAGGACTTCCATCTAACTTAAAACTTTTTGGCACTATGATCATTGCTTTTAGACTTTGCGATTAAAGAACTATTACCAAAGTTCTCTTAGAAGAAAACACAACCTCCTTTTTCTTTTTCCGTTTTTAGATATTTAACGTTTATCTTATCAGAATTCGTCAATATCGGATTGATAATGTGACACTAAAAATCTGTTATTTACCTTATCTGAATTATAATCAATCATTGAAACTAAAATATTCCTTATCAGAATTAACTAAAAAATGAAACTATAATCAATCATTGATTATCAACTAAATTAATTAAAAAAATAAAAAATAGCGTTTGAATTGAAAGACAATAAATTCTAGAATGTTTAATTAAATGCAAAGACCCCAACAAAACTGATTATGAAATCTGTAAATCGAAGTTTAAAATCATCAACAATTGGTTGATGACGTGCCACTAAAAAACTGTTATTTATCTTATCAGAATTAGAATCAATCATTGAAAATAAAATATTTCTTTATCAGAATTACCTAAAAAAACTAGAATCAATCATTGATTATCTATTTTAATTAAAAATAAAAATAAAAAATAAAGTTTGGATTGAAAGACAAAAATTTCAGAATACTTAATTAAATGCAAGGACCCCATCAAATCTGATTATAAAATCTGTAAATCGAAGGTTAAAATCGTCGACTATAAATTCGTCAACAGTCGGTTGATGATGTGACACTAAAAATCTGTTATTTACTTATAATTTAAATAAATATGTTATTTCTTAATTTGGCTTTCAAAACTTGTCTATTTTATGCCATTACTTTTCTTTTTGGGATTCTGATTGGCAGACTAAGAGATTCTTTCAATGATGGGCCCTACACTGAGAAATGGTGATCATCAAGAATATGTCATTTTTAAGAAAATAAAAATAAAAATGACCAAGGATGAAAGAAACATAAAAAATAGCTAGCCAAATTCGAAGAAAAGAAAAACATCACGCACCAAAAACAGTCCCCACGCGCGCCAGCGAAGCTTTGATTTTTTGTCGTAAAATTTATATCATATATACTGTATAAATGAAATATATTTAAAAAATTACACATGTATATATGATATGTACCATATATTATATAAACTACTAAGATCTGGAAAAGTGAGGCGAGTAGTGCGAATTTTTTCTTGCATGTGGAAATTTATTTTTCAAAGATCATGCCAATTGACTATTTTTTATGTTTTTTATACTTGTGGACATTTATGATTTTTTTGAAAGTTAACTATTTATTAATATTACTATCGAGAAATTAGTATCAAAGGGCATGCATTCAACTAGAAAAATATTGACCATATACTACAATGTAATTTACAAAATGGTTGGTGCATGATCCATATTTAAGGTTTGAAATTACTCTTAATATTTCTATGTATAAGAATGATTATTTAATTTAGAAAATTTTAAATTAATTATAGAGTTATTGTTTTGCCGTTTTTAGTTGCTTTAAAAGAACGGATTCTACACTTCCCCTAACTTATTACAGACTAACATTCTTCCTCAACCAATTCCTAACAAATTCGCACAATATCCTTCTCGTCCTCCATGAACAATTTGATCGGGGGCCATGGAGTTGCTAAACATTCAATTGGCTTCCTTTTTTATTTCACTGCTACATTTTGTACCCGTTGAAGATTCGATTCACCAATAAGCTTTATTTTTGTTGATCGAAGGCCATGGGTATTGTTCTTCCCCCATTATTTTATCGGAGGTATGAGTATAAGTTTCACATCTGAAATATGACTTAATTTTCTGAAATAGATTTCAATCATTATCTGCGGAGGGTTTCTTTCACAGATATTTTTTTATGCATAAGGAGGGCTTAGATTTGGCAAAATCTGATGCTAGCTCACTGTGTATTCTTGATTTGGCAAAATTTTCAGAGATAATTGTCGTTTCTAATTTGTTTTTATGAAGTTAATTGATGAATCAACTGACTTTGATCTTATTGATAGATTTTACCGTCTTCACCATCTTAAAATTGAAAATTCTTACTTTTATTTTCCTGCGTATATATCTCCAGTGTGTAGACAAATTGAATTTTAGGCTATGAAGAGGAAATTGTGAGGTTTCCTTGTGAGCTCAGTGGTTAAGTTAGGGGTTATTTGCATAAATATACCATTATCATTTTTTTTTTGTAGGATTTTTCACTACAACAAAACAAGGCTACGATAGCGGTCAAAAATGTTATCATAGGGTTTTGATAGTGTTTTCAAAAACGTTATGTATACCGACGTTATTAAAAGTCCGCCACCTATGATGGCGTTTTTAAACGCTATAAAAAATCTTACGTTAGCGTTTTTAATGCGCTATGAAAGGCTTTTTATAGCGTTTCTTAAATGCTATCAAATGCTTTTCATAAAAATATTTTCATAGCTTTTTATAAATGTTGTAGTAGTTTTTTACAGTGTTTTATAAATATTATCGTAGGTCTTTCATAGCATTTTTCATTACTTATTGTTTTGTTGATATTATTAAATACTTTTTATAATTTTTTTTATTACTTATACTTACACTTGTACAAATATAAAAAATATATAATTTTTCAGAAAATATCACAAAATACAAAATCACATATCATTTTATTTAATAAATCAAAATTATTACATACTAATTGTCTACTAGAAATCACATCTCAAAATGATAATTACATATTGATTTTTACATAGAGCAAGCAAAAGTAATTTATCCAAAAAAAAAAGTAAAATCCAGTATAAATTCACATCTAGGTACTGAACGTGGATGTATCCTAGCAGGTCTACTTGGTGGTTTTCCTTGGTGAGGAGGGTGGCACAGGTAATTGCCTTGGTGATGCTTCAATATAAAATAAAAGTATTGTACCAAAGTATGGATGATCCATTCAAATGAAGGAGCAAGCCTCATATTTCAAATAGTACAATCTAAATAATCAACAGCCTCCTATTGAATACACAACTTATATTTATATTAGTGAAGTTCAAGCCACTCCCCACATTACCAATGTTCGTTCATAAATTGAAAAAAAGGCTTCTATAGATTAAACTAGTAGCTCATAAAGAAAACTACACCATCTAACTCTCAATTTTCAGATTGAGAGTGGTTGCATACTACACGTAGTGAGCGAATGATATTTATATCATCACACAGTCGATTCATGCTTAACGATTCACCAACAAAATCTGGGGAAATTCTTTTATAACAAGTGAACAACTTGGAATTTAAAACATCAACTACTAAGATTCAATGCTTCTTCCTGATACTCTTTTGTAGCTCTATCAATTAAAATATCAACTACTAAGATATTTATTTATGATTATATTTTACAATTGTCTTAAATATAGTAACCAATATTTTTACCTATTGAAACACACCCAATCTTTATCCATTCTGAAGCTACAGATTACTGATAAGTCAACTACTAAAATGTAGAGATAATTATTGTAACATTTTAAATTAGGTAAATCATGAATTAAGAAAACTAAAGGATAACAAAAAGTATCGTTGAAATTCTACAGCCTCTCACGAGCTACAACAAATAGAAAATTATTGTTTATAAGAGAATTCACACTCGTTCTTTAAGCATGTTGCTCTACACTCAGGAAAATTACACAATCATAATAGTTAAAAGAAAATTCTTTAAGTGCTTAGCCCACAAAAAATTCAGAAAAGACATTGAGAAGCAAAATACCAAAGGAATTTGAAGTACTTAAAATTTGAGCAAACACACGCCAAGCAGAATATCAATAGAAGATGAGATGCTATACATAACATACTTAACAAAGAAACATATTTCCTTATTAAATAGAAAATGCAATGAAAGAAAACCTTGTCATCTTCTCGTTATTGAAAACTATAAACAACAACTACAGAAAAATCATGAAATCATATTACATATTTTGAACTAGTGTAGAACAAATGTCCATTTTGACAGCATTTTTTAACATGATGCAATGCTACGTTAGTTTTAACACCATATACCCCCCCCCCCATATTATCCATGGTAATTACATAAATTTATCAGCCCTCTTCCACTAGACATAGTTAAAATAATAAAACAATGAAGAAAAAAATAATACTGAAAGAAACAAAGAAAATGAAAATTCATGTGTAGCTATATTTAAGGGCCAAGATCTCTTTCAAGCATGGAGGGTTTGGGAGATTGTAAAATCCTGCCAAAAATATGATGAATATAAGGAGTGAGAGAAATAACAACACAACTTTCTTTCAAGCATGCGCTTTGTAAGTGGCCAACAAATTCGACTCAACGTGCAGAGGAGAAAAGTTTGCTTCTTTTAAGCACAAAAGAGAGTGGAACTCAGTAAGCCTAATTTTGGACAAGCATAGCAAAAAACAGCAATGAACATTCTTTCAACAAACTCAATGAGAAATTTATAGATAACAATAATATATGACCAATCAGAGAGAAAGGAGGAATGTAGAGATATAACATAGATTGGGAAAAAAGAAAGTTAGCATAAAGATATAAACGGGCAGCAATTATGCAATTTTTGAAATCCTAAGTCTCATTAGCTAAAAATAGTATGCCAAGATTCAAAGATATACTAATTTAACTATTAGTTTTATTTTCTTTAACATTCATGCCTTTGCTATTGAATTGAACTCAAACTATAATAACAAGCAATTAGAGCATCAACAATACCAAGACATACATAAACGCCCTGTGGAAAGCACGACCCTTCTCTCAATGTAAATATCATCTCCTTCCACCAAGTCCTCTTATATTCTCTCTATAGCCTACCCTTTCTCTCTCTATAAATGACAGAAAGAGTGTGAAAGTAATTCTTAGTTCTGAAAGTGAAGTACATAAAAAAATTTAGCGAACGTGAAAAAGAACCTTGAATAAATAAATCAGGCAACTGTTTTACATTTCTACAAGAAACATTAATGTTAACAATCTAGCCAGTAGCTACATGAGAAGATAATAATTAGGTGATACCTTGTGAATAACAATGTCGTCCATGAGCCTTCCAATAAAGGAAAAAGCTTTAAGAATCTGTTATTCATTTGCCACCCATTCATAGGCCTCTTTTGTTACAATATCTGCCGTGTAAAGGAATGATATTGTTGCGAACAGGTGACAACAACCTGATACCAATGAAACTTTCAAATATTCATCCAATGTTGGTGTATATCCTTTTTGGTACCAAATAGCTTCAGCAAGATAAAACCTAGCTTGTGTTTTCATCTATTAATCGCAAAACACAAAAAGGAAAGAGAGAGGGGAAAGAATTAGAGAATATGATAGCTACATTATATATAATTCAAACTTTGAGAGAGATTCTACATACTACTTCTTTTGTATAGTGAATGTGATAGCTTCCTCCTTCCAAACCAATATCTCTCTCAAATTCTTCATAAGCATTTAATAAAGCCTCATAAAACACTTTCATGTATTGTGGAAATCGATCTACAATGCTTCTATCCCATTTCTCTGTTACATCAGTGAAGATTACAAAGTTCTGCAAATGTGGCATGTGTATCATATATATCATCCATAATTGTTATCAATGCAATTACTTTGGTCAATAATATTCTTCCAATTGAGTATTTGGGCTCAAAATATACTCTCACTGTCCAAAAGTAACTTTCCATTGCCATGTCCCTTGCAAATGATAACTTTCTCCCCAAATCCAATTCTTTCCACCACCTAACATTTGATTTTGGTCATATAATGATGGTGTACATTTATCAAATGTTTCTCTGGAAAAAATAAAAAGGATTTTTCAAAAATTTTCTTTTTAAATCAACTTCCATTTATTGAATTTTTAGCTGAATTTTATTAAAGAATTTATGAATTTATCAAGTTTTTTCAATTTTTTAAAAAATAGATATGACTTTTAGAAAGTAATTCCAAACATATCCTAAACAAATATAATGGTGGGGCTGAGCTGCTCAAAGAAATTTACCTTGTGACTTCACCAAGTTCCTCTTGGTAAAGTTTCTGTAGCATGTTAAAATCAAGTTTTGCAAAGGTAAGAAGAACATCATTATGTGACGGATCATTCTCGTAGATAGAAATGTAGTGTCTTGCCTCCAACCTAGGCATGCCTTTATGGATAGGTTGCACTAGAGCTTACCATTTATCTCCTCTATAAATGACAGAAAGAGTGTGAAAGCAATGCTTTTAGTTCTGAAAGCGATGTACTCTTAGAGGTAAGTTTCATGGATGATCTGCCCAATGATGTACTCAATATCTTCTAATTTCAAATAGGGAAAAAGTGGGGATGAAAGATATTGACATAGGATGCAGAGCTACATTATATTACATTTTTCACTATCTAGTAGTCATTGATCATCCTCCTTCATTGCTCTTAAGTGCCATAAATGCTTAGACTAGCTAACATGTAACACTTCTCTCATTGTAGGAGTGTAAGAAAAAATATTAGGGTCCAAGCTATTCTCACCATCTAACATTACTTCCCTCTATGCAGCTTGTCATGTGGACAAAAGATAATCTAAGAACATCAATCAATTTTCTCACATTCAAGGTCACCATAAATCGATTAATGAGTTAAAAATAGAAATTAAACTATCAAGAAGATATATAAAACTACAATGAAAAGCAACAATTGTAAGCCTTTGACAATCCCTCAAGAGTTTAGAGTTGCAAAGAAGAAACACAATCTCTGCAACATTAAATATTCACAGTCCAGTTACAGATTAGTTAGCTTTCGGAGGTAATTAACTTACCAAAAATTAGAATGCAAACCATAAATATTTTGAACAACATGCCCTAATTAACTTACCCACAAAGAACCCAGATAAGAAATCAGTGGTTTTCATTTTAAAACTTACTCATGCCCAGAAATCGCGAACATAAAATCACAAAATCAGACGAAAATCACTAAAATCATACAAGAATTTGAGAATGAAACCCTTACATCTGGTTCTAAACTGCAAAATCAAAGTAGCTGAGAGAGAGAGGGGGGGTTCTTGAGACGAGCTTCTGTGAGCTTTAAGAGAGAACTGTGAGAGAGTTCTCGTTGGTGAGAAGAGTTGTTGTATGAAAGAGATAGCTACAATGAGAGACGCGGATTAGGGGGAAGTTTTCATTTGGTAAAGAGAGACTCATGGAGCGTCATCGCAGAGAGAAATTGGGGTTGAACTAGAGAGACGCTTCGTGAAAGATACACCAGAGAGAGCTTCACCAGATAGAGCTTCTAGAGAGAAATATGAAATGGTGATATTCGTAAGCTCTAAGAGCACTGAGCTTCCCCATTCTAACAGAGGTTGAAGTTGAGAGAAAGTGAGATTAAAATAGAGAGTTGTGAGAGGGTCCAATTTTAGGCGGGTTGGATAATTTTTGTCCCCGCACCAGCTTCCCCATAAATTTTTTTCCACACGCCAGCTTCTCTTAGCGTTTTGCTAGAAAACGTTATTGTAGTGTACTATACAAGCACACGTTTGTTGTAGTGTTTATACCCCATTTTCAAAACTCAGAAATTTATATCCTTGCCCTACTAAATCAAACCTTATTTATTGTTCCCACACACTACCTAACGAGTTCCATCAAGTAGGAAAAGACGATAACATGCATCACACTCTTATTCGCGTCGTGTCTCTTCTATTTCCATTCTCAACTATTTACGCTCATTTGCTCTCTTCTTCCTCTTCATCTTCATTCTTATATGTGCTCTCTCTTCTCGCGTCTCTTTTGCTTCTTCTTCGGCAAGACCTCCCTACAAGTCGTGTTCTTCTTCTTCAACTTCTATTTCCAGAGCACTCCGGCACGATACCCAGGCACGACACCCACATACGGACAAACTCAGGTACCCATTTTTTTACGCAGAAAGAGTTTGTAACTTTTTCTTTTGTTTTTCTTAGTAGACTTTTTATGTTCTGGGGTTAAGAGAAAATCTTCTAGGGTTTAGGTTGTCTCTCTTGATGATTATAACCTTCTAAAATTTTGGATTGGTTAATACTTTTTATAGATAAATGTGATAACCATTTGAATATATTGGCTACTTGAAGAGTTCAAGTAACTGTTTAGGACTACCTGAACCCTTCAAGTAGTCAATTTGAAAATAATAAATCACTTTTTAAAAATTTCAAGTAATCATTTTAATTCTGGAAGTGAAATAAGTGACTACTTGAAGGGTTCAAGTAGTGTATCTGACTACTTGAACCCTTCAAGTAGTGATTTAAACTATGAAAGTTAAAATAAGTGATTACTTGAAGAGTTCAAATAGTGTATGACACTACTTGAACACTTCAAGTAGTAGTTTTGAATCTGAAAGTCAAAACAAATCACTACTTGAAGGGAGTATATGACTAGTTTAATCATTCAAGTAGTTAAAACAAGTCACTACTCGAAGGGTTCAAGTAATTATATATGAATACTTGAACCCTTCAAGTAGTCATTTGTTCACTATTTGAAGGGTTCAAGTAGTTTTCTAGAACTACTCTAACGCTTCAATAAGAAATCAAGTGCTTTTGTGTGTATAAATAAATTATCATTCTTACTTTATATCTTTGCATCCTTCAACAGATATGACTCCAAAAATTCAACTGGCTTCAGTCTTCAAAGATGATGAAATTATCCCCGGAAGAGTGAACTACCTCTCTAGCCTAATTTTTTTGGAGGCCTTGGTTTATGGTTGGGACTTAACAACTATAAAGCAGAAACTTATGCCACAATTTCATAAAAAGTTGGATGTGGATTTTTTTTGTCGTACATCTCCACTTGAGGGTCTTGCAGAACTATGAACGTTTTGTTTTCTGTTTGTTGTTTGGATGTCTAAATTATTATAAACACTTCTTTGGATAATAAATTTTTATTGGATATATTTGTTGATTGGAATTCAAGAAATTATAAACCGATGAAGGATTCAATATGACTACTTGAAGGATTCAAGTAGTCAAAAAATATTACTTGATCCCTTCAAGTAGTTACATGCTCTCTGTATAAAAAGATGGCAGCAAACAATATGACTACTTGAAGGGTTCAGTAATAAAAAAATACTACTTAAACTCTTCAAGTAGTTACATGCTCTCTGTATAAAAAGAGGGTAGCATACAATACTACTTGAAAGGTTCAAGTAGTAAAAAAATACTACTTGAATCCTTCAAGTAGTTACATGCTCTTTGTATATAAAGCGGGCAGCATACAATATGACTACTTGAAGGGTTCAAGTAGTAAAAAAATACTACTTGAACCCTCCAACTAGTTATATGCTCTCTATATAAAAAGAGGGTAGCAAACAACATTACTACTTGAAGGGTCCAAGTAGTAAAAAAAATACTATTTGAACCCTTCAAGTAATTCCATGCTCTCTATATAAAAAGAAGGCATCGAACACTATTACTACTTGAAGGGTTCAAGTAGTCATAAACCACTACTTAAACCTCCAAACAATCATCGAATATATGCAATTTTTATTAATTTGTTCACTAACCAAAATAAATAAATACTTAGCTAGATAAAAATAGATACAATATCTATACAAAATTCATACAATATACAAATAAACTTTTAACAGTATACATACAAGCTTATCTGCGTGGTTGTGATTCAGCACGCATGTGAAGGGGAATAGGATGTTTGCATGTATGTCTATTGTGCATGCGTAAACCACATAGACTACATTTATTTGGTTGTACATCATCAACTCTAGATGGTATTTTATTTACCCTCGACCTCCCACTAGACTGCCCCATCATATGGGGCAAGATAATTATTTCTCTCTCCTTGTCACTGATAGTCCAGTCTATAGGATCTTCGAGGGGGTGAATTATTTCTGCGTAAGCTGGTGGCAAAGCCTCAGCCTTTTAATACTTCGAGCATAAGTTATAAGTAGATATGTTGTGTTGTTGACAACAAGCTAACGCATGTGCACAAGGGTATTGGTCTAGATCAAATTCACAACAAGTGCATGTTTTTTTATGCAAGTTCACAATATGTTCTCTATCCCCATTACTTATACGAAACTCATGAATATCTCAAGGTAGCTACTGAAAGTCTACGAGAAGCATCATGATTCTTTTTAAGCTCATTCTCACACCATTTGGTTAGGGGTGTGCAACCGTCCTAAAAAATCTGTCTTGTCCTGAACCGAGCGGGATGGGACGGGTTTTTATTCTTGGCGGGACGGGACGGGACACAGGACAAAAAATTATGTCCGACTTTTCCCGTCCAATCATGATGTTTCATAAATAGCCCAACGTTTTTATTTTTAAAAAAATTTGAGCCTTAATTTTTTAATTTTAACTCTTAATTTTTTAATTTTTAACCTTTTAATCTTTTGAACTTTAAACCAATTTTAATTTTTAACTTTTAAATTGTTAACCCAAAATACATGTATTGTCTCGTCCTGACCCCCATCATGTCCCGTCTCGTCCCGCTCAGAATTTCCCCTCAACATGGGACAGGACAGGAGTTAAAAAAAATTATCCCGTCCCGATCGAGACTGGACAAAAAGGCTCAAAAATCATCTCATCACATCTCGTGCAAACCCCTACATTTGGTCATTTGTGTGTGCATCTCATAAGCAACTGTCCAACGTTGATAATACCATTGTTGCACCAAATCACGCAGATGTTCTATTAAACTTGTTATTGGGATGGCTCTAGCATATTTTAGTATGTTAAACATGCATTTGGCGATGTTAGTAGTCATTATGTTATAGCGTCTACCACCACAATGATAACGAGCCCATCTATCAAATCTGGCCGCCTCAATATGGTTTCTGATACCTTGATGAACTTGGTTGATGATAGCCATTTATGCCTCAAATTATGATGCACGATAGGCCTTGGCTGCATTGAAAAACAAAGGATTGACGTTGCTAGTTTTGAACGTTGATTTTGTATCCATTCACATATGGTAGATGCAAGCTCCATGAAATGATTATTGAAAGACAATTTGCATACCCTTTACTATATTTTCATTTTTGTCCGATACAAATACCAAGTCTCCAATAACCCCGTGCAGCTTAGTAAAGAACCATTCACACGAAGCGTCATTCTCAGACTCAGCAATCCCAAAGGTAAGTGGATATTCTTGGTTATGCTCATCTTTAGAAGTTGTAATGAACATTGTCCTCCTATACTTTGCTTTTAATGATGTTCCATCAACAGACATACGGGACGTATACAATTGAAAAAATCATGAATCAAGGCTCTAATCGAAATGAAGAAGTATTTGAAATGGTTATGTTCATCAGTCTCTATATGAGTAACAGTACATGGATTCTTAGCCTCTAACATGTGACAGTAGGATGGGAGCCTCATATATGAACTTTCATGTGAACCTCGAACTAGAGCCAATGCAACTTCCCTAGCCCTCCAAACTTTTCCATAGCTTATATTGATGCCATAATCCTTACGAACATTTTCGATGATATCTTTCGGCCTATAAATCCATCCAACACTGGTGTATTTTGACTTTATGCACTGACCGATCAATAAGCTTATTGCTTGATGATGATCGTGTTGTAAGATGTCAAAAGAACTTGTATGAGTATTTATGAACTTTGTTATTTTAAAGTACTCTGAAAATCACACCTTAATATCTCGTAGCCTGCATGAACATGTTTTCTCAATACAAACCATCACCAACAATGTCGGCATGGATTTGAAGACTTTAAGCTCAAAGTTTTGACAGATTGCCAAGAGTCCAACAAATCTTTGAAGTTGTTCTTTTGTCTTGGTAGAGTTCTTATGTATCTAACATATCTAAGACAATTGCATGCTCATAATCCTCTAGTTGTGATCATCTCGCAGCATTAAAAGATGGTCATGACAAATATGCCATGTTACTTAGCATTGATGAAGGATGTACATTAGCCTCTGGTATTCTATTAAAATCTGGTAAGGTAGAGGGATCGTCCCGAATTGCTTCTTCATATAGCCAAAAATCAATATCATCATCAACACCAATATTAAGCCCACCATCACTATCAGGATGTTCAAGTTCATCATCATTAACATCTTGTTGACAATCACCATCATCATATCTCCCACGGTAATACCCCCTGAATGAAAATTATCACTGTCATTGCTCTCATAACTATCAACCATTGTTTCACCCATAAAACATGGAATGTGACCATAACGATCTTGTTGCAAGAGCGATGTTTCACGAACCTGACTTGTTTCACCCATAAAGCATGGAATGTGAGCATAACGATCTTGTTGTGAGAAAGTTGTTTCTAGAACCTGACTTTGACTTGGACATGTAAGATTATCAATAATTGTCCTAGGTCAGGGTTTGAGAGTGACATATAAAGGAGTACGAAGTGTTTCAGAACTATTCTTAGCAATGAAAACCTCGCGTGGCGATCATTTAAAATTTTAGCAAGTGGGGAGAGCACATGAGTCTTGTATAAAAACTTCATTGAAATATTATATTTCGTTGGATCAACATTTATTTCATCGTATATGATACCGGATAACTCTTGGTAAGTACAACTTGATAGTATGTCTAACGGTGAGCTTATTGTACCATTAAACATGAATAAAGCACCGTTTCTCTCCCATTCACCATCGTGTATCACTAATATTCGAATTTCAGACATATTTGTTTAAGACCAAAAAAACTTTCACCTATAAAGTTTATTTAATTTTGTAGTAGTTATTTGTTTATGAATAATAATATTTATTCTCATTAAGGAACCAGAGAGCATGTGACTACTTGAAGGATTCAAGCAGTGGTTTATAACTACTTGAACCCTTCAAATAGTTATTTTGATTCTTGCACTCAGTCATGTAGAGAGCATGTGACTATTTCAAGGGTTCAAAGTAGTTATAAAACATTACTTGAACTCTTCAAGTAGTCATTTATCCAGAGAGCTTGTAACTACTTGAAGGGTTCAAGTAGTGTTTTATAACTACTTGAACCCTTCAAGTAGTCATTCTGATTCTCTCACTCACTTATCTAGAAAGCAAGTGACTAATTGAAGAGTTGAAGTAGTTGTTTATAACTACTTCAACCCTTCAAGTAGTTGATTATATTATGACAGCAATAAAGCATAGACCACTTGACTATTTGAAGGGTTAAGAATGAGTATTTAACTACTTGAATCATTCCAATAGTTATTTTTTCTTGCATCAACAACATAAACATCAGTGGCTAATTGAAGGATTCAAGTAGTTGTTCCGTCCAAATAGTTGATTTTATTTTGCCATTACTCAAACTATTACTCGAAGCATTTTATGCGTCAAAAATTAAGAGAAGAATGGGTGGCAGTCTACTCTCGTTGAAGAAGAAGAAGAAGAAGAAGAAGAAGAAGAAGAAGAAGAATGGTCGGGTGTCGCTGAAAAAGGATGGGTTATAGGGTCTCGAAAAAGTAGAAGAATCATAAAAGAAGAAGAAGAAGAAGAAGAAGAAGAAGAAGAAGAAGAAGAAGAAGAAGAAGAAGAAGAAGAAGAAAAAGAAGAAGTTGAAGAAGAAGAAGACGTTTTTGTTGAAGAAGAAGAAGACGTTTTTGTTGAAGAAGAAGAAGACGTTTTTTGTTGAAGAAGAAGAAGACGTTTTTGTTGAAGAAGAAGAAGACGTTTTTGTTGAAGAAGAAGAAGACGTTTTTGTTGAAGAAGATCAAAGAATAAGCTTGAAATGAGAGCTAAAATTGGGGGAGTGGATATTTGTCAACCATGGTTGATTTGATCTTTGCACGGGGAAGAAAAATGAAATGATGAGGAAAGAGTGAGTTGTCGTGCTTGATGTTGATATTAGTGGACCAGGGGTATAAAATTCTTAGTTATTGGAAAGGGATATAAAAATTCTTACAAAAAATGGAAAGGATATATTTACGCAAATAACCCTTAAGTTAGGGTGTGTAAAAATTAGACAAACTTTTATTTCATCGATTCGATTTGACTAATTTAAAAAACCGCAAATTCGATTCGGTTACTTCTTTCCTTGAAATAGTAATCGTTCGAATCAATTATAACCATAAAAATATATATTTAATATATATCTTAATTAACTGAACTGAAATGCTAATTCTCTTTACTTAGATAATTAATACACTCACTGGTTCATATACACTCATCGGTTCTGTTCAGTCTGTTTACTTAGATAACTAATAAATTTGATTCAACAACAATAGTTTACTAACTGACCGAATCGAACTGTGCACACTCCTAAATTAAGTGTTTTGCATGCATCTATGTCCAGTTGTGATACATACAAGCTTGAATCCTTTGTAAATTTATGTAATGCTAATTCTCTTTTCTATCTTTGAATGAATCTTCAACAATGATTAAACAAAAAATTGGCTATACAATGTTTCTTGTTCTTAATTCTGTCTCCAAGACCTAAATGAATTTTATTTGGAGCTAAAAGAGATTAACGCATTCAACCAAAGACAAAAAAAAAAAGTAAAAGAAAAAATAACTAAAGTTGTTGAAATTATCAGAAAAATTTTGAGAAAATAATTTTAAAGTATTTAAAATATTGATCAAATTTTAAGTGATTAAATGATATGACAATCATTTATAGATAATATATTAAATTTTAAATGATTAAATGATGTGACAATCATTTATAAGTTGATTAATGTTATCTATAAATGATCGACAGATCACTTGAGCATTAAAAATTGATTAATTATTTAGTTAGTATAGAATCAAAAGATAGACAACTACAGTTCTCTGTGATTGCAGTTGAAGACGGAGATAGCTGTCGAAGACGAAGGCCGCGGTCGAGATGAAGTGTGTTATGTGTGGTTGTTGAATTTTGTCACCGTCGAAACCAGAGTGTGCAGTCGAAGGTGAAGGTCACGGTCGAATCGTGTGTTTGTGGTCGAAGCCGGAAGTTGAGCTGAAGAAGCTTACCCTAACGGAGTTCGCGATTGCGCTCATGGAGGTTATCAAGAAGGTAGGGTTTCTCAGGGGATTTCATTTTGTACCGTGAAATGCAGAATGGAATGGGGATGGTTTCTTTTAAGAATAAAAAAATGTATTTTTAAAATTTGGTATTTTAGTGGTAAATAATATTCGTTAGTGGACTACATTTGCAGCTACTTTTTTCTGGAGCCAATTTTGCCTATTATTTCTATAATAAGGTCTTCTTATTATTATTTATATGGTAGTTGACTATTAAAGTCCAGTTCATAGGAGAAAGAGTTTTATCATTTGTTTTAGGCTTTCTTGTTTTGAATATTTGAGAATTTTTTGAGCTTGTTTTGAATATTTGAGAATTTTTTGAGCTGATCATGGAAATATAATAAGATATTAACACTAATAGATGAGAATTTAAAATTGCTATTAAATCGTAACGAATATAAATGCACAAATTAACATAATACTATAACAATATATTCAATGTCTTTTTTCAGTGTATTCTGAAGAAACATATATTGATTTCACATGTACATATTTTTGGGATTTTAAGAATTTAATTATTCTCTTTCTTAAAAATAGGATAAACTATATTCTTTTCTTTTAAACTGAATAAAAAAATTTTTGATCGGTACAATTGAATAAAGAGAAAATTTCATTGACACCTCCTGAGTTTTACTTAAATGACACTCACACTTCATCTAAGTTTAGAAGTACCACTCACACATTCTAGGATTTTTAAGTAAGGACACTCACATTCCTGTAGTTAGATTTTCTGTTAAAATGGTAGTAAAAGATAATAATACTCTTCATTGAATAACATCAAATTATTAAAACACCATCAGTTTGTCATCTTCATTTGAAAGCCCTAGAACACCTACCTGTGACTTCTCCCCAAATGACCTTCTCCTTCCTCCACCCACATCAAAGCCACGAACTGGTAGTAAAAGATAATAATACCCCTCAATGAATAACGTCAAATTATCAAAACACCCTCAACTTGTCATCTTCATTTAAAAGCTCTAGAACACATGCCTCGTGACTTCTCCCCAAATGACCTTCTTCCTCCACCCACATCAAAGCCACGAACTGCCATCCGCGATCTGTCACCCTGCGAACTGACACCCTATGAGCCACCCCATGAGTCACCTCTCAAACTGGCACCCTGCGTGAGCCACCACGCGAACTGCCACCCTCTCTCTCCACGAGGATTCAGAATCTATATTAAAATCCTCATCAATATTGAACCAAATTCTTTCCAAAATTATAGAACCAAATTCCTTCTTTCCAAATCCATAACCTTCCAGTACAATAACCATTACATAAAAGCACAATAAACAGAATAAACAATTAAGTGAATTCATCAAGAGCAAAGGAATGCCATTGTAAACATAAAAGCACAACAAATCAAAATTGAGATTGATATTAAATTAGAGAAATACGTAAAATTTATGCTAAATATTAAGAACAAATCGCAGAAACAGAGTAAAATCACATAAAAATGAGGGAAATCGCGTGCACCACCGAGATCTACCGCGCACAACACCGAGATCCACCACCCGCGCAACACCGATCTCCATCGCGCATAGCTCTAAGCTCGACGACTGCCGACAAACAAGAAACTCAGATTTGATTTTGGGTAAGGGATCATGGCTTGTTCGGGAAAGAGGAAGGTTGAAAAATGAAGGAAAGTAAAAAAAAAAATTTAATCAAAGTAAAAGTTGAAGTTGATTTTGGTTTCACTAAGGGGTATTGTTGTCTTTTACTAACATTTTAACAGAAAATCTAACTACGGGGTGTGAGTATCCTTACTTAAAAACTTTAAGAGGTATGAGTGATACTTCTAAACTTAGAGAGGGTGTGAATGTTATTTAAGCAAACTTCAAGGATGTCAGTGAAATTTTCTCATGAATAAAATATCTATAAAATTTATAGTTTAACATTTTAAAACTGAAACCTCAGTAACTAAATATTATCAACTTCTTTTTTATAGCTAACGAAGTCGAAGATGAGGGTATAATAATTCTGGTCCGTACGAGCATATCTACGAGGAGAAATATGTCATATTCTCTACGGAACAGCAGGTTGTTGTTGAGTTATGCAGTGTATATTTCCCCCAGCCAAAACAATCTCTCTTGCACCATCAATTTTGACAACCTGACAAAGCCAAACCACATTTTAAGAATTCTCGTTTTCCTATTGTAGTTCTTGGAGATCTAACGATAAAATGAACAATAAATAATATATTGGCTTACTTTGTGATTTGGAAAGGCTTCAGATAGGACGTGAATAGCTTCTTCGTCCCATTTTTTGTCCCCAAATTGAGGCACAATGACTGCTCCATTGGCAATGTAGAAGTTAACATATGAAGCAGCTAGTCTTGTACCTTCATGTCTAGGTTTAGCCTCTCCCTCCTGTTATAAAAATTTTCAAATCAGAAAATGATACAGTAGAGCTTCGATGATTTAATGCCCAATAAATTAATAACCTCGTTAAATAATATTTTTGGCCGGTCCAGACTTGGGGGTCCAGACTTAGGGATAACGTGCTAAATTAATAATTCACCATATTTATAAAGATAATACATTATAAAAAAAAATTAATAACGTCCCACAGGCACATAATATAGATATATATATAATATTAATAATTGCATGATACATAGCGCTTATGAGATTGGACTATGAGGCCTTCCTAAAATATGACTCAATCATTGTTTGTTTCTTCTTGAAATAGATTTCACCTTGAATCTAATCTCTAATAAAGTAGATTCATGAATTGTTAGTTCGTAAAATGGGAAACTAAATACATTGTTTACTAAATATTTAATGAAATAAGGAATATTTTGATATTTAATAAGTTATTAACTATCGATAAATTAATATAATTTTTATCAATTATTTAATATTTGCTAAATTAATAGATTTTACCAAGGGTGGATCCAAAATTTCCCATAGTTAACTCCAAAAGAATTGATATGAGGCAATTGGCAGCAAGAGAATTTGGGTTTACCTGAATAACACCACTAGCCTCTTCATCTGTCATATGAAGTGGATCAGGAACATGCAGCTTAATTATCTGTAATTTCCTTCCACTGGCATCGGTAGCGTTTGAAAGAACAGAAAAGGCTTCCACAGATCTTTCATACTGAGGATCTGTTTCATCATTAGTCCATGACAATACAACCACACCAGGCTTCACGAAACAGCACATATTATCAATATGTCCATTAGTGTCATCATCACCTGCCAAACGTAGAGAAAATATAAACAAAGTTCTTAATGTGTATATATATATATATATATATATATATGCATGTCTATAGATAGAGCTTTTGGATAATGCTTCCAAAAGTAGAAAGTTGAGAGCAAAGAATACTTAAGAACTTTGAACTAGAATAGTTTCTTTTAAAGAATAATAAAGCACAGGTTCAGTTGCATGCCCGAGTCTCACTACAACTTATTTCAACCTTTTTGTTGAAGTAACTGTCGATTTTATTCATTTACATCTAAAATAATCAAGTTCCCAGTTCGAGTCCCGATTAAAATACAAGTATTAAAGTGAGCGGTCCTACAATATGCAAACCGATATAAGAATATTTGAAGAGAAGTTGAATTCACGAAACAGAAACAAAAAACAAGCAGTAAATGGAGATCAATACCATAGAGTCCACGAGGTAACCATATAATCTTTTTAACCCCAAGATATGCCTTAAGTTCATCTTCTATTTGCTTCTTTGTCAAGTGTGGATTCCTGTTTTTATTCAAGAGGCACTCCTCCGTAGTAAGACAAGTCCCTGAAGTTACAATGAAAAATTGCTTGAAAAGTAAACTCCTTTTTATAGCTAGATCATCATCAAGTAAGAAAAAATTTAAGCACTTTCAAATTTACTCGGGATTATAGGTCCAGATGAAGTTGATCTCACAAATTAATCTTCCTCGATAATAGTACCATGAGAAGTGAATATAGCTTGCACTCAATTGACCACTAGCTCATATCAGACTACTTTGCTATTGATCAAAAAAGTTTCAGGTAAATATTATTCTGAAAATAAGTATACTGACATAATTGGAATGAAGATAGTTATTGTTAACAGTTCTAATCAAGATAAATCAACAGTGCCTTATATCCAACTACTGAAGTACTACTTTCTAATCTTTAACCATAAGAGGAAGAAAGATGCTAACGAGTTAGATTATTAGTTGTTACCTTCCCCATCTACGTGGATGCTTCCACCTTCAAGAACCATGGAGTGTGGAAACCTAGGAATCCTCTCGATGTCCAATATCTTCAAAAAATCATATATGAGAATCAACTATCAGCATATGGGCACTAAATAGAAAGCAAAATGGTACATAAAGAACTAGCAGAATATGATTAATTGAACTTTACGCTAAAACGGCTAACCTTCCTTGCGACCTGAAGATCAAGACTCCAATCTTGGTAGCAACCTTCATTAACACCTGCAAAGTTTAATGGAAATTTCGGTCCAGGAAATACGCCTCATAACACTACTAGAAGATTCTAAAAAGAAATGTGAAAAGCTTGAAGTAAAAGAAAACGCCAGATTGATCTCCAAAGGAGTAGCTACTTTAACTCCAAAAAGGCAGATGAAACTTCTGATATATATATAACTGTCCCTTGAAAATAATAAACTGATAACCACTTACCTAAGGGCTATTTTTTTAAAAAATTTGATATATCTGTTGCTAAAGCCAACTATATCATTTAATCCTCGAAAATGAAAGATGAAAGAGATACAGAGCAAACTTTTTTAAGTAAGACTTTGATGCACAAGTATGCTACTTTTCCTAGGGGTACACAACTACAACAAGTTTCATAATTTTTTACATTCAATTTCCCAATTTGTTTCCAGATATTACTGATGTGCATTTCTGTGAAAAAGAATCAAAAGAATTTTCAAACAGAAAAAGGAGGAAAAAATGAAGATGCAATCACCCCGATTACAAGAGAATAGAAGAAGAGGATGAGAGAGAACCTTATGTCAAATACAATCCAATTGAATAATTTCCTCGAATACTAGGAGGAATTGATAGGCAAGTTTATGCACAGTAAACCATTGCCGAAAAGAACTATTATAACCATGATAATATTTATACATTTTTCAGCTTACCGCCCCAACTATTAAAATTCCAATCTATCCCTGCCACCGGTGTATCAGAACTTGATGGGTTTCTGCTTACGACAAACTACAAGAGAAATATACAAACATACAATGAATTCTAGAAAATTTTATAATTAATATTACAACAAACTACTTTCAAGAAGAAGCTCACCGTCGGCCCCGTATCACGAAACCATGAATCATTCAATCCCATCTCAATAACCCTGACATTTGTTGGCAGGAGACTTCGGGCATTGGCCCACTGAGCACGTGATATAATCAATTTGTACTCAATTTGAAAAGTAAGATATAAAGTATGATGTTAAAGAACACTCATCTCCAACATCTTAGACCCACCTGAGCGCTACTTGAACAGACAGTCACAGGTTCAAACTTAGAGATTGCAGTTGCTACCCTCGTAAATACAAGTTGGGCATGCACTGCTTTGTCCCTCCAGTTATCCGGGCGTTCCTGTAAGTTAAAATGAAGCTTAAATGCTGCAAACCACCAAAAAGAAAATTGCAAATAGAAGATGTATGTGTTAATGAAGAAATATCTTACAATTATGATAAACACGCCCTTGTATCACAACATTTCATAAAGCTTAGTAATGTTAACCTAGACTACCCAAAGCAATGCCCACCCCACCCTTCCTCAAAATAAAAGCGTTATATCCACTCAATGAGATATCTTAAATAAAATGTTGACAACAGGAATACTGGACTATTATGACATAATGTAGCCTTCTGATGAATAAACAGAATTATTGAAATGCAAATATCTATTTAACATCAAGGGAGCTAATATTCCAAGTTATATTCAATCTCTTAAATCAACATGGACCCTTGAAAACAGACTCATTTATTTAAGTTCTCGTATTTTATCCAGACTATTTTATTTTCAAATGTAAGCCATCAAGTCTGGCTTAATTCACAAGCTAAAAAGAAACTGCCACGAATTTCAGAAACTTTTAGAGAAAATTTAGAGCCATCTATGCATGCTAACTGTCTCGTATATGAGCACAAAATTAATAGAGGACTCACTTTCAGTACAGCTCCATCTCAATTTATTAGTTTTTGTAATATAAATTAATACCGTACATGAAATTAGTCCATATCAAAATACCAGGTTTTCACAAATAACTTGAATTGTACAGTGAATTTAATCCTCGACGCAATAAAAGGTGGAGAGGAGAAATACAGAACTTTTACAGAACCCACAAGCTTGAACAATTATCCCACTGAGTCACATAAACAGGAAATTAACCAAAACCCATTGAAGATATTGAACAAAAGTGAAAGTAATTTACTTACCGGCCAGCCCATCCAACATTGTGAATGGGGTTCCCATTCTGCAGGCATGTAATATCCATAGAGAGCAGGAGTGCCTTCCAAATCCCTCGCCATCTCTCTCTCTCTCTCTCTCTCTCTCTCTCTCTCTCTCTCTCTCTCTCTCTCTCTCTCTAATTATTTCAAACAAATCAATCTTACTCCGTACTGTAGGTCTCTATCTCTTCCTGTGTGGGCTTTATTGTAAATGGATTCGTCGTGATGGTCTATAACGTGAAAAGTAGGAATGGATTCGTCGTGATGGTCTATAACGTGAAAAGTAGGAATGGATTCGTCGACACCATGAATTAAGGAGAAAAGTATCTGATGGCCAATGGGTGGTGGGGTCATTTTGTTCCGAGCTAAAAAGAAACTCATCCCATAAGCCGTCTTATGGTCCGGGTTTAGGGATGGGATGTAGGACCGGCAAAGTAGTCCCACTTGTGACACTATACAGTGTTGCAATTTCAACATTGTTGCGTTGTTGGAAGGTAGTGTTGCATTGAATTACAATAATGTATATAGTATTGTGCTTGCAACATTGTGGTGTTCTTTTTACATCTTCATGAGAGATGTAACCTCTTGAAGATTATTTCATTTTGCACAGGTATCCTAGGAACAACCAGTCTCATTTTCGACAGTTATGGAGATTTTGAACCTTCACATGTTTATGCATATAAATTGCACACAACAAATATGTTTTAGGTGGGTAAATTGATATCTCTTACGTAACGAAAGTCTATAGTACCGGCCGGTATGGTACAGTGGGTACCTAAAATATGTTAAATAGCGTGGCACTAACAATACATTTGAGGTGTCTACATCACATGTGTAGTATTGTACTACGAGTATACAAATATGTGTTGTTGGTAACTAATTGTCAACACATTTTAGATACCACATCATACATAATTTAGGTACTCGCGGTACCATACCAGCTGGTAACGCAGACTTACCCCATACTTAACTACAAATAATAAAGTTTAAGATGTATGTGAATCGTTCAAATCATTTTGCATAAAAAAGATTCATTTTGCCGTGTTGAACTATACGTGCATTTACGAAGCAATAATGGAGTTGAAAGGAAATAAAAAAGATGTGAAAGTATGGGGGTAAGCATGCGTTACCGTTTGACAAGTTAGGTTTACGCAGTTGGTTAAGCCTCTACACCCATACTTTATAGGTCGTGAGCTCGAGTTTTCCAATTGCTCTTAGAATTTGTAATGTAAGTTTAACAAAAAAAATATGAAAGACAAAAGAATGAAAGAGAAAAGAAATAATAATATTTATTGATATGTTTATTTAACTATCAAGATTCAGATTCAATATAAGAAAGAACCTTAACGTCATTGATATGTTTACTAATTTTGAAAAATCAAATGTTATTATTCATTTGCATTATTAATTTACTAATTAACGTGAATAATTTAATTTAGTATATAAGATAAATAATTTGCTTTACTAATTAAAATAATATTTAATTTTACTAATTAAATAAAGTATTTAATTTATTAATTCAAATAAATGATGTATGTCATTAGTTAAAAGACCTTATTTAATTTACTAATTAAAATAAACTATTTAGTAATAAATACTAAATAAAATAATTCCTTTAAAATTAATAGGTAATAATTAAAATAATTAATTAATAGGTAATAATGTAATACTTGTTAAAATAATTTTTTAAAATTAATCTTTCTAATTTACTAATTAAAATAAATTAGTAATAATTATGAGTAAAATAATTTATTAAAATGAACTTTTAATAACTAAATAAATTATTTTATTTAATCTGCATATTAATATAATTTATATAATATTACGAATTGGAGGGTATTTTCAGAATATGCAAAAATATGAGAGGGTAACTAGGAGAAAGAGATAAAAAAAGATTATCCTTTACTTGAGAAAAAGTTTTATAAGGGAGGGGTCAACTCTATTTCATTTGGAAATAATATGTGTGGGTCCCTAAATTTTTCTTTTTCTTTTGGTAAAGTAAACAAGTGAAAAGAAAAATGATAAGGGAATTCGCTTTACTCTCTTTTTCTCCCTAAGTAAACATACATTATGCAGATAAATTATTTTATTTGCAAAATAAAATGATTTATATATTTTTATTAATTAAAATTGCATGGTACTTCTTTCATTTTATCTAAAGTGAAGCGTGTTTTTTAATTTTCTCTATAAATGGAGGGTACTACTAAATATGTAAAAATATGGGAGGGCAATTCGGGGAGAGGAAAAAATTGAATTCTTTACTTGGAAAAAGGAATTAAGTTCTATAGGAGGGGGTGAGGAACTTAATCCCCTTCGTTTGAGAAAAATGTGAGTCCTAATTTTCTTTTCGTTTTCCTTTAGGTAAAGTAGACAAGTAAAAATGAAAGGGATAAAGAGAATCCTCTAGACTTTTTTTTCTCTCCCTAAGTAATATGACGAGGACTCTCTCTCTCGTTGTTTAGCAAGAACAGATATGGGAGTTAAGTCAGTTCTAACTCAACTGCTTTTGTATTAAAAATTTATTTTTTTTCACTTGACCTGATTAAGTATGTTCATATTCGTTCAGATTTAACTGAACAGACCAGATCAAACATCTAGTATGCCATGTTAAGTAAATTCTAACTCAATTGTTTTTGTATTAAAATTTTGATTTTTCTTCACCTAATCTGATATGTTCATATATGTTCAGATTTAACTAAACGGATCAGATCAAACATCATGTCTACCATGTTGAGTCAATCTAACTCAATTGCTTTGTATTAAAATTTTGATTTTTCTTCACCTGATCTAGCATGTTCATATCCATTCAGATTTAATTGAACAGACCATATCAAACATCGTCTGACTGACAAACCATATCTAAGTAAAGATACCCTACGTAGATAAATTATACTTTCATTATCTATATATCTAAAGCTCTAAAGTGTTCACATTCTCTCTCTATCCGCCCCTAGACCAACATCATATTAAGACATGGGAGGAAAACTTCTATTCAAGTTGAAATTAACAACTAGAGGTACCCAAAACCCGATCACACTGAATCGAACAAGACCGAAAATGATCAATTTGGTCGATTATTTTATAAACTATGGTCAATTTGATCTTGGATTTAAAAAAACTTTTAATTCGTTCTCAAAATTTCTCACATTTTAAACTGACCCGACTGTTTATCCTCCTCATATATATATATATATATNTATAATCTCAAATTTCTCTCAATTGTTTCTCTTTTCACAATTCTATCATCTCTCTTTGGTGTTTAGCTCACATGGTAAAGTTTAAATTGGAAGCTTTTATTGTAATGCATAAAAAATTTAGAATTTTCTAAAACATGTTTGACTAAATTCATTGATGGATGTCTTGAAAATATAAATAAAAAATTCTTGGTGCACAGTATAACCTGATCGAACCGAACAATTATTTTACGGTCCAATCGGTTTATTTATTTACACATAACGAGCCAATTCAATCCACATTATGGCAAAACCGTTAATTTTGGTTCTGTCAAGTTTTCTACAACAGGGTACCATGCAACTTGAATTTAGAGAAGCGAAAAGATTACATATAGGTAGAACAGTAAAGGCACAAGCAATTATGTTGTGTCCATCAGAAAAGAGTAGACGCAATTTCAGTTATATCTGCTACAACTTGGCAGTATTCAGACTTGAGTTTCTCTTGCTCTTCTTGTCCTATCTCCCCCTTAGTAGGCTTTGTTAGTACCAACACACAGCATGTTGGTCTCTTTGTGGCCCCTGCATTAGCAAGATCCTGAAAGGACAAATTAATCAGACAAATATAACCCATTATGATCAATGAAGCATCAGAACGAGTGTGTGCTCCTACAGTAAGACAGACAGAAAACTTGGCAGATCATTGTAAGTACAAATTAAAAGATTTAGAACTGAGTTGAAATAGTAACAGATGATGATATCAGAACTATTGAAGCCAGTTACACATGAACTTACTTCTTTTGAGGGAACATATATATAGGGAACATCTGATTCTTCACATAAGATCGGAACATGGGTGATGACATCGATAGGAGATATGTTTCCAGCTATTACACATATCCTGCGATCATATAAAAGAGGATATAAAAACATTTCTTGAATTTCATTCGATAAAACATCACTTATTTGACCACTATTAAACAACAATTGCTTTAATCGTATATGGCGACAATTCCCAACAGGAAAATATCGAAAACAGAAAAGAGCATGTCACAAAGACAAGTCGGAATCACCAGATAAGAAAACAACGTTAATTAACATTCCTGGTGTAAAGGTCATTGAGTAGTATGATTATGGCAATTACTTATATTACTTTTATACATTCGATATCAAAGGAAACACGATTCATCCATGATTTCACCCTTGCTCTAAAAGAGACGGTGGCATGAGGCCAAAAGTGAATCAGAGATTCAGAAGATGCAATAATAGCATCAACTGGTTGCCAGCCCTTTGACTTCTTCCTAATAGCCTTCTTGAGCAAATGCTAGGAAGTTTGAGCTTCTATTCTGTTAAAAACGGTACACTAGATATACCTTGTGATATCTCATTCCACCACTACCCTACCTAGATTTTCCTTGACCCTTTTCGTACACAAAATTTCTAAATGCACTGACAAAGAAAGTAGTTTCACATTTTTTGTAAGGAAAATAAAAATGAGAACTAACCCTTTATGACCACGTCTTATACTCTTAACTACTTCCTTCACCCCTCGCTTTAAGCATTTGTGTTCAGCAGCTGGAAGCACAAGAATAAACTTTAGTGCAGAAAAGGGCATAACAGATGTATATATAGCTTGCAGTAGTGCCTCAAAACACTGTTCTTGCAAGGAAACACTGCTTTGTTTCTTCTAAATTTCTGAGCTTGACTCGATTAACTACTTTATATCTCAAATAAGAACGAAAAACAAGAACCGTGACTTCAGAATTATCATTTTCCGTTTCCTTTTTCTAAGTGCCCAAACAAACTAGGTGTAACAACTAGAAGGCGGGCATCAGAGAATTCGTGCCCGTTTAAGCAAAAGCAGTCCTTTCAGTTGAGACAAAACAGATTAAACTGGTCCAAAAATCATCTACGTATACCTCTGCGGACGAGCTTGAGGGTACGCTTGCAAAGCTTTTTGCCAGCTAGAGGTTTGGCAATGGGAGCGAGAGCTAGCATCTTCTTCTTCTCCTTCTCCTTCTGGTGGCTCTTCTCTGCTTCACTATCGGTTCCCATATCTTTCAGTATTTTGCCCTAGAATGTACAAATGATCTAAAACAGAGATTGGATGAGGAATTTTAGCTTTCACCTTAATATATTTCTAGGTTTCTTGCCTAAGTTACACCCCAATAAAACCCTACTTGCTAAAATACATTTTTCTCTTAATTTTAACCGAACTCTACCATGGTTCATCGTACACCCATTTTTTCTATGTTCTTTTATATTTATATCATTCTTACATAAAATCAAATTAAATCATAATTTATTTTTCTTCAATATTCAACCTTCATATTATATTTAAATAAATATATAAGATTAAACATATTCAGACTTGAGCACTTTGTAGATACAAGGGTGTGTGTGAGGGTGGTCTAATCTTTAGCAAGTGACCGGAAGAACATTTGAGAACGTTGGAGAGGACATCGGGAGGTGAAGGGGAGCACTCTAGCCACTCAAGGGTGGTGACAAATGCTCTCTCTATAAATATGAGAGTTTCTCACTCTAGAATATGAGCTTCTCTTTCTAGAATGTGAGTTTCTTTCTCTAAAGTTTAATTCCCCCCAAAATGACGGAAGAGCCATCATTTTATAGGTGATCAAAATGAGGGGGATTATCGCAACTTGTCCCTTGATTAGTTGCAAGCCCGTCAATCAAATCGTGTCACCTCAGCTGACTAATCATGCTTAGATGGGTAAGAGGAGAATTTTACATGAGCCAACGGGTGGCGCCACGTGGGTATTTATGTAATGGCCATGATCTAGGGAGAATATACCTAACCGGTTGAACTCAACGGCGATGTTCACCCCACGCCTCCTCTCAAAGGGCTCTCTCAAACCAACCCCCTCCCCAAGGTGGGAGGAAAGCACACCCTCAATGTCTAGAGTGGTCATACTGATGTATGTCCCCTTCCAATAAAACATAGCCTTGCCTCTAATCCTACATGTCCAAGCCTCTCAAGCGTTCCCAAGCAACCATATGTCCACCCAAGTCTTTGTAACTTGATCTGGTGGTTTGTGATGTAATGACTTGTTGTGATAGCGGAGTGATACGTCTTGTCTGAAGTACGTCATTGTTGTCTTCATGTTGCATTACGAAGGGTGATCCACGCACCTCCATGGTACACCCATGGGGGTGACATCAATGGTGCTACCGTGGGGGTGACATCTTATAGTGTTGTCATGGGGGCGACCTTCATGGGTACCTCGTTGGCGGCACCCCAAGGAAGCGTAACTCTTACTGCGTATCGGGAGTGTCTCCACCAAAGATGCACCACAGAGTACCACTGCTGAGACGTACCATTGACTATCAAATGGTACCATTGACTAGTCCGGTTGCTCGCTTGTAAAAGTGCAGTGCCCGCATCACACTTTGGGGAAGTCCAATGGCGGTATGAGGGGTGAAGTTGAGTGGCGGCATGAGAGGGGTGGGGGGTCTAGTGGCGGCATTGAAGGAGTGGGAGTCCAGCGGCGGCTTTGCTTGGCGTGGGAGTCCAGTGGTGGTTTGCTTTATGGGGAAGCATAGTGGCGACATGGACTTGGTGTTTTCTTTGCTTGGGCTAACCAAGTCTTTGTTTTATTTGCATATCTTACTTTCGCGGACTATCAATTAGTCGCTGTGTGCACCAGTAGGAGTCAGGCTCTTTACTTTGGATCCCTCTCTTTAGGTGAGTGAAATACTCATTGTTATACTCAGATTTTTTTTACAAGTAGGATGTCTCATGATGACCAGGCCTCCCCTATAAGATGTTTGTAATATGTTCCCCTCTTAAGAAAATTTTGAAATTTTTTACCTCTATTGGACATTCCCCTATTGTAGTATGTTCCCCCTTAGAAAAATTTCAAAAAATTTGCCCTAGTTGGACACGCCTCCATTGAACGTGTCTCCGTCATAGGGTGTTTGTAGTATGCTTTCCCTTAGAAAATTTTGAAAAATGCTGCCTCCGTCGGGCATGCCTTCATTGAACGTGCCTCGTGACAGGGTGTTTGTAGTATGCTTCCCCCCTTAGGAAAATTTTAAAAAAAATTGCCTTCGTTTGACATGCCTCCATTGGACGTGCCTCCGTCATAGGGTGTTTGTAGTATGTCTCCCCCTCATAGAAAAAGTTTAAAAAATTTGCCCCCGTTAGACATGCCTCCGTCATAAGGTGTTTGTAACATGCTTCCCCCTTAGGAGAAATTTTGAAAAAAAAATTGTCCTCGTCGGACATGCCTCCATTGAGCGTGCATGTGTTTGTAGTATGCTACCCCTTAAGAAAATTTTGAAAATTTTTTCCTCCGTCAGACATGTCTCCATCATAGGGTGTTTATTGTATGCTTCCCCTTTAGGAAAATGTTGAAATTTTTTGCCTCCGTTGGACATACCTCCATTGAGCGTGCCTCCGCCATAGGGTGTTTGTAGTATGCCTCCCCCTTTAAAAAAAATTTCAAAAATTTTACTCCCATTGGACATTCCTCCATTGAAAGTGCCTCCGTCATAGGGTGTTGTAGTACGCTTCCCCCCTTAGGAAAATTTCAAAACATTAACTCCCGTTGGGCATGCCTTCATTGAACGTGCTTCTGTCATAGGTGTTCTCAAATAGAGGCATGAAAGCCTATACGTCTCACCAAGCATGACATTTATCACGGATGGTCTCAAGTAGTGGCGTGAAAGCCTATGCGTCTCACCAAGCACAACGTTTATCATGGGTGTTCTCAAGTAGAAGCTTGAAAGTCTATGAATCTAACCAAGCATGATGTTTATCGTGGGTGTTCTCAAGTCGAGGCGTGAAAGTCTATGCATCTCACCAAGCATGAAGTCTATCATGGGTGTTCTCAAGTAGAGGTGTGAAAGCCTATTCATCTCACCAAGCATGACGTTTATCGTGGGTGTTCTCAAAACTAACCCATCATTTCGAAAGCTTATTTACTTGAGGCATAGGCATGGGCACAAGTGGAGACACAAGCAAAGGCAGATCCCGTTAGAACTTAATCATCCCGGAATCTTTTCCTTTTTTAGTTAACATTTACCCATAATCCGTTGAAGTAGCACAAGCGGCAAAGGCACAGGTTCCTTCGGCGGCAGGAAAGGCAGTTGACTTCGTTAACCCGGATTGAAGAAAAGACGTAATACAGACGGAGGTGGGAACTGCAGTATAATAAAGATACATCAAGGCCTACCAAGCATGATGTTTATCATGAGTGTTCTCAAGTAGATACGTAAAAGCCTATGCGTCTTACCAGACATGACATTTACAATGGGTATTCTCAAGTATAGGTGTGAAAGCCTATGCTTCTCACTAAGCATGATGTTTATCATGAGTGTTCTCATGTAGAGGCGTGAAAGCCTATGCATCTCACAACATGACGTCTATCATAGGTGTTCTCAAGTAGCGGCGAGGAAGCCTGTACGTCTCACCAAGCATGACCTGTATCATGGGTGTTTTCAAGTAAAGGCGTGAAAGCATATGCGTCTCACCAAGCATGACCTTTATCATGGTGCTCTAAAGTAACGGCATGAAAGCCAATGAATTTCACCAAGCATGACGTTTATCGTGGGTGTTTCAAGTAAAGGAGTGAATGCCTATACATCTCGCCAAACATGATCTTTATCATGAGTGTTTTCAAGTAAAGGCATGAAAGCCTATGCATCTCACCAAACATGCCTTTATCATGGGTGTTTTCAAGTATAGACGTGAAAGTCTATGCATTCCAACAAGCACAACATTTATCATGGGTGTTTTCAAGTAAATACGTGAAAGCCTATGCATCCGCCCAAGCATGACCTTTATCATTGTTGGTTTCAAGTAAAGGCATGAAAGCCTATGTATCTCGTCAAACATGACCTTTATCATGGGTGTTCTCATGTAGTGGATGAAAGCTTATGCATTTCACCAAGCATGACGTTTATCATGGGTGTTTCCAGAAAAAGGTTGGAGCCTCATTAAGTAGTGATATTTCATAACACATCTTTAGAGTCAAAATTATATGAAGTTCCTCTGATCATTCCAAGTTTGATTAAAAAAGAGCGGGCCAGTTGGCTTATATCACGCCTAGTTCCCTCGATGCTATTGTTTCAATTAATGACAAAATGTTTTGACATTGTCATGTTCAAGGAAAAAGGGTGGATTTGCAGGTTAGACACCCTCCGTAATGATCTCGCGGTTCTTCAATTTCTCATCAAAGGACCTCCTAAAAACCTACACTCTTGGGTAGGGTGTGATGTAGTGCGATGATGTTGGCAGAAATTTAGGAAACTCTATTCCTCCCTTGTGGGTAGTACGATATCCCAATGTAAAATGGTATCTTTGTCATTTATCCATACATCCACTAGTGCTTCCACCTTATCCATGGTGCAAGGGAAAGGTGGCGGGTCACTCCTCTCATATCTACCTCTCTTATGACCGCACCCTTGTGGTTGCGTTGCCGCTACTTAAGGATGGTAGCGTGATGTGGTGGGTCTTCAAGGGCGGACATGACAGTCACCCCTCTTAGGTTGTCGTGGCTTACGTACTGAAGTGCTTGTCCTCTTAGACGCCTCTATCAAGCAAGCGAATGTGGCAATCCTCAAATTCTCAAGGTAGACCTTGTAATCGTCCAACATCCCTCAAATGCACATATTCACAATAGCTTCATCCTTGCAATCTTCTTGACAATCCATAGCCTTCTCCTTGAATCGTTGACCATATGACACAAGGTCGTCATTGATCTTCTGTCTTTCCAGATCCAATATGCTAGTTTTCTTCTCTATAATAAAGAATTTCACCAAGAAGGTAGACATTGTTTATGTCCATGTCAAGATCGACTCGGGCGCCAAGCTCACGTACCAAGTATAAGCTTGCTCTGTCAAGGACTTGGAGAATTTCCTAAAATGCATGAACGCATTGTATCCATAGGGTCTAATGTCATCAATGAAATGTATCGAATGTTCATTGGCCCACCCATTTCTGCCATTGAACTATCAAAACTTTACGAGAACGTAGTCCACGAGGTATGGTCTCAAGGCTATGTCAGCCGAATATGGTGGTCTGAAGTCGACAAGGAACTCATTCAGAGACGTTCTTACTCTCTCTTCTTGAAGCACCTTTTGAAGGGCTTAAATGGATAATGAAATGACTACTCCCAACAAGGATGTTCGCGTTAGAGGTAAGGTTAGTCTGAGTCATTGTAGTAGTCGGGGTAGTGATGTGGTCTAAATGTGGGGCATCAGCCATGGTAGTCGGGGTAGTGATGTGGTCTAAAGGTGGGGCATCAGCCATGGTAGTCGGTCTAGGCAAGCCACCGATAAAAAAAGGCAGAGGTGTTGATGTAACATTAGCTTGTGCAAGGGTTGACTGTTGGTTTGAACATGGTTCTAGTCGAATGCTTGTGGTTGAACACCCGTGAGAGAGGTCAGTTGCGTGCCTATGGTGGAGGTTGGTTGCGCTCCCATGATGAAGGTAGTAGGTTGCGCGCCCGTGATGGAGGTACTCGGTTGCGCGCCCGTGATGGAGGTACTCGATTGCGCGCCCGTGATGGAGGTACTCGGTTGCGCGCCCGTGATGGAGGTACTCGGTTGCGCGCCCGTGATGGAGGTACTCGGTTGCGCGCCCATGATGGAGGTAGTCGGTTGCGCGACCATGATGGAGGTACTCGGTTGTGCGCCCATGATGGAAGTTGGTTGGACTCCCATGATGGAAGTTGGTTGGACTCCCATGATGGATGTACTTGGTTGTGCGCCCATGATGGAAGTTGGTTGGACTCCCATGATGGATGTACTTGGTTGTGCGCCCACGATGGATGTACTTGGTTGCGCGCCCACGATGGATGTACTTGGTTGCGCGCCCGTGATGGAGGTACTTGGTTGCGCGCCCGTGATGGAGGTACTCAGTTGCGCGCCCGTGATGGAGGTACTCGGTTGCGCGCCCGTGATGGAGGTACTCGGTTGCGCGCCCCTGATGAAGGTATTCGGTTGCGCGCCCATGATGGAGGTTGGTTGCGCGCCCATGATGGAGGTTGGTTGCGCGACCATGATGGAGGTACTCGGTTGTGCGCCCATGATGGAAGTTGGTTGGACTCCCATGATGAATGTACTTGGTTGTGCGCCCACGATGGATGTACTTGGTTGCGCGCGCCCACGATGGATGTACTTGGTTGCGCGCCCACGATGGATGTACTTGGTTGCGCTCCCATGATGGAGGTACTCGGTTGTGCGCCCACGATGGATGTACTTGGTTGCGCGCCCACGATGGATGTACTTGGTTGCGCGCCCACGATGGATGTACATGGTTGGTCGCCCACGATGGAGGTTGGTTGCACGCCCATGGTGGAAGTTGGTGTAGGTTGGTGGCGGGTGTTGTGGTGCAGCGACATTGATGTGTGCGTTCAACGTATCAATGACTCTCCTCATCTCAGCGTTAGAAGCTTGAAGCTCCCGAATGGCTTCGACTTGCTCTTACGCTTGTGCAGGTGCGCTTGGTGGTAACTCACGAGAGGTGCTCTCCTCCCATTGTCCGCGTTCATCGTTAATTTTGGGTCCATCTCCCTCCGTGCGTGAGATAGCTTCTCTTCCCTTTGCACATTCGGCCATGGCGGGGCTTTGTTAGAATGATAAACCACTCCCCAAGAGAGTCGCCAAATGTAGATGTAAGGGTGTGACGTGGGTGAGTGCGAGAGTGGTCTAATCCTTAGCAAATGCTAAGAACAAAGCCTAAGAACGTTGGAGAGGACACCCAGAGGTGAAGGGGAAGCACTCTAGGTGATCAATGGTGGTCACACATGATTTTTTTTTTCTCTCTCTCTCTTTAGAAGTGAGAGTTTCTCACTATAGAATGAGAACTTCTCTCTCTAGAATGAGAGTTTCTCTCTCTAAAGTTTCGTTCCCCCCGAAATGAAAGAGGAGCTCTCATTTTATAGGTGATCAGAAGGAGGGGGGACCATTGTAACTAATCCCATTGATTAATTGCAAGCCCGCCAATCAAATCGTGTCACCTCAGTTGACCAAATCATGCTTAGGTGGGTAAGAGGAGATTTTCACATGAGGCGATCAGGTGCGCCACGTGGGTCTTTGTATAGTGACCGTGATCTAGGGAGAACAAGCTTAGCCAGTTAGGCTCGTCGCCCCAAAGGGTGCACCTCAGCTGTGACACTCTATAGCGCCTCTCAGCGGAGATACTCCATGATACGTCTCAGCGGTGATACTCCATGATACATCTTTGATGGAGACCATCATACTATCCATGAATTAAACCATCGATTTGATTTCATTGAAGGTTCCAAAACAAACAAGAGGCTAACCAAAGCATGCATTTCTCTACTGCATCACCACCGGAATTCTTTAAAAACAAAGCCATTACGTTAATAAAAATTTGATACGACGAATCAAATTCTGTCAGTCGACACCAACGAAGGGCTCGAATGGAAGAAAATTTTCTTCCAATCCAGTGGACAAACACAAAATCTTCTACCGAAAAGAATAAAAATTAGAAATAAATGGAGCTTACCTAATCATATAACAATATGAGGCAAAGTCCAATTATGTAATGTAAAATACGGTTTTGGAAAATTCCATCATATAGTACATTGATTCAACCCAATACCAAGAATTTTAAACTTAAATTTTAATAAATAGTTGTCAAATACGATTATATATTGATATTAATCACGATGTCAAATTTTTATGAAAAATTTGACCATAAATTTCATTGTGTCAAAAGGTGAAAAAATAAGACAATAATAAAATAAAATAAATTAGACATAAACAGATAGTGGATTAAACTCACTTTGTTAACAACTTAATATATATTTCATAATATTTATGTATATTGTACAATAACAAAATCTACAAATAGGATAAAACTTCACAAAGAGCTAGCAAGCACGTGTTTTATTATAATAGTATGTTCTGACGCTATAAATAACACATACATAATGAGATTTGGGATAACTTACTGTCATAATTCCTAACAAATTACGTGAAGATGTAAAATAATATATATTTCATAATATTTACATAATATTTAGATAGATTACCATTATACAAATTAGATTTTTTTTATGAGGGAAAAAATATTGATTTTACCTCTATATACAAAAACAAACACATTCATGATAGAAACAAATTACAATATGCATTCGCAAACATCACAATAAACATATAATTTATTTCCAAAACCAAATAAGTTTAAAATGTTATCTTCTTTAATTATTCTAAGTCATTTGTCATGTTTTTCATTCAATCTGTCGTCCAAAGACATGTTCCTATTGTCGTAATATGAACAATCAAACACATACACCGCTCAACCAAATGACAAGAAACAAACATCTGTAACTCGATCAATATTAGACACGAATAATATGCATCAAATTCAGAAAATCAATAACAAAAACAAAACATAAATACAACACTCAAATACACAAAATAAAACAGAAAAATAAAGATTCAATTCCAGCAAGTTGGAAAAAATCCCCAGATTAGAAATCGAAAACCCTTACTTAGATAAATACATACCACGAACCAACTCAGGCAAAGAAAAAACAGGATGAGAAGCGACGGAAACCACCATCAACAGCCCACCTTCGCAAAAGAACCAACTCAAGTAGAGAAAACCCTATGCAAGACCCTCCACCAAGGATAGCACAAAACTGAAAATCAAATGAAAAACAAAACAGACAATCAATAATTCAACCGTAGGAAGAAGCACATAAAACTATGAACTGTAAATACAGTAAATCTTCAGTGCCAAACCTACATATAAGGTGCTAAAGCATAGAGCAACAAACAAAAACAAAGACCAAGACTAAAAAAACCCCAGACCATACACTGAACACTGGAAAAATTCTACGTACTTTTAAACCAAAAGTAAGCAATCACAAAAAATAGTGAACAAATATAAAGATGAAAAAACAATAAAGGAACTATTTTAAAAGTCATATGAACATCAACTTAACACCGAATGTCTAAAATAATCAATCGTAAACAAAAAATAATCAATCGTAAAACTTAAAAAAACAAAAAATGTAGCAGAAGGAAAATTGGGAGCTAGATAACACATGAATGTCTAATTTATAGATGTACATATGAAAAACAAACAAACTGCACCGACTTAGATAGGAAAAAAAATTGATTGTTGAGAAGATATACTTGGAATATAATGCAAGTCTATCCTAAACCAGAACAGAGGGGGATTCAAAACAAACTACACCCAACTTAACTCTGGATTCAACTCACAGCGAGCACATTTGATATAACAAAAGGCAACCACGCTCAAACAACGTTCATGAAAACCAACCACACTCAAAATCTGAAGCATAAAAAATTTTGCCAATCAATATCCACAATCTATAAATTAAAGTAGAAAAGAAATCTTTAAAATAAAAACTAACAAACGATTGAAGGTCAAATCTTATGTTATTATCAAAAATTAAGTTTTTTAGCCATAACAAATATATATATANATACACTAAAAAGTCAAAGGCGAAAAAATGTGAAGCCAAATCACTTAAGCTAAAATATTACTAAAGAGCAACAAGCAAAACAAGGTTACCTCAAATAAAGAAGAAAACAACTAAAAGGAAATTGAATTTTCTATAGGAGAATTCTTTAATTTATAGGAGTAGAAATGACAAAGAAAATAAAACACACTGAATCTTTAGACAGCCAAAAACCACCGAACAATCAAAATATATCCTCATGATACACTTGATTTCTATCCTGAAACTGATCCCAAAAAGTAAATAGTAGGCGCCTAATAAAATAAAGCAAATTACCAAATAAAAAGTATTATAATAAAATCTAAATCTACCCAGAAGCAGAAAAAATGCGAAGTACATCTAAAGCCCATTCTTACACACGTCAGAAAAGAAATCAAAGCATCGGCATAACGAAAAAGCAAAAAAAAAAGAAACGAACAAAAACAATCGAATAACAAAGAGAGATTTTGAAATAGTCAAATCTAATTACATTGATTGAGAAGCCACCGATCAATATACACGCATAGAAGAAGTAAAAATTATCCCTAAATCATGACAGAACAAAACAATAATAAAACAAAAACCCAAAAGCTATAAAAAATGGATAAGCCTAAAAAAATTGAAATAAAATCAAGCGTATCTGTTAAGTGGAAAACGAAAACCCAAGAAAAAAATTCAAAAAATAATTTACAGATTTTAGCAGATACTCTATTTTCACAGAACAAAGCAAGGAGAAGAAACAAAGGAACAAAATAATAGAAAAAACAACAATAAATATAACAACAAAAGAAAAAATAATAGAGAAGGAAAATCACGAGCACACCTTTGTCTCTGTAAAAGATTCAAATCAAGAACACCAACGAACCTCCTACGACTGATGACTCGAACACCCTAACAAAAGTGACAATAAAAAAAGCTAACAATGGGAAGAACAGTAGCAGCGAAGCTCTATGAAGGCCATGGAAATTTGTATATAAGACCAGGGCTCCAAAAAGTAAAAAGCGAAAGTTGGAAGCAAAATCAAATGATAAATCTGGGTTAAGAGAGAAATGAAATGAGCATTATCCATCAGAAAGTTGTAAAATTCTAAGCTTGTTACTTTTTGTGGTCTCCAATAACTCAAGTATATTACAATCTTCATCCTCTTTACATAGTTATTACTTACTTCATCCTTAACTAAAGCTAGAAGTTTATATATTGCTGAATCTAGTATGTTATGAAGGTATTCTTTTATCGTGAAAAACACAATAACACAGTTGATACCCTACTGTAGTGTGAGATTATGATTGATGCTGACACAAAATTAGACTATATTAATATGGCTTATACCTTCATATCCAGCTAAGATACATGGATTGTTTAAGGCCTTAAAAACTTTCAAAATCTCTACTCCACCGGCTAGCAAGTCATAAAGAAAGTAACTGTGTACAACAAGCAAAACCAGTATTAGCCTAAGTTTAAAGCTACAAAAAAGTGGAAAAATAAGAAAATAATAATAGAAGACCCATCCTGTTTTCTCTGTAATGAATTATCAACTAATAACTCCTCAAACATTAATTCTCAAACTGTTATTATAATAAAATAGCAACCGCTATTTTGTAAGAGTAAGAAAATAAATGCAAGTCTATCTTAAACAGAAAAAATAAAATCCACTGATACACCATTGAAAGAAAAAAACAAAAAACATTAAATCGCTAGAAAAAGACTGGCTAAAAAAAGCAGTTCAAGAAACACCCAAAAGACCATCGCTAAACTGATTAATAACAAAAACAAACAAAAACAAAACACCATACAAATCTATCCGCAAAACAGAAAAAAGACGAAAAAATCACAAACCGATAAAAAAAGCCAAATCACTGAATATCCTAACAAAACCTAAATCCTAAAACTATAGAAACGTAGATTAAACACTCAGTAACAACAAAGAATAAAATAAAAAGAAAAGAAGAGGAAGTAAAAATAAGAGGAAGTAAAAAAGAAAAGAAGAGGAAGTAAAAATAGAGGGACATGAGAAAAAGAAAAACGAAATTGAAGAAGAAGAGGAGAAAAAAGGACAAAGACAAAGAAAAAGCACCATAAATTACCTAGAAGAGGAACAACGAATAAAGAGGAAGAAGCATGAAAAAATCACAAACCGAGCTCGACAAAGTTGGCTGTGTCCATTGACTATGACATACTCTCCATCGGAAAAACTCGGGATCATTGCCGGATAGTACATAGCTTGACGTGGAGAAGCCCTCCAGTGGACAGACCCTCCAGCCGGCGGGGAGATTGCCGAGAAGCTTGAAGAACCTCTCCCACGGCACCCCACCCTGCGAGAGAGAAACTTTGAAACACACACACTCTCTCTCTTTGCCATGTGATCGGTCAACTACCATTAAACCACAATGAACAGCTTCAATTTAATCCCACCAACCAAACGAATGGCCTAGATTCAATCAAACTAACCCAAAAGTATTAAACATACCAATGGCTCAGATTGAAGGAATCCAATGATATGTAGGCAGTCAACATTTATCAAGATAGAATTGACTCATATACCCCTCATTGGACCTGGAATTTACATCCTAACCATAACTACCATCGCACATGCCAATTTGTGGGTCAACCAACAATACAGGGTAATCCAGACATTTTGCATCCAAGCAAGTAGCTGGAAAGTGGGTACAACAGGGAAATGACCCATAAAGCCCTCATTCTACTTAAAATTACACTCCAATATCCATGCCGCCAACTCATACAACCCATAATGTAAATTAACTCACATGACAGGGGCAAGATGGACATTGCCAGCCCAAACAAAGAGCTAGAAACCCAATCTTTTATAAGAGTACTATATATATATATATTAGAAATTACAGCGGAAGAGCGACCCCATGAATCGAGTCCGGGTCGCTCTTACTGTACGGCTCAGAAAAACTCGGCAGAGGTTCAGAGTGCCGAACAAAACCCTAGTGTTTTCCATTTCCTCGCTCTTATCAATTTCCTTCCATTATTTTTCGTAGTACTGTAATTGCCTTCAGGGAGTCCACCATGCCGACAGTCAGCGTTGGGAGGGATCGTCTATTCGCCGCCCTAGGAAGAAATTATAGTGAGTTCGTAGCTTCTTATTGGCTCTGTTCATAAATTTGATCATAAAATATGACTGGAAAATGTGATTTTTTTTCTTGATTATTTCTCAGCGCAAGAAGAGTTCGAAGAGCTCTGTTTTAGTTTCGGCATTGAGCTTGACGACGTTGTAAGCACCTCACTTTTTTGTATTGCTACTTAATTCAACCCCATCCCCCTCTCTGGCTAACATAACCATGTCATGGATGTTAATTTGCCTTGTACGTGAAAAATATAATTGCGTTAGACTACAGAGAAAGCGATTATTAGGAAGGAGAAGCATTTAGAAGAAGAAGCAGATGAAGATGAAGAAGTTATATACAAGATTGAGGTCCCAGCTAATAGGTAGTGTTCTCATGTAATTCCATTATCCTTTTTAATGAAGTTTTAAATCGATCTTTGGAATCTGGAATTACTTAGTTACCTCTATGATTTGGCACTCGCATAAGTCCTTACGCTTGTTACAGCGTGAATATATAGTGGTGTGGTTTAGTACATTTTGCTGATTACTCTACAATGCATTAAAATGACTGTTAGTACTGAGGTTGCTTTTCCTTTTTCAGTTCAGTTTTCTATTCAGGACCATCAACTAATTTATTGTTTGTAAATTAGGAGCGTGAATAATTTAATTGTTGACCCATTGGACCTCTCTTATAAAAAAAATGTTGATCTCGAGTTTATGGAATTGGGTATAGTTGAAAGACATGGAATTGAGGCATTGTTTTTTTATTCATGCAGATATGATTTGCTTTGTCTTGAAGGGCTTGCTCAAGCCCTTCGCGTGTTCAACAGGCTGGAGGAGATCCCTAAATTCAAATTGGCAAACATTAGCAAGGAATCAATGCATAAAATGCATGTAAAACCAGAGGTATTTATTTCGTGCAATTCAAAAGTTTCTGTTTAAATGCTATTGTTATTCTTGAAGTCTGAGAGTTCCACTCTACAGACATCTTTGATTCGCCCGCACGTTGTTTGCGCTGTTTTAAGGGGTATGACTTTTGACGAAGCAAGTTATAACAGCTTCATTGATCTTCAAGACAAACTTCATCAAAACATTTGCAGGTAAATATTTTGTCTTACCTTTCTTGCCAGTTGGGTTATGTCCTAGTCCATATGCGTTAACACTTGCACTGATTTTTCAAATTAAAACATGCACGTGAAAACAATTTGCTCTTTTCTTTTTGTGCTTAATTTATTTAGTCTTGTACATATCATTGGTATGTAGTAAGAAGCACCTCAACCAAAAGAAACAGGAACTTTTTTTCTTCTTTAATTGGACTTATACAATGATGAGCATAAAATTAGCTTTTGAAATTGTGTAGATAATGGTGAGTATTTCAGTTTTGAAGACTATTATGAAGATCAACTGCCTGTATTAATATATTTTTTTCTGGTAGGAATTGAATTGGCAGCTAGGAAAAGATGTGTTTTAGGTCATCCTAAGGTTTACCATGCGTTTTCTGCTCATATCTTTTAGATGTTCTAGGTATAAAATATGCATACCTAGTGATCCGTACTCTGCACAAAGTTCTATAAGCTCTCGACAATCTTGCACATTTATTAGAATACAAGATTTTGGTGGGGGATCCACTTTCTATTTCCTATCATTATATCTACCTGAACTTACCCTCTATACTCTTCTCTGCCTTGCTTCTTTAAGAATTCTCTCTTTATTTTGTGTGACTGTTTTTAGACGGAGAACTCTTGTTGCAATTGGAACTCATGATTTGGATACACTAGAAGGCCCTTTCACCTATGAGGTGGGTGTTGTCAATACTCGTAATTTGATGACAGTTTTAGTGTACTCTCTCTCTCTCTCTCTACATCTGTTTATCTTATTGGAAACTAAATTCTACTCTTTTTTTCCTATGGTGCATCATATTGCTTAATCTAATTACTTTCATTCCTCTACTTCCAGGCTTTGCCTCCTACGGAAATAAATTTCATGCCACTTAAACAGGTAAATTATTTTAGTCTCAGATTAAGAATATTCACCACATGTTAATTCCACTAGTTACTAGTCAGCATATACTCGTTATCAGATAGAGCAACTACTTTGGACGCATTCCAAAGTCGTTGAATGTTAATTTATATTTTGATTTGCACTATTACTGTTATCATTCTTTAGAGTTAGAGTTCTCTATTAATATTATTGTTTAGGCATGAAGTATGTTCTTTGTTGTTTCTGTGCAAGGTGATTTGAGCTATTGTTTTCTCTTGTTACGGTACCTCTACCACATATCAGAGCACAAAAATATAAGGTGAAAAAGGAGAATATCGCATTATAATGGACTTAGACACACACAGTCATATTAAACAGTGAATTTAATCTAAAATTACTAGAAATATCAAACTGTGGAAATATTTGAAACAAGGGCTTGAGTTGATGTCTTTTAAGCCACTTGTTTTCTAGGAATGGGGTCTAACGATCTCCGTATGGTATGCCCAAAGTACCTGCACAATAAAATGTTCCAATATACCTTGTATTTGAAGTGACCAGCTCAATAGGAAATATATGGTATTCCCTTTTATATGACTAATGACTTTTGATTTCTGTATATTTCCTTACTGTGTTGTAGTTCCTTTAATATACGGATGCTCTCCAAATGATTTTGCAGTAGATTGAATGAAAGCTTTATGAAAATTCTTTTTGATTTTATATTTTCGAAGGGAAGTTGGTGGGTGTTGTCACACATCTGAGCTCCTATGCATTTTCCAATCTAGTACTTTGTTCCCATGCACTTTCCAATCTAGTATTTTTTTCCTTACACGTGCCTATGCTCTCTCTGTCTCCCTAACCTTGTATCTCCGCTGGCTTTAAATTTGTTAATGGCAGTATTATTTATTTTGAAATGTTGACTTGGTTTGGTGATTTAGGTGAAGAACTTCAGAGCTGATGAGCTGATGGAATTCTACAAAGTAAGTTCTCAAACCTTTCTGCTGGGTAGGAATGTTTCTATGAAGTCTCACCTTGACTTTTTCCAGTTGACATTTTTGTTTTTATGGTCCATTGAAGTCCCAGGCCAAAACAAATCCATTTCCATAGGATCTTGACATATATTATCTTGTTAATATTTTGCAGTCAGATTTGAAATTGAAGAAGTTCTTGCACATAATAGAGAATTCACCAGTGTTCCCAGTTTTGTTTGACCGCAATCGGTATGTGAACCATACCTGAGTAAAGATAACTATGTTGAAGATCTAAACTCATTTACTGGCTAATTAGTTTGAGGTGCATCTTACTCATCCATGTTTTCATAAAGTTTATGTGGACGACAAGAATATGCATGTTGAAATATATTATCAAAGAAGAAAATGAAAGATCATGAATTTTGATGGAGACAAATACTCAAGGCAACAGAATTTTCTTTCTAGCTTCTTTATGAGCTTAAGCCTAGCCTGTTGAAAGTCTTTCAAAAATGTTCTATATTGTATTATTGGCCTTGTCTTTGGTCTTGACCGTTTTGCATTTGTGGTTTGTTTCATACTTGGATTCCTTATCCTCCATTCTTGTAAATTCTTCTTTATTAATAAAATTGTGTTTCTTACAGTATACACGCATATATGTAACATATATATATATATATATATATATATATATATATATGCGCGCGCGCTAAGTTTGATTATGAGTAAGAATGTAGTTCTCACAAACTAAAAATTGCAATACTTGATGGGTTTGAACCCCTTTTTTCCTCGCGAAAGGAGGTAATATCCTAGATTTGCCAAACTAATCCGTTTTCAACTCATAAGACAGCTCATAAATCGTATGACCGGATGTGGTGGTTTAATTTTGGGACCTCAGTTCAGTTCATTAATTGTTGCACGTAAAAGGGATGTGCTATAATATTGTTCTAAATTTCAAAAATTAGTTTACAGTGTATGCTCTTGTTAAACTCCCAAGTATATACGTAGGGATATTGGTTCCTTTTGAAAGCGATTCCCTGCCGAAACCAACGAGTTTTTTATCTCTTGATATTGCAATTCTCTTTTAACTACCTTAAGCAAATTTAAGTGTTGAAATTGCTAAGCTTTTCTGGCAGAACTGTTTTGTCTTTACCACCAATTATTAATGGTGCGCATTCAGCAATCACATTAAAGACGAAGAATGTGTTCATTGAATGTACAGCAACTGATCTAACAAAGGCAAAGATTGTCTTGAACACGATGGTAATTTATCATGAACTTCTGGATGCACTTATTTGGTGATTCAAAGTGATTTCTCCTTATGATAAGTTGATTCTTATTTTTCCTTTTAGGTTACAGTTTTTTCTGAATACTGTGAAAGGAAGTTTGAAATTGAACCTGTAGAAGTAACATATCCTGATGGGAAGTCAAGTGTTTATCCAGATTTGTCTCTTTATAACATTGAAGTTTCTCTGTCCTATATCACCGATTCCATTGGAGTCTCATTGGAGGCAGAAGAGGTATGAGAGTTCCAGTAGAGCTGGCTTCTGGCAATCAATACTTTTTCTTTAAGCTGATGTATCATTATGCAATAGGATGTATGTTGGATTTGTTCATGTGATTGTCTTCATTTTCAAGTTTTCAACTAGCTACTTTAGTTGTACATATGTGCTTAGCTTCCCCCCCTCCCCCCGGTACTTGTATGTAGTGCTATGAGCTCATTGCTTCTTCTATGATCTTGGTGCTATTTATTCTCAAGCAGCATTCTGAAGAGAACCTGAATATGGAGAAACACAATATGGATTAATTTATTTGCGAAGTTTTGTTGTTTGTTCTCAGTATGATTATAGTGGTTGTAGGAAACTTATTATATTTATGCTGATTCATGACTGCTCTCAGACTATAATGACTACTTGGTATATTATGCATATGGATATTATTTTCTGAAGAATGCGTTTTTGAGCTACGTATGTTCAGATTTCTTCCACATGCCTGCATTTGTATGTTCTTTTCTAGATCCGTTCTTGATCTTTTTCCCTTTGAATGTTTTAACTTTCAATTGTTAGTTATACATGGTAATGTTAGAAGTTAGAACTATTTGTTGAGTATATTCCACGACTAGACTATTAGATAGTACATGTTTTATTTTTTCCCCAAGTTGCAATGGGGCTGGGGATACTACGATTCATAATCATGATCTCATGACAAGGGTGTAGGGGCTTGACTACTGTGTCAATCCATCTTGTCAATAGACAGATTTATTTGCACTTGATGCTTTTCTGTTTCATAATCATCATATGCTTCAGGTTACTAGCTTATTGAACCGGATGCAATTGCATGCTGAAAAATCAGTATCAAGTGATAAGTGCGACATCATTGTTTCTGTACCTCCAAGCAGGAGTGATGTTCTTCATGCATGTGATGTTATGGAGGTAAGTTTAAAAAGTGTAGTTGATAAGTGGATACATGTCAAAGTTTACATGACTTCCATTTATTGACTTGCCCAATAATTTCTCTTAAGGATGTTGCTATTGCATACGGGTTCAATAATATTCCAAAGCGAAAGCCGGCATCTTTGAAGCCACTATCATTGAATGAGTTCAGTGATCTTATTAGACTGGAGGTACAGATAGATAATTCCACTATAATTTCAATCACCATTATTTATAATTGTCACTGCTTGTTACTTCCATCAAGCTCAACTCTATCTTTATGTACTTGTTATTTTACCTATTCAGATCGCAACAAATGGGTTTACAGAGGTGTTGACATGGATACTCTGCTCTTATAAGGAGAATTTTGCCATGTTAAATCGCAAAGATGACCAAGCAACGGTGGTGATTATTGGAAATCCTCGATCAGCGGATTTTGAGGTTCATTTCCTTCTGTATGCTTAATTGCACCCTTTGAGGTGATTGTGTTCAGTGATACATGTCATCACTAGAGGTGTGGTGTAGACAATTAGTTTCCATACAATAGCTCAGTTGTCTCATTCAAGTAACATGTACTTCATATTTTGGTGCTTTGATGGAAGGATGATTTGCTTCCTCCAGGGGAGTCCCAGAAGAAATTGCTTTTCTTATGTACAACTGCGTATATGGGGGTGTCCTTGTCGACAAGTGTCAGACTTTTAATTAATTTTCAGAATTTTGGATTGACGTTCTGCCACGCCTTAGCTTGAATCCAATGATGGAAGAAACATATGAGGAGAGAAGAAAACCGATGTAGTCCAACCTAATTTCCGTTCTCCCATGGCTGATCTACATACCTCTTTAGAATAATTTTGTACTGAAATGGATATTGGCCAGGGAGAGTGGGTTTCGGCAACAGAGGGACAGTTGGTTTCCTGTCTGTTTGTAACATTGTTTCAGCTAGGGTTTTTCTTTGTTAGAGCTCAGATGCTGTTTTTACTTTCTGATACACCTATTGTCTCTCTGTTCCTAACTTTTTGGAAATTAAGGGTCGAAGGGTGTCCGTATCGTGGCCCGTCCGTGTCTCGTGCACGTGCTTCTTAGACTGCGCGAAAAGTTGGTTGGAGTGGTTCAGTTCTTCCTTAATTTGAGGCAGAACTGATGGGAGAGAAGGACCCATACTGTTTTTTGTTCTCACTCTTAATCCTGAATGAATTTCATGGTCAGCAAAATTTTGAAATGTTAGTTGAGTAAAATTCTACACTGATCAGATAATTGATCAAGTTTTTAAGTAACCAAGTGATGTGTCAATCATTTATAAGTTAGTATATTTTAAAATATTTTAAAACATCAACCTATAAATGTTTGACACGTCACTTGGTCACTTAAAACTTGGTCAATCACTTGGTTGGTGTAGATTAATTCATATATCTGTTTACACTCGGCTTATCCTGCTTCAAATTGGGATATATTAGATTACATCATTGGGTCTTTGAATCCTATTATTAGGACAGTATCTTTGAACTACTTGTCAAGCGGGTCTTTGAATCGTATTACTAGGATAGTATCTATAGACTATTTGTACTTGACAAGAGCAGTTATTTCAGTGATCCGAACATCAATTTGTTGGGGTTGTACTTTAGCTAAGAGAGGCACAGTGACATTTATTAGGCCTGGCTTTTTTCGCTTCAGAATACATAGTAAAAAAGTTTATTGAGTTAGGTTTTCATTTAATTTACAACTTCATTTACATTTGCAGGTTGTTCGAACAAGTCTTATGCCTGGCATTCTGAAAACTGTTGGACATAACAAAGATCATCCAAAGCCCATAAAGGTATAAAATGTTCCTACTGTTTAAATGACCACCGGTCTCTCTTGTGGTGTCTCCAGCCATGATTTCTAGTCAATGGGCAATTGGATACACACACATATAATGATGTCTGGATTATGCAAAGCATATGGAGTCCCAGCTTTCTAGCTATTCACTCCTTTTTAACTGCTGATATCTTCAATTATCAATTTCTATGATGATAATAAAACGTTATAATTCCTTTTATGCTCTATTAAGGTTGGTTTTTTTTTTTGGTAAGTAAGATATGTAATAGAAACAAAACCCCGAGGGAGGGTAGTTACAACCTAGGAGATTGATATGAAGAAAAAACATGTAATCCATTCACCCAGTCCTTCTCAATCCCCTCAAAAACCCTCATATTCCTTGCATGCCAAATAACCCAAAAAATAGCATGCATGAGAGCTGCCGAAAAAGAACTATCTAACAAACCCCCATTAAGATGCTGCCAACCAATAACCAGATTCTTGATAGAGCTAGGCATTGTCCATTTGATGGAAAGACTATCCAGCAACTTCCTCCAAAGCTCCCAAGAGAGAACGGACAATGGATAAAGACATGAAAATTTGACTCTTCTGCCTTCTTGCACAAAACACATCTATTTGGGGTACTCAAACCTCTCCTCTGTAAGTTGTCAATAGTTAAGTTAGCGTTCCAAACAGAGCTCCACAAGAGGAAAGCAAATTTTGGGGGGGCTTTCGATTTCCAAATACTCTTCCGCGGAAAAGAATCTATTCCTTCACCATTGGAATCTAACAGCATATAAAAACTCTTAACCAAGAAGGAAGAGTTTCCCAATTTTATCCAGCCGACCGAGTCCTCCTCCCCTCTCACAATGTGATAAGCATAAATAATATTATAAAGGGATGTTGGAGCACCAGGTGTCCAGCCAAAATCGTATCCTTAAGCCGACACCCACTTTGAAGAGGATGTGTTTAGAGAAAGAGTCCCAACATCTACATATGCTTTGCCATAAAAGGGAAGTGTGTTTGGCGGCTGTAGAAGAAGGGAACCAGCTTCTTTGATTGTCATTCGTCCTGGCCACGATGATCCTTCTCCAAAGGCTGTGATGTTCTGCGAAAACCGCCATAACAACTTCGCGAGAAGAGCATGGTTGAATAATCTGATGTTCCGGTGGCCTAAACCCCCACGCTTCAAGGGTCGGCAAACTTTTTGCCAGGAGACAAGGTGAAACTTCCTTTCTTCATTAGATCTGTGCCATAAGAAATCCCTCATAATTTTCTCCAAAGTAGAAGCCACAGAAACCGGGATAGGGAAGCAAGACAGGAAATAAGTTGGCAGATTCGAAAATACGCTCTTCACAAGCGTAACCCTACCCCCTTTTGAAAGGTGTTTCCCTTTCCACGAAGCTAGCTTGGCATTAAATTTCTCAACAACCGGCTCCCAGACTTGCTTGCTTTTCGCCTTGGCCCCTAAAGGTTAACCAAGGTAGGATAACGGAAAGCTTCCTACATTGCAATTAAGTATCTGCCTCAATGAATCTAGGTGAGAATACTCGCCGATCTTTATGATTTCACTCTTATTAAGGTTAATTTTGAGCCCTGAAACCACCTCAAATAAAAGAAGAATGCATCTCAGATTCAATAGTTCCTGTGCACTAGCATCACAGAAAACAATAGTGTCATCGACAAACAGAATATGTGAAACGGCAACAGCCCTACCATTTCCCCCTCAACTGAAAAACCCGAAATCAGGTTGCCCTCCACTGCTCTGTGAATAAACCGACTAAGAGTGACCCCCTGTCCCCTTTTTTGTTCATATTGGTGATGGTTGGTTTGTTTTATATACTTACAGTTTGTCTTGTCTATGCACTCCCTGTTTTAAACTCAATCTCATTTTATCGTGACATTCAAATCATGGTTTATTATATTTTTTAGATCTTTGAAGTGGGTGATATAACACGTTTGGATGAGACAAAAGATGTTGGTGCAAGAAACTATCGCCATCTTGCGGCATTATATTGTGGTGCCAATTCAGGATTTGAGGTAGAGCTCTATAATTTAGTGTAATTATTCTCGTCTTGAGTCAAGATCACATTTTTATTTTTCCAAAAGAGGAGCTTACCAAAATTATTCCTTATGCGGGTAGCTTTATGTCATTTTGTTTTACTGGTGTCATAGTTCAGTAATCTCTCCCTCATTTCATATATGTACTTTTTTGAGATTGTTCTCTAGTTGACTTGTATTTCTAAAAGTTGAAAAGATTCTCTACTTAAGATATGTTCCCTATTGTTTATAATATGCACGTGATCTCTTACCTTAGAGTTATGTGTACATTGTATATGTGATGATGGAATCGTACTCTGATCATAGTGACTCAATGTTTGAGGATCCTCTGTGAATAATATATTTACTGATATAAGGAAACCTGATGTTGTAATGCTTTTTACCTATCACTCTGCTCAAATTCCATTAGACAATAGAATGGAACTTCTATCCTTAAAAAGGTACGCATCTTTTATTTCTCAATAAGAAATTATAATATTTCATTAATAATATAGAGCTGTACAAAATAGGATAAGCTATCCTCAATATATCAGTTTACAACTTCTCTCCAGCTTGAGAAACCAAAAAGAATGGGAAAACTATACGCCCACTTAGAAGATACAAACTGTGCATCATCTCACAAAGAACTAACATTCTTTTGCTTTTTTTCAAAGATTCTTGAATCTCTTTCTTTAAAGGGTTCGCATCTTCATTTCTTTATTTTTGAAAAGTGTGTTTATACTTTCGAGGAGTTGAATTCTCAACTCATTGAAACTTAATGGATTTTCTAACTATGTATGCTCTTCTTCTATTTCAGCTGATTCATGGTCTGGTTGACAGAATTATGGAAGTGATAGGGGTCCCTTTTGTTCCAGTCGGTGATAATTCAGGTTATTACATCAAATTTTCAGAAGTAAGTGGTTTTCTGCGCTTTCAGTTTGTTTTATCTTTTACAAGTGTGTAACAGTAGATTCTCTCCATTCCAAGACATTCTTAATGCATTGTCTTGATATCTTTTGCAGGAACCTGAGTTTCTTCGTGGCAGACAAGCTAGCATCATCTACAAAGGAAAGCATATTGGCACTTTTGGTATAGTGCATCCTGAGGTATCGTCGATCTTCAAATTGTGCTAAATTTATATGATGGGTTGATTACTGCTGAGCCAGTTGTTTTTAAATTGGTTTTTGTCATGGTAAAGTTATTAGTGAGTTAGTGATTCTTGATAAGAAAAGTTTGTTTCAATTGTTTTGAGTTCCTACTTTGATTGCAACGAATCCTGCTTTAGTATGTGACAAAAAGTCTATTTTTAAATTAACCTGAGTGAGGAAGATATCTTCTCCTGCTGTAGTTATGCCAAAATTTAATCTATGGCATATAAATATAGAATATCTTGCATGGTTAAACAACAACTTAAAGAAATCTTTAAATCCATTCTGATTATTATTATCATTGCCAAACTTATCTCTCGCTTCATGTGGTTTCAGGTTCTAAATAACTTCGACATTTCTGATCCATGCTCCTTTGTTGAACTTAACATTGAGAATTTCCTATAGAGTTTATTCTGCAAATTACGTAAGTTCCTTGCTTTGTGTCTCATTTTGTGAAACAGGATTTCGTTTTTCTATCTCGCATTAGCTTGCATACTTTTTCTTGTATCGGGACATCTTTTTCCCTTGTATGATGGCTCCTCTCTCTCTCCCCCCAGCATTTCAGGTGTATTTTTTTTTGGCGGCGAGGGCTTCTGTCTACAAGTTTTCTTTCCGACAAATTCAACGAGCCTGATCGCAGAACAGGAAATTCGATTTTAACTGAAGAACTTGGGTTTTTAAATGTGAAAAAAATATCATTTCCTCCACCGGTTCTAGTCTTCATTTTTGTTATTAATTGTTCCGAACATTATGAATTAGGAGGGGGAAAGATATTGTATTATGCTGTATTCTTTGAGACGATTCAAGTTATTTGTCTCGGAACTGATCTGTGTTGAATACTGCCCTGTATATGGGTTGTTTGATCATCTTCATTAAATTATAAAATTATTTCTTTTTAGCTGCTTTTTTTTAAATGCTGACTTTACGTGCTTTATGAGCCAATGAGGGTCTTCCTAGCAGTGCTGAGCGTCATCCAAGGGTGACAATAATGCAAATTAGTTGTTCAAAAAGATCAATTTCAGACCTTCCAGTTGCTCTAAAGTCTGTACATGCACTCCACATAATTATTATTCTTCAGTAAGAAATCTTCTTTTTCAATACAAGTTCGTGAAACACGTCCCAAAAGGAGGAAAAGGGTAGCACCTAGTTAGTTACCATTTTGACTTTTCCATGTCAAGTGATGGGTCTGATGTGGTCACTGGTATTGCTAAAGTGTTTTAGTTTCGGATGAGATTAGTATTGGCTGCCGTACCTACATGAGGATGAGGTATAGTTGCTGCCAAGCCGTCTTAATGGATAGTTTGTCTGACTAAATAACTTTCCCCTTTGAAGAAAAAGGGTGTGAAAAGAAGGCAGAGCGAGTCGAGTATCAAGAGCTTACGAAGGTGATTTAAACTACCAAAATCAAACAGTTAATCAATAGAATTGGTAGACTATATACATTGTGTTTTCCTTTTCCACCTAGCCGTGTCAATGAACTCAAGAAATGGGTTGCTATTGAAGGAAAAATAGGGCTTTCCACCTTACTTTTAGATGCCTAAATATTCTACAAAGTTGCAGAGCAATTAACGTTCATGTTAAAAAAAAACCAACTTACACCAAATTTGGCCATATCAAATAATTTTTTTCTTTGTCAAAGTAGTAGTAGATCATACGGGACTGAGTAATGTGACTTGAATCTACAACAAGACTGAATAATGTGACTCGAACCTACAATTTATTGAATATGAGAAATGGAATTAAACCATATGTGCAAATCTGTTTTAAAAGGTTAAGAATCATAACATTTAATATGGTTAGAATTGATGCTAAGTACAGAAGTCAATGATTTATAGCTTCCTACCCCGCCCACCTTCTATTAATTCATTTGACTTAACGGAAAAAAGCCTAAAAATTGGATTGAGCAATCCAAACTTTGTTTCACTATTTATTCAATGCACTTCTCTACATGCTTATAGTTTGTTCTCTATAAATACAAAAGGAAAACTACATTTTTCATTCAGCACAAAGCCATCTTATAGTGAGTGTAAGATGATGGCTATGGTCTCTGTCTTTTACCTCTTCTTCTTGTTATTCAATCTAATATCTTTATTACCCTTAATTATTTCTTCAAAATCAAACACGAGTTCTCACATTTTCAAGAATCTTATTATACATCTCAATACCTAACGTCCCCTAGATATACCAAATGGGGGGCTAACCTGTAGTTGGATTGGACATTGGACGATGCAGAGTTAATGGAAAAGTTCAAGTACGTCCCAGTAGTGGTAAAAGTGCAAGCATCATGTTTCCCGCAACATACGGTCTCATCATACACATGATAAGTGCATCATGATTGTTCTCGTGCATTACTAAGTTGAGCACCACAATGTTACGAGAAATTATTCAGGCCACATTAGGACTGCCCCTAATGGTCGTCCGATAGTAGACCCACAACCACAATGTTGCCGCCGGCTTGAATAATTTCCCCAATGCTACCTAACATTACTTTTTCTCAAAGTCTGCAGTCCTCTACAACATATTTAAGGAAAATAAATATAGGATACCTTGAGATTTGGGGTCAGAGCCTCATGTCCTTTAAATCCAGCTCATTAACAAATGAAATCAAACAATTTTAACAGAGTATAAACACCGGGAAATAATCACATATTAGTCCTTGCGTCTTTCATTACTTGGCAATTGGTGGAGTGGAGTGACGGTAAGTTATTGGTATGTTGGGAAAATGCAATTCATATCATTCTTCACTGAAAACAGCTAGTTTAGCAGCCAAACACAATTTCCTTTAATGCTATTTTTGGAAAAATGAAATAGAAATTCAAGGAAAATGAAGGAGAATTTTAAGAATCTGTTTGGCAAAGAGGAGAATACAGGGAAAGAAAAGTAGGTAAATCATTAATAACTACATCGTATGTCAGAAGCTTGTAGAGAAAAAGATCTACCACCGTAGAGACGTATTAGAAAACATTATAACTACATCGTATGTCAGAAGTCGTATAGAAAAAGATCTACCCCAAAAAGATGTATTAGAAAACATTATAACCCACAAAACATACTACATGTTGTAATTACACCTTTATCTGTGAATTAGCAAACTAAATGACAACATAGCCAATTCAATCCGAGACATGAAAGACGCACACTAGTTATCTATAACAACCAGACCTGGGTGTAGTGAAGCTGATTAAATTCAGATCTTTTTCATTTCGGATAAAAACTCTTGCAAGTCTTCCAGCTTAGCAGAAGAAAAGCCTGAAGGAAAAAAGATGAGCATCTGAGAGGTAACAGGATAATCGAGTCTTGCTAATACCACTAAAATACAAAGTTACTTTAAACTTTACCTTTGCCGTTATTGATCATGGACAAATTCGTGTTTGAATCATAAACTTTCTCTAGTTTTGTCTGTTTGGTCTCTTCCACCCGCCTTGCCTTCAGCTTCCCCATTTTATCTCGGAGTTCTGATGCAATTCTCACCATCTCTGTAAGGATTCAATATCTGAACTTCTATCCTTTTCGGAAAACTAATGCAAATAGTTTCAAATATGACTACCGACTTCATGAACACCCTCGTATAGATATATTGTTTACCCAAAACTGCCCTTCTTTAGCACATTCCGAATTTTTCAAGAAAGCAAATTCACAATGGTAACAACCTAGCTAAGATTTAACAACAGCAGGCAAATGGTCCAATAACTCTATAATGATAATTTGGTAATAATGATGGCTTAGTCTCATGTTTTTCAGTGGTAAAAATACGATCTATGTTCTCATTAAATACCATTTGAAATTCGCATAAAGTATTTCTTATGAGAAAATTCATCCTTGTAGTTGAAAGAGAAATCTTCAACCTATTATTAGAAATAAAAGTAGGAATACAGTTAACCAGTGTCACAAATGCTACAAGCTGACTATCTATGAGATTTTGAAGGACTTATTTATTACCCTGGAACATCTCAATTGCAGAGTTCTGCTCATATAGTTGTAATGCCTCATTGACAGAACCAATATAAGAGTTACTGGAAGCAGACTGTCTTTCTAGTGCTCGGAGTTCTCTGTTCAGCAAAGCAGACTCTTTTCCAACCTACAAAATTTGCTTCTGCTAAAATTTTGGACAATCTGGAAAACGTAGAGATGCTTCGAAAGCTAAGAACAATATTTGGCAACATCCATCGTACTTATTATTACCAAAGAAAGCTTGTTCCTCAAAGAATCCAATTTTTCATCCAAGTCCGGATCACAGAGTGCATCTTGACTTATTGAACTGTCACTATGCGATTCGCCCTACAATTGAGATATCTTGAACATGGTTAATACTATATATATTGAGAGATTAATATATGTTATGGAAGTACATTTTGGTACAAAATTAATCTATCCCACATGCACGAAATGTAACACATATCACATTGTCTATTACATGGCATAATTTTTTTTATAGGACACATGGCATAATTCTTTCCCCCTTTAAAATAATTCATCATACTGCTTTCTCCCATATAATTCCCCCCCCCCCCCCCCCCCCCACNTTTTTCCCATATAAATCCCCCCCCCCCCCCCCCACCCCCTCGGGACTTAACCCACCAAGAAAAACCTAAATTTTTATTTTCAACTATCAAACAGAGACAGTCTATATCTTACTCTAGCCACAATTCTTGCAGACAGAAACAGGAACTGTTTGAAACCGCATGTGACATCTCTAGATCTTCAAAGACCCAAGTTGACGAGCAGATTAAAACGACTACTTCATTCAAAAAGCAAAAGTGACATCAAAATTTGCAAGATATCTTCCCTTAAACTGAAGAACAACCCAAGCTTGATGCAAGAGAGAGATTTCTAATAAATGGAGTGGATATTTCCTATAAATATGAATCTAGCAACTCTCAACCATTAGCTATTATGTATATCAGAAAATGGGAGCATCAATCAGCTAATACAGGAAATTTAACACTCTACCGAAAGTGAAGAAGGACTAATGATGACCACAAAGTAACCCCAACACTAATACTGTAAAGTTAAATGCAACAAGTAAATCGAAATGGAATCCAGGAACCAACATTTGTGGGTAAAGAAAACCCATGAGGAACTGAAAAGCAATGGGTAAGACAGTACTTCTCCCACATGGCTAGCCTCTTATCTAGAACTGATTGCACCGTGTTGCGGACAAGAGCGACGCCCTGAAGAAGATAGAGGAAGCGCAATAAGATAGTTTACATGCAACAATAAGTAATCGAATCCATCATTATAATTAAAGAGAGCAAACAATTCTTATTATCATAGACGGTATCCTCTTCAATTAGTTTTCTCTGTTCTAGAGGCAAGAACAAAACTAATAAAAACATTAAGGTTTAAAATTACTAATCGAACGAAAAGGGAAACTTGTGGTCAATTAAGGAGATGCCAAGTGAAATACTTAGATAAAAAATGAAATAGAATTTGATTCTATTTTCTTACCTTGCTTAGATCCTGGGATCTTTCGGTGCCTTCGGTTTTCAATGTGGCTGATGCTTGTCTAGAAAAAGGTAAGCCAGCAGACACAATTATACGATTTCTGAGAAAGAAAATCGAATAGATCTCTCTGGGTGTAGAAACTGAAAGAAGTAAAGGAGACATACTGGAGGTAGAAGCTGAAAGCATCATCGACCAAATCGACGACGGTATTGAGAGATTCGTTGATGAAGAGTTGGGGATTAAGATTCAGAGAATTGAATACCGCCTCGCTCTCGCTTCCTTCCATTCTTAAAACTACTCTTTCTCCAACCAAATACTTCCGTTGTACAATATAAATGAAGAATTAAAGAGGCCCAGAAAGAGATGAATGTTCTTTAAGCTTCACATCAACATGGAGGATTTTCCCGCCAAAGAGAACACTGGTGCCGCGAGATGGAGTCAGACCCAAATCAAATTAATCAGTCTGAAAGAGGAAGCCCAAGGGCATTTTAAGTTGAGAAGTTTCCATGTAAAGAGACCTCTGTGAAGCCATATAAAGAAATTAAGATCCAAGTCTTGTTTCAACGATTCTTGGCTTTCTTTAGAGGTTGAAAGACATATCTACCCCTAATATTGCAAATCATTCAGAAGCTCTCTCTCGAGCGTTCTCTCGAGCGTTCTCTCGTTCGTCCTCTCCATTCGTTCTCCATCTTTTCCATCCCCATTCAAATTTGAGAAACCCCACTTTCTCTCAAGAAATTTTAATCAGGAAATAGATACCGTTGAATCAGAAATTCAGTACAAACGGGAAAATTTCAGACGCGATGGATCTAGGGCATGAAATTTTCAGTACAGGGAAATCTCACCACTTCTTAGAGGGAAAGCTCTTCGTGAGAGGGAAAGCTCAGTCTATCTACAAAATGAGAAAGTCGCGGGTTTGTCCCTTGTTCGCCACCACTGCATCTGTGAGGAAGGAATGGAGGAACTGCTCTAGAAGGAAGAAACGTTGCTGATCTGCGAAGCCGAAGGAAGAAGATGAAAGATGAAAACGAACGACAGTAATTTGTTTTTGAAAATTTTCGAGCTCTGTTATATTATTCTCTGAAATTTTTGGGAGAATGCCAAAGAGAGAAAAAAGGGGAGAGAGCTTCTAGAGAGATTTGTAAGACAAAGGGTAAATAAGTCTTTCGAACTAAAAAAAAAGCTAAGAATCGTTAAAAGAAGAGTTGGAGGTTCTAATTTCTTTATTTGTCTCACAGGGGTCTTCGTGTAGGAATTTCTCTTTTAAGTTCAATCGTTCTTTTCAAAATTACAAAGTCTACCAAAAAATTCCTAAATGAAAACTTAAAAAAACAAAATTTCAAAACTTTGAAGGAAGTATAATTTGCTATTATCTATAATTTATAATATATTAAAAGTGATAAATATCTATAATCTATAATATATTAAAAGCGATAAATATCTATAATCTATAATATATTAAACGCGGTAAGTAAATGAAAATCATTTTTAAACAGTGTTATCCACCTATTATTCTTAAATTTTTAAAATAACATTTTATATTCCATATGGCCGACAACTATTGGTCTTCAATTATACATTTAATATTAAAATATTTAAAGAATAATTAATTATAAATTATTAATAATATCAATATTTTTTAACTATGGATTCATGATCAATGTCAAATAAATCACATTGTGGTTTATTAAGATTCATTATATAATCTTGAAAGAAAAATAAATGTCAGTGATGTTTTGGATTTATAAATTTTTCATGACAATAATATAAAGATTATTATCAAGTAGTGAGAAGTAAAAAAATCATAAAGTATCGTATATTTATCTCATATTGAAATTAATTAATTTTCCTACCTATTGATTAAGATGACGATATAAATTTGATTCACCAATTGAAAGTTAAGTTTTTATTTTCTATTTATGTGGAAGGACTATGACCCTAAATTGTGAGAAAAATAATTAAAAGATTGAGTGGGTTCGATCACGTGGATAGCACCTAACATTTTACTAGTCTAGAAAATTGGGGTGCTATGCTATAGTTCAAAACACAGTGGAAGGGAGAAAAGAAGAGAGAGAAATGTGAAAAATAAGGGAGAAGTGCAGGAGATAAGGGGAGAAGAAGGAGAGAATGAAAAGAGAGAGAAAGAAAGGAGAAACAAGGGGGAATGGGATGAGAAAAGAGAGGAAATGAAGGTCACGGGGAGAGCTAAGTAGCTTTTCTCGTGACAGCCGCGGCGCTGCACGGGTTAGGGTGTTAGAGAGAGAGAGAGGATAAAAGAGAGAGAGATTGTTATCACCACAATTAATTGCTAGTGAGATATTACATTTTTCACGATTAGTGGCAGAGTAAATATAAATGAGATATTAGTTAATTATTTTATTTAAGACTAACACAACTCATAAGAATTTGACACATGTACGTTTAAGGAGTGTTATAAGATTAGTATAAAAAATACATGGATAAAATTGTCCAAAAATGATTCTCCTAGACATGCAACTTTTAATATATTATAGATTGCTGGTTATTTTGTAACATGTTTTTTGAAGATTTTTTTTCCGTTCCTTACCCTTTATCCCAAACTCATTTTCCCCCAACCCTAATATTATTACAACACACATATTCTCTCTCAGCAATTTGCACCCATTCTCTCTCAGCTCCATTGTAGCAGTCAATGGCCATCTCACTTCATCGTGTGTTCTTTCTGTCTCTCCAGCACGATTGAGGATTTACTTCGAGCACGATTGAGTTTCTGCTCCCAGCGCGATTGATTTTCTGCTTCTGTCCCGGTTGAGGTTCTGCACCGGGCATGATTGAGGTTCTGCTCATGGCACGATTAAGGTATTGCTCATTGCGCGCTTGAAGTTTCGCTCTTGGCGCAGTTGAGGTTCTACTCCCGGCGCAATTGACTTTCTGTCTGTCGTATTCGTTGACCAACAAACACTAGACTCTTCAAAATTAAATAGTTAAAATTTGGGGTGCCCGCAGGGTGCTTTTTTTGAAACACATATCCCTATGATTTTTGCGAGGACAACACAATATATATGACTATTTAAGTGGGTACCACCGATTATATTTACTAAAATAAGATGACCGCTATTTAACTACATAGATAGCCCAAATGGGTTATTTATGTATTTCTCCCCTTTTAGAATTGCTTAAATTGGCTTTTATTTGGAGATGGGTGAAAATGGCGATGCATTCTTATGGATTTTGTGAAAATGGTGATGAATTCTTATGAGTTTTATGAAAATGGTGACTGATTCTGTTTATACATGAATTTTCCGTATGGAAATACCGAATGGGTCCACTCGCTCTGATCGGAGTCCTGTGATTATTTACCTACAACTGTCAAGTCAAATGACAAGACTTGGACGTACCCTTACACTCTTGGGAATGAATTGGAGGCATATGGCTTGGTATTTTTCGGATGATGCTCGTTGTGTCAGTCTGCCGCCACGACCTCCTCAATAGGTTTTAGATGCGTCATCCTCTCATTTTAGATGCGCCTGATCGGAGTCCTGTGATTATTTACCTACAACTGTCAAGTCAAGTGACAAGACTTGGACGTACCCTTACAATCTTGGGAATGAATTGGAGGCATATGGCTTGATATTTTTCAGATGAGGCTCGTTGTGTCAGTCTGCCGCCACGACCTCCTCAGTAGGTTTTAGATGCATCATCCTCTCATTAAGGATGAATCTAGAGACACGTGGCAGCATCATATACGTTGACCTTACATACACTTGGCAATCATTGATTAACCATCATAAAATTAAGGTTTACCCTCATCTTTCTATATAAAGAAGCTTAACACTCCTATTGAGGGAGAAGATATACATTGACATTTTACACACACATTTGGAGGCTCTCTCTCCCTCTCCCTTTCCTTGGTGACCCTAAGCAAGTGTGTTTGCCGGCGGTTGTCACTGTTTAGGCCGCTAAGGATGCTCATCATTTCCTCCACGCTAGACCTCCATGTTCCTAAGACTTTTCCGATGACTAGACGACTCTCCGTTCATGACCCGATGTGGTTTGAAATCCATCCCCGAAATAGATTCATATCGATTTGGAGATGACAAATGGATTCTGAAGATAATGGTTAAGGTGCTGCTCGCTGTGCATTTGAAGTTTCGCACCTAGCGCAGTTGAGGTTCTACTCCCAGCGCAATTGAGTTTCTGCCCATCGTATTCGCTGACCAACAATTACTTGGTTCATTAGAATTAAATAGTTAGAATTTGGGGTGCCCGCGTGGTGCTATTTTTTTTTGAAACATTTGTCCCCACAATTTTTGCGGGGACAACACAATAAATGTCACTTTTTAAGTGAGTACCACCAATCATATTTGTTAAAAAAAGATGACCGTAATTTAACTACATAAATAGTCTAAAAGAATCATTTATGTAATTCTTCTTTTTTATAAATGCTTAAATTGGCATTATTTGGAGATGGGTGGATTCTTATGAGTTTTGTGAAAATGGTGATGCATTCTTATGGGTTTTGTGAAAATGGTGACGGACTCTTATGGGTTTTGGAAAATGACTGTAGCTCATTTTTTCTCATATCTATATTGTTTTGAAGCTTACATTCATGTGAAATGTAATAAAAATTGAGTTTTTATACCTAGTATGCTAAAAGAAAGACAAGAACACAATTGACATTACTTCAAATTGCTACAAAATATATTTGTGATTTGCTATTCCATATCCAAATTGCATTGCATAATAAAATAAATGATTATTTAGTGACTCTTGCTGGAAGTGGCATAATAAACTCCCTGCTTCCCCATAGATCAAGGTTCCTTACCTTCTACTTCGAAGATAATTCTTTTGATCCAACTGGGTACATCCAAGGTTTACCTTTCCACCAACTTACCTACTCATTAGCTTAAATGTGGCCTTCAATTTAATCTCAGAGTCATTTTTGGAATCTATTTCTTAGGCATGAATTTGAGACAATTTTCGTTGAGATGCCATCCTGTGAACTGTTTCACTAAGATGAAAGATGTGATTATGCTCTTCAACAAATGTGATATACTCTAAAGTTTTCACTTTGTTGGATATGACACTCATTCATGTAGGAGAATTTGTTATTGTTTCTAATCGAGATTTTTTTATCATGTGATCTCTTGTGTCCAGTTATAATGACCCTCTTTGTAACGTAGAGAACTATATATAGTTTTTTTTTCTTGTTTTTGTTAAACCATTATTTCCTGGCATCAAAACCAATATGTCCACTATAGTTAGTCCAAAACTTACATGCTTCTTCCATGTTTCAAACTCCAAGCCTATCTTAGGCTTCCAGTTAGTTTTCCTAAGTGTACATTCTTTTGTGGTGGTACTGGAGTCGTTCAAATTTCTAGCTAAATGCATCCAGAAACCCATAAAGTTTAGTACTTTTTGCTCTATGTGAAACCGAAACTCACGGAAATTAAACAAAATAGAAGACAAAACATCAAAGAATCTCAGTTTGAAATTGCCTATTCTTCTAAAAAAGCTACTAGGCAAGAGTAACCATGGAAACAAAAAAAGGGTAAAGAAAAATAATAGGAAAGAAGCATCCAGTTTCTAAATAGAGACAAATAAAGTACATTTCATGTAAGAATTTCATCAACTTTGTGTTGATAACAAAATCTTCAACCAAAACATACAGATCAGAGATGAATGTTGGTGAAAGAAATTTGTAGAGAAACCCAAAATCTGACATTAATCCGACATTATGTGATGAAGATTCTAGCACAAAGAATATATTGGGGATGACAGATAGAAGTTGGACAAAGAAAAGATTGGGGAAGACGACATTAGAGATGGAAGGCAAGCAAAGAAGTTGGAGGGAAAATGGCTAAATTGAAAAGTAAAGTTGCTTTTCTACTTTTTCTGACATAGAAGATGTGGTAATGTGCGGCCATGATTTAATCAACTTAACTGTCTCCTGTTTTCTTAGAACAAGAGACGTTCTATTCCCTATCAGTTTATGTAATCTATAAAATGTATCAAAAAGTTTTAGTGAATATAATGAAAGAGGTTCTTTATCTGCTTGCCTTAGAGATTCAAAGTGCATCTATTCTTAACCAACTAATTTCAGACAATATTGTTTCAGGATTTGAATATCTTGATGCTATTAAAACTAAGGAGATAGGTCACACATGGATTCTATTTTTCTCAGTGTGGATATAAGTGAGCTTACGATAAGATTGAGTGGTGTTTTTAGAATCATTAATTCATAGCTTGGGTTTTTTTTTGTCATGAGTGTGGGGGGCTTATGTGCACCCGACTGATTCCACGAGACTCGTGCATACGACTAATTCTATTGAATCGCTGACAGTGTTGAAGAGGCAGCACATCTCTTGAATTTGCTAGAAAGTTCTAGCAATTGAAGAGGCATTGCCTCTCTTGAATCCGCTAGAAATTTATAATGAATTGGGCTTAAACTCATGCTAGATTTTTCTAGCACATTAAGTCGGTGGGAATTGCCGACTTAAAAGTAGTACAAATAGGAGTCATGCTCCTAGCTAGTGTGTGTAGCAAGCAAAAAGACATGGAAGCAAATTGTGTGAGTGGTGTGTGTGAAGTGGCGAGTGTGTGTAAGTGGTATCCTAGTGTGTAGGAGTAAGGTGTCAATCTAATTGTGTGTCCAAGTGCATGTTCAAGTGAGTGTTCAAAGAGTTCCAAAGAAGTAATATAGTGAGTGTGAGTTAGGGTGTGAGTATTGTTGTGTGTTTTGGTCATGTAAAGAGAGTTTGTAAGTTTTGGTTGTTGTAAAACCAAGGAGTCATTGGTGTAATTGCTTTTTGTCATGATAAAATTAATTACATTATTTTCACCACGTGTCATTTTGTCCAACAAGTGGTATCAGGACGAGTCAATTTTTTGCCGTGTCTGAATTACGAATGGTTTATTTTAAGAAACGATTATTGAGCTTCTTGTATATATCGTGTGCGGTTTAGTACTACAGAGCTTGTTTTTAGAAATCAAGCTTGCTTGAGTTTAGCCAAGCCACGATGGGTGACCTACAAGTGATCAGTGGAATTAAGAAGTTGAACACACAAAATTACAACACGTGGTCGATGTATATGGAGTCATATCTCCAAGGTCAAGACTTGTGGGAGATTGTGAGTGGTAGTGATACTGTACCACCAAAAGATCCTGTAGCTTTAGAGCATATTAGACAAGTAAACACACCCAATAACGTGTGGGAGACTTTTACTGCGCTGTTCTCAAAGAAGAGTGATGCAAGGCTGCAACTTCTAGAGAATGAGCTTCTCTCAACAACACAACGTGACATAACAATAAGCTAATATTTTACTAAGGTAAAGTCTCTCTGTTGTGAAATCTTTGCATTAGACTCTTCTGTTGGCATGTCTGATTCTAGAATTAGAAGAATAATCATTCATGGATTGAGGCAAGAGTATATAAGTTTTATTACTGCTATACAAGGTTGGCCAACCTAACCATCTCTTGTGGAGTTAGAAAATTTACTAACTGATCAGGAAGTGTTAGCTAAGAAAATTTCTGTAGCCTTATCCAATAATGAGGATGGAACACTCTTTAGTAATAATCGCAAAGGTCGGCCCATAAAAAATACTCAGAAGAATGAAGAAAGACGGTGACCAAGATAGTCAACATGGAAGTCCTCAACAAGGGGGAGCACACAAGAAAGAAAAGAGTGGTCAACTTCAACAACATAAAATATTTGACGGAAAGTACTATAATTGCAGAAAGGATGGTCATATGGCTAAAGACTTTTGGTCGAAGAAGAAAAAAATAGAGAGTAATGCAGTCACGTCAAGTGCCAGATGGACGAGCGACAAAGAATAGGACATTGAAGCCTCTTGTGCTATAGAAGAAGAAGTAGCTATAACGGATTCTGTTCCTGTCTCGATCGACTATGACAACGATTGGATAGTTGACTCTAGATGCTCAAATCATATGACATGAGATAAAGAGAAGTTATAAAACATGATCAATTATAAATGAGGTCGCATGGTAATCACAACTAACAACTCAAGATCATCGATAACTCATATCGATAAAACAATAATCGTGCCACAATTTAGTTCAGACAAAGTTCCACTCCAGGATGTTTATCATGTACTTGGAATGAAGAAAAATCTTTTGTCAGTGAAACAACTTACAGATTCAGGTAACCATGTTGTATTCAGTCCCCATGATGCTAAGGTATATAAAGACCTTAAGATCTTTGGAACAGCAACGATGGAGGGACAGCGTTTAGAGTCTGTCTACGTAATGTTAGTAGAATCAACTTATGTGGACAAGACTTGGAAGAATGAAACAACTGATTTGTGTCATGAAAGGTTATGACATGTCAGTTATCATAAAATCAAGGTAATGATGAAGAAGTCTATGTTGAAGGGTCTTCCTTAACTTGATGTTAGAGCAAAAACTGTTAGTTCCATTTATCGATATGGTAAGGCGCATCAATTAATGTATGACGACTCAAAGTTTATAGCCAAGGCACCATCAGAGCTGGTCCATTCTGACGTATTCGGGCGAGTTAAGCAACCATCAATTGGTGATATGAAGTAAATGGTTATATTCATAAACGACTTCTCATGATACATGTGGGTCTTGTTTATGAAAGAAATATCTGAAACGTTCACAAAGTTTATGGAATTCAAAGAAATGGTAAAAGGAAAAGTCGACAAAAAGATTCAATGCCTACGAACAAACAGTGACAGTGAATACACATCAGATGAATTTTCATAGTACCCGTGAAAATGTCGTATACGCCACCAATGAAAATGTCGTATACGCCACCAATGAAAATGTCGTATACGCCACCAATATACATGCACAAATGCACCACAACAAAATGGAGTAGTTGAGAGGAAGAATCGTCACCTTGCAGAAACATGTCAAAGCATGTTACATGCAAAGAACGTGCCAGGAAGATTTTGGGCAGAATGTACGAGGACACCTACTCACGTGATCAACAAACTTCCCCAACCCAAGTTAGGATTTGTTTCACCCTTTGAGAAACTGTGGGGTTGTAAGCCTGCAGTTAGTCACTTTCGTGTATTTCGCTGTGTGTGCTACATGTTCGTGCCAAGTCATCTACGTAACAAGTTTGATAAAAAGGCAATACAATGTATATTTGTAGGATATGAAATCCAAAAGAAGTGGTGCAAATGTTATGATCCTACAAGTGAAAAGTGTTATATATCAAGGAATGTGGTGTTCGATGAAGTTCCTCATGGTGGTCATCGCAAAAGGAAGAGTTACCAGACTCAAAGGAAATATAAGACAATTTGCAAAAGAAGATGTGGGAGCTAGTTGTTGAGATACAGTTGACTTCAAAAGTGGCTGAAGAAGAACAAAGCAAAGAAGATAATATTAAAGATGAGACAACAAATAGTCCTTGGCAAATAGGAGTGATATCATTCTCAAATAAATATATATTTATTAATAAAATAATCAAATATAAAGTACTAGTAAGTAACAATTTGAATAAGCAAATCTAAAAACAGATTTTTTACGAATACGTATTTAAATATAAAATAATAGTAAATAATAATTTAAATAATTAAATCTAAAATCTAAAAGAAAATCTACAATTTCTGATATATGAGAAAGTGGATGATGTGTACAAAGTAACCATTTTATAAAAAATAAATTATTTCTCATATATTTCCACGTTAAAAAAATTATATTATATATTTACTTATATAATTTTTATTAAATGATTTTTTATAAGATTACTAATCCCTTATTGTTAGGAAGAATTTTATGATTTTTAAATAAATATTACTCATAAAATAATTATGATATAAAGTAATAGTAAAATAGTATATACCCTAAAAACCCCTAATGATGGTAATTGGTAAAAAAAGTTAAATTTTTTACTAAACCAATATTTGAAAACAATTGGGAAGTTTGGGTAAATATCCCTCCTCTCTCTCTCTATCTATTATCTCTCTTCCCCGTAAATTATGGTAATTGTTGCTTCCCTAAATAAATGATGGTAAAACTTTTTCCCTTTCATTAAGTAGCTGATAAAAGAATTAGTTTAATATTGGGGTAAAACTAGAGTTTGAAACAAATGGTGAATAGGGTATGTAACATCCCTCTCTCTATCTCTTCCATGTAGATGTTAATTCCCTAGGTAAATAAAAGCTTTTCTTATTTCTTAAATAATTGGTAAAGAGAATTAGTTAAATATTTTTTTAAACTAAAATTAGTTAAATATTAGGATAATGTGGAGCGAGTGTATTTTGATAAATAAGCATTTTTTTCAACAATACACATATTTTCCGGGTTAAGCAAAATTTTAAGTATATTTGAATCTAAATAAATCTACATAAATTTAAATAAATAAATCTACATAAATTTAAATAAGCAAATCTATATATTTTTAGATATTTCGTTTTAATTAGATAAGCATAAAAATTGGTTAATTATCAATTGGGTTACGATTTCTTTCCCTATTTAATGCTCCATATTATTTATACAATTATTTTCATTAATTATACCTAATTTTAATAGTTAGGTAAATATTATTTTAATATTTTATGTATTTAGAGTTATAATTGTAAAACTCTATAGCTTTTTTGTTGCTTTTACCTTATCGGCTAAAATACAAAAAGAATTATTTGGCTATTTAACAAAACTAGTATTTTATCACATCTAAATGATTTTAAGAAAAAAAACTTTTTTTATCTTCTTTGAGTATGATTGTAATTATGAACTTAAATTTTTTTAATCATTGGAACTTAGCCCACTAAATTAAAATAGTGGTTAGTGATGGATCTAGACTTTTTTAAAGATAAACAACACATTTCATCACTAACCACTACTTTAGTTGGAATAGAAAATATATTACAATAGAATAAGACATAACTTATTGGAATAGAAAATATACTACAATTTAACTAATGTCACATTTGATTCGCGCTATCCTCTTTTGTAATCCTAATAATCCTCCTGTAATTGAACTATCATGTTTGTTTGGAGTAATCCTTAAATTAGGCTGCAATTCTAATTTGCATGTAATCCTAGTTTGCAATCTTTTGAAGCAATACTAGAAGAAATCATAATTTACAATTCAATTACAATTCTAATAACAAATAAAATATTTTCGTACCCTCATATGAAATAAAGTAAAAATCATTTCTTTCTCACTTTCTCTCGTTTGATCAATTTAATTAAAATTAATTTTGTACATATTTGGTGAATCCTAATATATATTTGGTAAATCCATGTACATATTTGGTGAACCCTAGTACATATTTGGTGAACCCTAGTACATATTTGGTGAACTGCTCTAAGAATTATTAATTTTGTACATATTTGGTGAACTCCACTACATATTTGGTGAACCTGATACATATTTGTTGAACCCTTGTAACATATTTGTTGAACCCTTGTATATTTTCGATGGCTTTATACCAACGATTTTAGAACATTTTAACAGCATTTTTATGCTCTATGTCGGCGGTTTGGCTACCTATAACAGTGATTTTTGCATCCTATACCGGCGGTTTTGGTCCTTATACCGGTGGTTCCTGGCGGGTTTTTTCAATTTTTGCGGTTTTGTTATTTTTTCGGTCGTTTTGCATCAATACAATGATTTTTAAGACCTTTTTAAGGTAATTTTTCAACAAATTTGATTTTTTAAATTTGATCAGAGTATACTCGATGAATCACAAACAAAGTTATTAAGATTCTTGATTTTTCAATGCAAACATTAAGTAACTTCACTTATATTTTAAATTAGATTTGAATTAAGTAATGAATTATTAAAACAATTGAACACTTTTTCATAAATGCTTAAGAACATATTATTGATTATGTTGTGATTGACAAGTATCAAGTAAAATAAATTTTCATCATTTAACGAACATGCATAATCCTAAATCTCAGTTCATATATAGAATTGAAATCAATAAATATGTCGTACAATATTGATCTAAATTCTAGTACTCTTTCTCTCTTTCATATAATTATGTCTTACATTTATCATTTTATACCCTATTATGCCTTACATTTATCGATTCATAATTTTTCACTATATTAACGAACATGTATAACCTCCAAGGTTGGAGGTGAACACCTTTAGATTTGTGGTGAACCCCACTACATTTTAGATGAACACCTTGAAGAAAATTAATTTTTAAATTTGATGAACACCTCAAGCATTTGTTGTACCCCTTACGAATTCATTGAACCCCTAAAATTATAATCGCCACTCAAAAACCCCTATTTGCCATCTTGATGGTGCCAATCACATCTTCATGACCAAGCGCCATTCAAATGGCTTCAATCGTCATTGCACTTCCTAAGCGCCATACCTGAATAAGTGATCGCCATAGTGGTCCCTAAACACCATCTTCACAATAAACCCTAAAATTATTATTTTTTAATTAATTACCGTACACCGGGTAAATCACCAATAGAAATAGAAAAAAAACTCGTTCTCTCAATGCAAACATTCACTTATTATGTGAAATTAGATTGTAAGAACTCCCGAAACAAGTGAACACTTATTCATAAATTCGATAAAAGTTGTCATTGATAATGTTGTTGTGTTTTTGTGACAAGTATGAAGCGAGACGAGTTTCACCATGTATAATTATATGCCGTGATGTTATGATGGTTGATAAATCATATTTATCATTTTGGCAAACATGTATAATCCCGATATCGGATTCTACTGTTAAATCGAACTTATCCACTGAAAGTTTAAGATTAAATTTTAAAATTTGAAATTAACCTTTTATTTTATCATTCGAATCCCAGAAATTTGAAAAATAACTCCATTTACGTTTTTTAATTTATAACCTTATAAATATATTTTTTAAATCTAACTTATTTTGGCGTTTAGGAGCCCAAACGTCACCTCTTGGCTCTAAACGCCATCACTACATGCCGAATCACCATGTAGTGATGGGGTTTAAGTCCCTATTGTGGCGTTTGGGCCCTAGTGTGGCGTTTAGGTCTTCACTACCGGCGATTCTAGTATCTATTGCAGCAGGTTTTATGTCTTCAGCGGTGGTTTTTCATTCACTTAGTAATTTTCTAACCCTTTGTCATTTTTATATTTACACTTGGTCATTTTCACACATTTTCATATACTTGCTCATACATTTTGTTATTTTCATATACTTTGTCATTTTCACACTTAGTAATTTTTACAACTTAGCCAATTTCACACATTTAAACATTTTCATACACTAGTTAATTTCACATATTTAGTCATTTTCACACATTTGGTCATCTCATACACTTAGACATTTTCACATACTTTATCATAGTCGATTTTCTAACCCTTTGTCATTTTTATATTTACACTTGATCATTTTCACACATGTTCATATACTTGCTCATACACTTTGTCATTTTTACACACTTAGTAATTTTTACAACTTAGCCAATTTCACACACTTAGTCGGTTTCACACACTTAGTCATTTTCACACATTTGGTCATATTGACACACTTGGTCATTTTCACACATTTTCATATATTTTTTCATTTTTATGTGATTGTTTTGCTAGACTAGATCATTTTTACACACTTACTCATTTTTATATATTTAGCCATATTTCCATGCACTAAGGCATTTTCACATACACTTAGTCATTTTTACAACTTTTCACATACACTTAGCAATTTTCATTCACTTAGTAATTTCTCACACTTTACCATTTTCATGTACTTGTTTTGATATACTTAGGTGTTTTCATGCACTTAACCATATTTTCATACACATAGACATTTTCACATACACTTAACTATTTTTACAACTTAGCAACATACAGTTAGTAATTTTCATTCACTTAGTAATTTTCTCTACTTTACCATTTTCATGTACTTGTTTTTGATAAAACTTAGCTATTTTCATGTACTTAGTCATTTTCACAACGAAACCATTTTCACACAAGTGTTTTGATACATTTAATCATTTTCACGCTCTTAGCCAATTTCACACAGTTTTTTCATACGCGTAACCATTTTTTGCACACGCTTAATAAATTCATCAACACGTAAAAAATTAATTCAGATTCTCTTTTAAAAAAATCTCATTCAATGACATCACTACATATGCATATTCTTTTTTTTCGTTGCAAATATCTTCTAAACACTCTAAAAACACACTTCAAAATTACTTGTGTTTATGCACTAAGTGTATACTCAGTGAATGGTTTTAGGACAACAAGGCAGGAAAGAGCCAGTGATCTTCATAACCAGGTCTCCCACGTAGATTCTCTTCCTTGAGACTGGAAAAGAAAGAAAGAAAATTGTATTACCACACATACACTATCCTTCTAGTAGAACTCAAACAAGTTTTGTTAATAGAACCAATCAGAATGAGTCAGTTTAGACAAAAACGTAAATAGCATTTTCAATTCTGATTGTATATCAAACCCAAAAAGAATATCTTTATGCAGTACCTTGTCTGGATCCTTCACGGGCCCCTTTCCTCTAATGTATACCCGGCACCCTGTGGTAACTTCCACCCGTTTCAGGGAGTCACCTCTACGTCCCAGAAGTCGCCCAACAAAATTAAATTAATATTTATAAAGAAGCAAGCATATCAGCTTTTATTTCATCCCTGTAATTTACTTCCAATCACTTGAAAGTTTGTAATAAAATATCATCAGATATATTTGCTTGCAGTAGCATTCTAGAGAACTTACATTGAGATAATTATCAACTGGAATTTCCAAACGCAAAATTCTCTTTACAGTAAATCAACTGGGGCTTGCAGGTGCACCTTGCCAGTCCATTGTCATTCCAGGGGGTCCACTTAATCGGACGTGTAACATAGGTACTTGCTGTCTTAAGCAGTTTAATGTAAAGAGCTTATAGAAAAAGGAAACAAATATATCATAAATTATGGAATAGAATCAAATTCAATTTCCAGATCATTGAATGGTTATGCATCTGATTTGCCACCTTCAAATTCGTGATTTCATATTCACAGTATTCATCAGGTGAATAGCATTAGCATGCAACAGAAAACTCAATAAGAATGACATGCAAAAGTAATATAACTGAGACAAATCTAAACCAAAGTCATATATATCTCGAGCTATACTTTTTATATAATAACCCTAGTTATACTAATTTACATCATTCTAGACACCCGTAAGACCTCTGCATGTAAACAAGTTATCATACTGGAAATTCACCCGCAGTCTTGAAATGACATAACAAAAGGAGGCATTAGCTAGCAGGAAAACAAAGAGAAAGCGTGGTTACATATTCTTTACAAAAGCACCCACAAACAAATAATCTCGACAATGGCATCGTTGACATCTTCGAGAGTACAAGTTCAAGTGTACGGCATTTAGCTTACTGTTTGAGTGGTTCAAGTGTTGGATCGGATTTTAAAATTTGATGAAAAATAAATAAACTATGAAGGTTCGTGGACGGAGAATTAAAAAAAGTTCACAACAAACATTTAATCATATTAAATATAAAACATTTTCTATGATCATGCGTATTTAGATAAAAGTATTTAGAATAAGTAGAGACAATTTTATACATTTCTTATATCGGAGAAATTCTGACTTGGTGGAATCATTTTGATCGTCTCACGTTCTTCATTCTTTGAGATATGTAGAACTTGATTCAATCTTCACACCAACAACCACTCGTAGGATTCTGAAGTATTCCTCACAAGGATGTCTTTAGAAATTAAGTGTGGACTCTCAAAATAACAGAGGAAGAAAAAAGACAAAATTTTCTTCTTCCTTTATAGGTTTGACGGCATCAAGGGAGGAGAGGAGAGAGAAACTCTTTTCTTATTCTGTGTAATCACACAATGTGATTAAGGTTATGTCAATACATCTTCAGGATGCAACCCTAATGCCATCCCTTATATATTAATTATGAAATTTACACATATACCTCTATATGTTAAATTATCGAAAATCTCCTCCTTCTGCACTGCTATCTATGATTTTTACATCTCCCCTAGAGTCAATACTGTGTCTAAATTGATCAATCCAAATTGATAAAATAAATTGATCCTTATCAATTAATTAGTTAATTTCTTTTATTTACTAATTATTCAATAATTAGAAAATAACAAATTAATTCATTTGAACATTAATTTTACTCTTCACTAATTTAGTGACGACACCCATCACATATGAGTTCGGGAAGTGAGCCTTGGTCCAGAACACGTTTTTGGTCTAACTACTGTTGTTTCTCATTCATGTCCTTATGAGCTACTCCTGAGACCATAGACTTATAGTGGACTCGTACGATATTGAGATTAAATAGGTCGGGAATCAACTCTCGATTCATGCGTGCTATATTTTCTGTTGGTGCAAATAAACATATTTATTTCACGGTCCACGGAATATTGTATGATTTTACCCTTCGAGAATATCAATAACAAGAGTGTGATATAAAATTACCATTTTACCTCTCTAATTTCTATTTCCTCAACTCGTTTATTGACTGCGAATAAGAAAGACATATCAGTGAAGTGTCTCGTACAGTTTACAATGTCTTATTCATTGAATCATGTCATCGAGTACCACGCCCGATTTATATATATATGCACCATCAATACAGCATAACGTGATATTGCTGCTATTGCAATCTCACGAAGAATTCCATATTTATGAATCACGCAACTCCAACATAGTTGAATTACGATCCCAACAGCCAATGTATTTTCTGACAATTTGAAACCACTCATTTGGTGTATCAATTCGAAACCACTCCTTTGGTGTATCAATTTGAAACCATTCCTTTGATGTATCAAAGATCGCAAGTAACTAAGTCGAGTTTCGTGTTCACTTCAGGATTAAGATAATTATGAAATTACCCTTAAGGTGTAACGATTAGATTTGGAGCTAGATAAACGGTTTTGCTCAAAATTAATTTGTTACTAGTCTATTCAACATGTTTCATAACATGTCTAGGTTAACCGTTAGAGTCTCCAATCCTATGCCCCAAGATCGACATCCTTTGGTTCAACCTAACAGTCGTAATCAGACTCGATTGTCCAGTCGATCCTAGGATTGTGTATAACATTCTGAACAATTTCAGAAGAGTTTGTCTGGAAGATCCCTCTTTCTTTACTATTCTTACATTGATAACAGTTCCAGGACTTGAGAAAATTATAAACACACTTTAATGAAAGGAAAATTTTCATTTATTCATTAATTTCAGTAATACAAAAATGCCAGAGAAATAACTAAAATAATCATATATAATTATTACACCCTATTTTATGGACATAGTTTCAATATCAAGAACAAGAGTTTATTGGCTGAAACTTCTTAGCTAAATTTGGGTCCAAGTCTGCATGCACTAACTTCAAGGAAGAACTTCCTCAACTCCAATGTTATATGCCCAGATCATACCTCAAAAGTTATGTGTTGTAGTTACTAGCTTTATTCTAACACACTACGTAAGTGATCCTCCTCACAAACCACCAATATATTGTCTAAAAGTTATATTTAGCTCCTAAATTGAAGTTTTGATATGTAATTGTTCCCTCTGCCATAAATACCAGTGGAAATGTTAAAGTGTTTATCAGAACACGACTAATGCATAAATGTGTGCAAATCAAAGTACATCACTATAGAGTAGAATGGTATATCAACTAGGCAGATAGAGCAAATGATACTCTGATGTGTGTCCTCTGTAAATAACATAAACTTATTTAATGTATTTGTAACTAGAAAATGCTTTACTAAGCTTTGATTAGGAAAATATTTTGAACTACTAAATGATGCAAGATTGGGGAACCGCAAACAAGTACGGTAAATAATGATCCAAATGATGTTTGAATGAGAAAATCCAACATGCAGAATGAGTTTTTTAGATAACTTAATGGCAAAATGAAAGTTATTTAAAAACCGAATGAGAACCGCAAACAAGTACGATTAATAATGATCCAAATGATGTTTGAATGAGAAAAACCAACCTGAAAAATGAGTTTGTTCACATCTACTTTGGATGCTTATGGGAATAAAAAACTAGTTTACTCCATGCCACTAATATGATACACATGGGAATAGTTAAAAATGGAATGCCCAAGTACTTGTATAATTCCCAAAAGATACGAACCCTTCTTAGTTTACCAGGTTAATGTGTGTAAAAACTATTGTCGCAACACTACCATGGAATTGAAGCTCCACCTAGTCATTTAAAGTATAAAAAAAATTCAACAATTATCTTAAGGAACTAGACACAACGCAAAAAAGACTTGAGGTAAAACTCATACCTTAGAGGTATCGTATCTTTGAAAGTTGAGATATCTGGAATTATTTTATTCACTTTTCCAATGGTATCAACCACACCAAATGCAACTGTAACACCAATGCTTGAACATGCTCTTGCTGGGTTTTCCTAGATTGTTCAAAGAAATTAAATAAAATCTTTTTCCTTATGTAGCAAAATATAATATACTATAAATGTGCATTACAACATTAAAGTTCACAACCTCTAAAACATGTTACTTACCACAACTTTGCCAGATTCAAGAGCAAGTTGAGTTCTTGCAAACCACTTTGAGAGTTTAGATTTGCATGCATCGTCACTCTAAAATAGCTATTCCCATACAACAAATGTTTCATCTCTAGAATAACAAAAATAAGAAGAAATTATAGGTTAAAGCTTTACCCAAATCCTCCCTCAACCGTCAAAGCTACATCTTCCTCGCATCCACCATATATGTTAAATTGAATAAAAATAACAGCTAAGTCACAGAAGATAGGAAAGAATGAAAATACCTAAAACATGTTTTGCAATTTGCATCTCAAGCCAAATAAAGCTATCTTAAATAAAATGCTCAAAACCCATTTATCAATCTCGCTCATGGCATCTCCCATCTGATTCTCTCTACAAACTCGTCGATCGGAAGAGGTGAGGCCGAATTTGGCTTTGCGTGCTTTGTCGAGGAAACAACGACCTTCATGTTGGCGGTGACTTCTTGTTGATGAGAGCAACTCTAGGGAGAACTCACGGTTCTGAGAGAGAGATGACCACCTTGAAGAAAGAGAGAGATACACTTTGCTTGACAAGGGATTGTTCACGTGCCTTAATTTTTACTTATGGGAAGGCGAATGAGAGAGGAGGAAAGGAGAAGGGGCTGAGCTTCGTTTGAGTTTTAGGATTTTTTTTTGTTATGGGAAAGGGGAAGTCGAATGAGAGAGGAGGGAAGGAGAATGGGAAAGTGAAAGAAGAATGAGCTACATGTTCCTCCGAATGCAAATGAATTTTACAATGAAAATCATCTAACGGCTGGGATCATCTGATCATATCTAACGATTAAGATTAATCCCAGCATCAATGTCGGGAAAAAAACTCCTGGCACTCGAGACTGATCCTTCAATCACCATGAATTTAAAAAAGAAATGACATTTAAAAATTACTAAAAGAAATAAAAAAATTACGAAAAATACTAAACTACCAAATGCACTAATAGGATCATGCAGTGGTTTCGGTTTACGTAAAACCAGCTCCATTAGGCATTTTATCCACGTCTTCCCCTCATATCGGCTAATGGCCATTTTCATTCAGTTAAAATTATCAGCTCTTCGGTCAATCCGACGTGTTGCTTTCCAATCTGCCAAATGTCACGGCTATGAGGTAAAAGCCGTGTACGTGCTCTCACGCACCAACCAAATTCTGGATGTTTTCGTAATTTAGTTTTAAGGCTAAGGGTTAATTTAAAAGGTTCATTATAAACAAAAAGCAACGGTTCACTGCGTGCATGTAGCTCTCTGTACGTATCAGTTACGAGAAAACAGAACAGAGGCGGCCTCTTCTTCGCTGTCCTCTCTCTCTCTCTCTCTAGGGTTTTCTTTTCGTCCTTTTTTCGTAAATATCACGATTTGATTTTGTTGTCCAAGAAGAAACTGATCGATCGCAAGATAAAATGTGCCGTTTAAGTAACGTGGTCATAGGCATCCTCAACAGTTGCACATTGATCGTCGGCCTTGCCGCCGTCGGAGCCTCCCTCTATTTCCGTTTACACGGAGGCACCGACTGCCAGAAAGTTCTCCAAAACCCTCTACTCATTCTTGGTCTCTTCTTTTTCGTCTTATCCCTGCTCGGCCTAATCGGATCATGTTGCCGAATCAATTCGATACTATACGTATATCTGGCCGTCATGTTCTTGTTGATTATTGGGCTAATCGCGTTCACGGTTTTCGCATTGCTGATTACAAATAAAGGGTTTGGACAGGCGGTGTCTGGAAGAGGGTATAAAGAGTACCGGCTCGGGGATTACTCGCATTGGTTGCAGAATTATGTTGTGAATGAGAAGAATTGGGATCAGATCAAGAGCTGTTTGGTTGACGCGAAAGTTTGTTCGAGTCTCGGTAACGATGTTCGCCAAACTCAGTCTGATTTCGAAAAGAAAAATTTGTCGCCCATACAGGTTGGTTTTCAACTTTCCATGTTAAACATTTTCTTTCCTTTTCGGAATAATTTTTTTTCTGTCAAACTCATTTTCAGACTTCATGAACGTATATTAAACACAATTAGATAGATTAAAATAACAACACACTGTAGATAGTATGTTTGAGTCATAAATTTTTTAATTTCTGATAAACTGAAATTTTGAAAAAAAAAACATATAAACACGTTATATAATTTTGAATTTTTTAAGCATATAATTGGGAAATGGCAATATCGTGTGCTTAGTTACTTTTGTTGAAATCTTAACGTGTAGTTCTGTGATCTCAGGTACATAATATAATCCTATATAAAATTCTCAATTTGAGTATAGCTATCGTAAATTTGGGTTTGTTACGTTAAAATTGCTATTTAAGTACATGCCCGTCTTTTTATGTTTAAATTTTAATATTTCTTGCTATCGAAATCACTTGCTGTGCTTCGATTATTGTGAAAAGTAACATGTCTCTGTAGAAGGTTCGACGAAAATAACACCACTTTGACATCAAGCAAATCAAACATTTTTGGGATAAAAATACCCAACTGTAATTTGTAACAATATAAAATACTGTTAAATACTCGTAAAGGGGTTGAGTATACCGTATTAGATGTGATTTTTGCTTGATATTTTTAACAGGGTAGTTTCTTTAAGGAAAAAAAAAACTCTAACTTTTCCTCTCTTGTTTCACCAATTTTTATTTAGTTTTCATAATGGTTCCCAAAAAATGCTAGATATATATCCAAACAGGACATTGAAAAAACAATTCGTAAGGCTCATGTTGCTAATGGGCTAGTTAGATAGTAAATCTCTACCATTGAGCCAGTTTTGCAGTAAAGAAATGTGATGTATGTAATGGGTGAATGCAGTCTGGTTGTTGTAAGCCACCATCGTACTGTGGATTGGAGTACAAGAATGCAACATTCTGGGTAATCCCCAAAACTGGGCCAGCTGTGCCAGACACAGACTGCACCACATGGAGCAACCAGCAAGATACACTGTGCTTTGACTGCAAATCATGCAAAGGAGGAGTTCTAGCCAACATAAGAAAAGAGTGGAGGCATTTTGCCATCTTCAACAGCTGTGTCCTTGCACTCATCACGATCGTCTATTGTGTCGGCTGTTGCGCTACTAGGAATAATCGGTCTAGTTCCAAGTATGGCAAATACTACAAAGGTTACGCTTGATGAAACTCTAATTATGCTTATTATGTGTTTAAGTGTACTACACTATTGATTTGTAGATTTTTTTCCCTTGTATTCTTTGGATTTGATTAACTTAATTTATGTGCTTCTTTTGATGTGTTTGTTTTGATGTTGTCTACATCGTTACTTTTTTGGTTTTATTTGTTGATTTATTAATATGTTGTACTTGTCACATTGAGGTTTTTTTTTAGAAAATAGAAGTCGCTCGTGATTCCGAACTCATCAAATCAAACACTACAGTACAACAGGCAGTTCAGATTTGAAACTATGAATTCTAGAATTTGTTCCTTAGTCTTCATCTTTAGTATCGTCATGATAGATAATTGATGGGCAAATTCTGACTTTTTGTTCACTGTGGCTACTAGCTTTGGAAGATAGAACTGCTGCATCAAAAAGTCATGGAAATTTTTATATATTAGAGTAATTTTATGTCAATTACGTAATTGATCAAATTTTAAAAGCACGGATAATATAATAATCATTTATAGATTAATTTATTAAATTATTTTAATGAATTATAAAATAACTTTTAAATAATTGACACATTATTTTTGATTATTTAAAAATAAGTCAATTACTGATTCACCTTGATTCATTTTATACATTAAGCTGGATGCTAGAACTTTTCCACTCTAATTTTCTCATCAAGCACTTTACTTTGGATTAAAAGTAGAAAGCTTTTAGTTTCATACTAGAAGAACAAGTTCCTTTGAACAGGAAAGCACACCTTGTTCCATCTGACAAAGTAATATTAAATAAAAAAATTTCAGCTTTCGTGTTCAGCAGACACGAAAACTATTTTTTTTATTTGAAACTACTTTTTTTGTTATTTTGTTATTTTTCTTCTTTAAATTATCTTTCCCATTGGGTTCAACCTTTAAATTCCAATTCGTTTAGAACAGAGTACACGTCTTGTCTTGCCATAAATTGATAAGATAATATTACAGAAAAATAAGATTGCCATAAATTGATAAGATGATATTACAGAAGAATAAGATTGTCATAAATTGATAAGATAATATATTCACTTAGTCGTTTAGGACGGTAAATCGGGGAGGGAATCAGAAGAGACGTACATTCTAAAATCGGAATTGATTTTCCAGGTATCTCACGGATCCATGAAGACTCGTAAAATAGTCAAAATACTCTTCTATCAAATATCATTCAAAAGAATTCATAGAACGCCAGAGAGCAGTTGAGGCTTGGGCCGTCATAGATCGACCGAGACCAGACCTGTTCTACTAAAAAAAATAAAAAATAAAAACATTTTAAATTTTTAGATTTTTTGTTACAAACAGGAGCAAGAGGTTGCTTGTAGGACTCTGTTTCGGTTAAATTCATTTGCGACAGCAGCAATGAAAATTTTCACACAAAATGATTGTCCAAAAACTGCAACAAATTGCCCAATGATTACAATATTTGAAATGTTAAAAAGAACAAGAATTGATTGATGAATTGTCATCTAAAAGTATAAAAACTTGACCTCATGAAAAGCCTATGCGGTGACAGCATAGTTGAGCTTAGCAGAACGAAAAGAGCATATAATAATAAACCAGGTTCCTACTTGAGAAAAGTACAAGCAACAAACAAGAAGAGGTATGCTACTAGAGACGTGAGGAGTTCAAGTGACCAAGTCGGTTGCAGCAATACTGATGGAATATTGGGTACCAGAACAGAACCACATACCCAGCCAGTCACAAGGGCACCAAATCTGCATAAGAGTGGGTCAGCATGTGAGTGTTAACTGTAACAGAGAAATGAGAGACATCTTCTGCCTTTCTACTTTCTAGTTTCTGTAAAGTTCATATAAATTTACCCGATAATGAAAGCTCTAGCCAAACTTTTTGTCTTCTCATTTAGGAAGTATATGCAAGCTGCCAAGGAGACTGCAACCTGCGTTAATAGATACCAGAGGGTATGCAATTGTTAAAAATCATTTGAATGGCTGGTTAAAAATCTAGTAACATTATGAACATGGAACTGTATGAAATCTCACCTAACTATTCAAAGTTTTATCTAAAAACAATGAGGAATGTTTCGTAATGCAATATCGCTCCAAATAACTACTTTCAACTATTGAAGTATATCAAATCAGACAGCTATTAAATGTAGAAATATTTAAACAAAATAAAAAGCACCTATAGATTCCTAATGTTAAATTTTAGTCAATTAAGGACAGCCCTTAAAGTAGAGCAGAATATGTTTTAGCTGCCGCATTAGGTATCATTTTCATCCATCTCCATCCAATACTCTACAAAGGAATTGTCGTTTTATTTTGTGTAACACCCCCCCCCCCCTCTCTTCCCACGAAGAACAAACAGATGGGGAATGTCAGAGGTAGCACATCTGGAGAACCCTTATCAACCATACCATGAGAAAATGTAGCAGTCAAATCTCAACACATCACCATCAAACCAAGCGAATTGAAAACAGAGGAAATCTACAACAAACCTGAAATGCAGGTCCACCTTCAGCAGAATTCATAATACTCCAGCCTCCCATAAATGCAAAAAGGAACAATCTTCTAAAAATAACATCAGTCGGAGGAACTTCAACAAAGTTGAGCAAATTCTTGATCCAAGGTGGAGACTCATCTACTTTCTTCTTCAGCCGGGTTTTTAAATTAATTTTAGTTTTTTTCCTGTGTTGAAAGCTAGCCATCAGTATTTTCTCAAAAGCAGCTTCTATTGATTCCTCACTTCTCTCATGTCCGGCATACTGCTGCAAAAGAAAATTGCGTGCACTCCAAATTTCTTCCTCTGATGCATCACGACTTACACCGAGACGCTTATGAGGGTCCCATACACTTACACGAGGGAATTTAGAGACATTACCTACAGAAAAGGGAAACACATATAATAGGCAGTACTAATGTTACAAGAAAAAAAGAGAATATTTTAATGCTGCAACATCTCACAAAGCTTCAAAAGGGAAAACATTGTGTATTCAAGTTTCTAAAATAAAAAATAACAGGACCTAATATAAGAAAAACCACCATCAATTTTCCTCGTATGTTAATTCAACTTCAGAGTTCATAACTGATAACTCCAATCCCACTGAACCTCATACAGGCAGAAACTCATATCCAAAAATTGCTACGCATATTTCTTTGGAGCAATCAGAGAAAGATCGAAGAAAATCATCTTAAGCCTACTGCAAATCAAATTATAGAAATCACTATTCAACTCTCTTCCTACACACTATATAGTGGACATAACGATTACATCATTCAAAATTCATTTAATAAAATACGAATAAAACTTATACCTTCATAGGGTGTATCCACCGCACACCTAGGGCTTTTAAATGTGGCGTTAAAAAATTTGACCTGCCGCGTCCGTTGGCGACCATGCCTGAGAAAACAGGAAAGGAATAAGAGGTTGTTCAGTAGATGCATTGAAAATAATTATCAGCTAAGATTCAACAACAATTCAACCCCTCTAATGCATAATTAAGAAATTTCATGTGTTAAGAAAGAAACTTTACAATTTTTGGCCGAGGAATGGGGTGGCCAAGTTAGGGTTTGAAAGCGAAGTAGCAAACATTTTACTTTCGAGATAACAGGAACAGGAAGAAGAAAAGAGAAACCCTAATGCGAGGGTTTCTTCAACGCCATGAAACTGCCGGTTTCCGGGTAGCTAGAGAGAGGAAGAGCAATATCCAATACTCTTGGTTTTTCTAGGTAGCGACCAACTATATAAATTATAATGCACCTTGGTGCACATAGCGCACTCGCCTTTTCTCTCTCTCTCTTTTTTTTTATCAATTAAAACGTCATTGCATTTGACATGATAGGTCTAGTTTTATGAATTAAATGTGTTTATTTTCTTTTACTAATTTTTCATGACAATGGCTCTATAAAACTTAAAAAATAATAGTTATAAACTAGAATGAAAAGAACATTAAAACTTTAAGTTTTGACAACTGTATGGTAAAAATTACTCACAATCAATAATTAATGAAGAGAGTGTGTGAGAATCAACTAAGAATAACAAATATGAAAGTAATTGCTCAATTGTGTAATGAATGCATTTGGAACTATATTTTGCCTATATTTTTAATCCTTCAACATACATATAATCCGATACTATTTATTTAATTTTAACTGAAGTATGATCAATAGAATATTCTATAAAGATCTAGTTCATCAATATTAACAACATTAATAACTAAACAGATTTTAACCACCTGTTTAATCCAACAGTCTCGATTGACTTCCTTGGATTGCTACCTTGTCAAGCCGTACGCTTTTTCTGATTGATTTCCTCTTCAATTTTGGTGATATGGCAGAAGAGAGACTTTATGCCTGTTCATTTACCCCTATTGTATTTGGCGTAAACGTAAAGCCAATATACAATATTACATTGAAATGGTAAACTCTATCCGAGCGAAAGTGAAAACATCACCATCATTACTCTTGAGAAAACCATTTTCCTTGACACTCGTACACCGCATATGGTTAATCAATCATAACTTGTCTTTCCACATCTTGATAGTTGTCACATCTGTCCACATGTTCGTTTTCGATGACTGAAGGGTTTTTAGTTTCCATTATCGAGGCTACTTTATCATCTGTTCACATTTCTCGAAGTGCTCTCATAATTGTTCGTTCTTCGTGGATGTTAATTATGAGTTCTCGAATGATTATCATGATTGACCGCACTCTTCCGTGTCTTTCACGCATTCTAGGTTGAGTGTGGCGCTCTGATTTCCATGAGATCATTCCGCGTGCCCTGACACCTATCAGTCACATGTCGCATCTTGATTTCTTTTAAATCTTGGTTTACGTCCGCAAGCTACGCCTCTTGGCATTCTGTTTTAGTTTCTCCTATATGTCAGTGCCTTTATAATCGCCGGGGGTTCCTTCATTTCGTCACTATATCATCTACTTCTCTGTAAGTCATTATTCTCTGATTTTCTTCTTCACTTTCTCCTCTGTAGAAATGGTCGAGCTAATATTGTCTCCTTCTATCCCTAGGGTTAGAAATCCCAATGAGGTCGATGAATTTATGAGGGTTTACACACACGCCTTCCCTTTTGGCTTTCACTATGCCTTACTAGGGGAAATAGCTATGGCCATGCCTTGTAGGCCACGTGCGGAGATCACCTTTCACCCAATGTATATAGCTTTAAGATTTAGGTTTCTAGTGTCGTCACTATTTTGAGAAATTTTTAGTCACTACAATCTTTACTTTCTCAATTCACACCGAATACCTACATAGTTTTACTTTGTTTTGAATCCATGAACAAGCTTTTTGATTTAAATTTGGGTCTTACTGAGTTTAGGATGACTTTTTTGTTTGAGTCTAGAGGGGGTAATTACTACGTTTGCCCGATAAATGACAATAGATGAGGGTTGATTAGGAATCTCCCAAAAGGAGATAAAGGATGGGATCAAGATCTCCTCCTAATCTAGGGAGAATGGGGCGGTGAAGGCCGCTAGATAGTGCCTCAACTTTGGTGAACTTCCAATAAGTTATAATGCATGAGCCTCATTTCCCCCCTCTTCTTTCTCTTTTCTTTTATGCATTGTTTTTCTTTTGTGCTACTAACCTTCATTTTTACTTTTTTTTCCGGATAAACTGTTCAATAGAAAACCCCTCTTCAATAGGCATAACGTTGAAAGGGTTGTCGCAACTTATCATGCTCCTATCAAAGATTGGCATCTGCTTTGGCATCTATCCAGAAGGGTTATCTTTGAGGCCAACCTGATTATCCTAGTAGATACTCCTGTTCCGCGCTTCGTACTCGTCATTGATGAGACCTCCACTGTTGAAGATTTCACAGCTGGTTCAGAACATTCAATTGACAGTGGAACCAACCTGATCACTTGCTACGAGCAAAGGACTTCACACTATGGCAAGTGGTAGGAACATTTGTCAGCGGATAGAGAATCCTTCGACTTCCCGATCTGCCCCTCCTTTCGCTTCACATGAGGTAACCCTGCCTGTTGTGCCTTCTTCATCAAATCCTCCTCCTACCCTTATCGTCATACTGGACACGGTTCCTGCTAGTCCTCCTGCTTCTCTCCTGGCAAGGAGGAGTTCGCTAGTGAGAGCTGGTAACGAATGAAGGAGCTTGGATCCCTAGTTCATGGAAACCCCTTTGCTTCCATCATATGTCAGTTTATTTGAAGATCCATATGTATCTCACGTTCGGATTCGTGGGATTGTCCTGGAGAGAGATTCATCCGTTCTGAAAATGGGCTGGTATCGAGGCTTTCTAGACGGCGATGAGCCATGACCTTGCCAAGGCAAGTGATTATTCATTTTTTTTCTCGTACTTAGAATGTTTTTCACTACAATTTTTTCCCTATTATTTTTTTATTCTTTACGGGCCATTGTGCATTGTAACACTCTTTTGGAGTATATTACCAAAGCCGAGGGGGCCATGGGAATATTTCTCTGAGAGCCGGATGATGCTCGGGCTCGAGTAGCGGAGCTTCAGACTGAGGTTAAAGTTGTGCAGATAGAGATCAAAATGTTGAGACGCTCTAAGATGGAGTTGCTAAGCAAGCAGGAGAGATCGAATCTCTCAAGGTTGAAAACCTCAAGCTTTCTGAGGATTTAAATATTCCGCCGCAGAGAAGGAGTTAGCTTTGAGGGAGAAGGAACTCGAAGTTGAAAATTTTTATCTAGCTGATTTTGACGTGGCGGAAGTCGATGTTTATAGCCTAGGCTACCGCAATGGCATGTGTCAAAAACCTCCTCCGCGGATCTTTACTGACGAGATTTTTTCTCTTCCTGCTAGCCCAACTCTTCCCCCAGCTGAAACTTCGACGGATGTTCCGGTCATAACCCCCTCCACTTAAGCCACGGCGGATGTCGTGGTCATTACCCCTGTCGTTTAATAGTTCATTTCTTTTCCTTCTTGTAATTTCTATTTATGCATTTACTGTATTTTTCTTTTCTGTGTGCATTTTCCCTTCTTTTTCATTGTAATTTTCCCTTTCATTAATGAAAAGAAATTTCCTTTTGGCTACTCAATTTTTCACCTTTTTCAATTGGTTTGTACTTATGAATTTCCTTCTTATGGCTCAGAGTAATATTTTCTTCATTCTTTTTTGAATAACGGACTTTAATATTCGTCTTGGATTATTGATAAAAGCTACGTAACTCCATTTTGTCCAAGCACTTGCTAGATCGTCCGTTTAGAACATCTTTATTTCTATCAAAACATGGATACTTTCAAATTTGTCTGCCATGGGCATTCCCGAACATTTTCATTGCCAATCATTAGTATTTTATGAGAAATGATGTGTGTTGCTTTTACATTCCTAAAGATAACAGTTCCTTTTGAGAACTGATGTCTATTGGATGTCTATTCCCAAGGACAAGCTCTTTGTAAAGCTTAGTGGCCCTATGATTTCCTTATGAGAATTGATGTCTGCTCGACATCCGTTCATAATGACTAAAGCTCTTCACAAATCTTAGGGGCCCTATGATTTCCTTCTGAGAACAGATGTTCGCTGGATGTTCGTTCCCAATGACTTTAGCTCTTTGCAAAGCTTAGGGGCCGTATGGTTTCCTTATGAGAACTGAGGCATGTTGGACATCTGTTTCCAATGACTTAACCTTTTTGTGAAGCTTAGGGGCCCTATGATTTCCTTCTGAGAATCGATGTCCGCTAGACATCCGTTCCTAAGGACTTAAGCTTTTTACAAAGCTTAGGGGTCCTATGGTTTCCTTCTAAGAACTGATGTCTGTTGGATATGTGTTCCCAAAGTCTTAAGCTCTTTGTAAAGCTCAAGGGCCCTACGGTTTCCTTTTGAGAGCTGATGTCTGCTGGATATTCGTTTTCAAGGACTTAAGCTTTTTGCAAAGCTTAGAGTCCTTGTGGTTTCCTTAAGAGAACTCACATCCTCTAGACATTCGTTCCTAAGGACTTAAGCTTTTTGCAAAGCTTAGGGGTCAGGGGCCCTATGGTCATCCCAAGCTTAAAAAGAAAGAAAGTTGACACCAAGTTTTACGTGAAAATCCCTTAACGAGAAAAAACCACAGGATAAAGCAATTTTCTTTATAAATGAAGAAAGTTCATACATAATACTTGTGTAAATGAAGGGAATTCCAAAGTTTGGCACACTCATTGCCCTCATTAGACATCAGATGGTAATATCCATTTCCTCCAACTTTATTAATGATGAAGGGCCATTCCCAGTTCGGTCCTAGCTTGCCTTAATTCGCTCGAAATATCCTTTTGAGCATGAGATCCCTGATATAATATTGTTGCTTTCTCACCCTTTCTTGAAAGTATATTCCTATTTTCTAATTATAGGCACCCGACCTGATTAGCGTTGTTTTCTGCTTTTCCTCCAAAAGATCAAGGTTCCCAGTCATCCATTTTGCATTGGAGGCTTTTTCGGCATTTGATTTTATTGTGGGGCATCCAATTTCAACTGGTATGATAGCCTCAACCTCATAGGAGAGAGCGAAAGGCGTTTCTCTTGTAGGTTCCCAAGTATGGTTCTGCAGGCCCAAAGAACTGAAGGTAATTCTTCAACCCATCTGCCTTTGGCAGATTCTAGTCATTTCTCCGGACTCTCAAGTATCGTCCTGTTTAGTCTTTTCGCTTGTTCGTTACCTTGGGAGTAGTAGGGTGTTGACAATCTATTATTTATTCAGACTCCTTCGCAAAAATATTTAATTTGGTTTCCCATGAACTGAAGTCCGTTGTCAGAGTCTAATGTTCTAGGAATTTTGGTATCTACACACAACATTTTTCCATAAAAAATGTTTTACTTCCTCTTCCTGTACTCCCACTTGGTGAAATAATCTATCGTGATTAGTAAGAAACTCTTCTTTGCGGGAGTCATTGGGAGCGGTCCTACTATATCAATTATCCATTGCATGACAACCATGGACTTATTAGTGTTTTCAGCTCTTCTGCGACCATTATTGGTATGGGGGCATGTCGTTGGCATTTATCACACTTCTTGGAAAATGACATTGCTTCTTCGTGCATTTTTGGCCAGTAGTATACCTCATTCAACAATTTACTCTCTAGGGATCTTCCGCCTGAGTGAATTCAACATATCCCTTCGCGCACTTCGACTAATACATATTTTACTTCTGTTGGAGTGAGGCATTTGAGATATGGACCAGAAAAAACATTCGATATAACCTTCCATCTATGAATGTATACCTCGCACTTCGTTGCTGAATCTTTCAACTATCCATCTAATCAATTGGAAGTTCTCCATTGAAGAGGTAACATATGATAGTTTCGTACTAGTCTAGTATGTGACTTTTCATTGTTACCTCAACCTCTAGTTGTACGGGCATTTTTGTACTGAGTTTGCTTATGTATTTGACGGAAACACTCCTTTTGTGGGGAAGCTTCACTGAAGACCCCAAGCTAGTAAGGGCATCCGCTCTTGAGTTTTTCATCCTCGATATCTGCATAACTTTATAGCTTTTAACAATTACAACATTTCTGTCGTACATTGCAAATATATTCAGCCATTCTGGTGTTTTTAACATTCGTTACCCTCAATTCATTTACTAGACGGAGTTCGGCTAGTAGTGCTTTGTATTCTGATTCATTGTTAGGCGCTTTAAAATGGGAGGACAACTTTTGCTCGAAAGTTTCACCATGTGGAGTATAGATGATAACTCCCGCGTCCGCTCCTCAATGATTGGAAACTCCGTCAACATATAAGGTCCAAGCTTCTTCTTTGGGCTCTATTGTCGCTGAGATAGGTTGACTATGCTCATAGGTAAATTTGATGATGAAATCCGCTCGAACTTGAGCCTTGATTGCAGTTCATGGAATGTAGCAGATATCATATCCTCCAAGTTCAACTGCCAATTTCGCAAGTCTTCCACTCATCTTTGGGGAATGTAAAAGGCTTTTAATAGGGAGTTCCATCATCACATTGATCGTATGCGGTTAAAAATAATATATCAATTTCCTGGACGCTGTGATTAAAGCTAGCACTTCTCCATCTTCTTGTATCTAGTTTTTGCACATACAATGCTTTTACTGACAAAGTAGATCAGTTTTTATTATTTGTTGTCAGATTTGACTAAGGCTGCACTGACTGTCGTTATCGAAATTGCAAGGTATAGAAAAAGCTCTTCAAATGGTAACAGCTTAGATAGTAGTGAGGGAGATGCTAGGTATTGCTTAAGTTTCTGCAATGCCATTCACATTCTTTATCTCATTGCTGGATATAATTCTTTCTTAACCTTGTGAAGAATGACCTGCATTTGTCTGTTGATCTTGTTAAAAACCTATTCAATGCAGCCAATTTTTTCGTTAAACTTTGAACTTATTTCTTCATTCTTGATGACTTAATTTCCATGATTGTCTTAACTTGGTCAGGGTTGACTTCAATCACCTTGTGATGCCCTAGGAATTTTCCCGCCATTCACTCTAAAGGTGCATTTTTACAAATTGAGCTTCATATTGCTTTCCTTCAAGGCTTGAAATGCTTCATTTAGATTACAGATGTGACCTGTCCCCCTCTATGCTTTTACTAGCATATCATCCATATATACTTCCATCGTTTATCCGATATGTTTTTCAAAGATCTTATTAACCAATTTTTGATACGTTGCGCTTGCATTTTTTTAAAACCAAAAGGCATCACAGTGTAACAAGAATGCCAAAATCCGTGATAAAAGATGTATTTTCTTGATCGGGTTGGAACATTTTCTGATTGTACCCGAAGTACTTGTCCATAAAATTGAGTTCGTGACTTGATGCCGCGTTCACCATCTGATCAATCCTTGATAACGGGAAATCATCTTTTGGGCAAGTTTTATTTAGATTAGTGAAGTTCATACAAATTATTCACTTCTCATTCTTCTTCTTAACCATTACTACATTTGCCAGCCGATCTGGGTAGCTGGCCTCTTTGATGAACCCGGCCGGCGTCTAGCAATCTTTTCACTTTTTTGTTTTACAAGTTTCATAAAAGGGTCAACATTCAACTTATGACAAATTAATTTTTCATCAATACCTAGCATTTCTGCCGCCAAAGTTGCAATGATGTCGACGTTCTCTTTGAGAAACTCTATAAGCTTAACTTTCTCAACCCTTTGGTGAGTTCTTCCCCTATCTTCATTACCTTTCAGTTTCAAATGTCAATGGATTTAGTCCTGCTTGCAGCTTCATGTCTTGGATTGCCCTTGCCTTGTTCATCAAGGACTAATTACTATTTTTCAACTACTTCCTTATCGTTATTAGAAACGGGAACATCTCTCCTTCTTATAGAATCGAGCGTCATTATAGTGCAACAATAGGTGGCTGCCTGGTCTCCCTTTATGGTCTAAACTCCTTGAGGTGACAGATACTTCAACGTTTGATAGTATGTAGACGGAACGATATTTATCTTGTGGATCCAGGTTCTTCCCAGTATTGTGTTGTATGGTGATAGCACATCGATTATCATGAAATCCGTGATGTGGTTGAACGGTTCAAAATGCACGGGAAGCGACAGATTCCATCTGAATAGGTTATGGTTCCATTGAGACCAATCAATCACCAAGTTTCAGTGCACCTATTGACATCTTCTCAACAATGGAGTATGTTGATCGTGCTTCCGTCATCAATTAAGACCCTTCTTAGCAAGAAATTCTCGATCTGAAAAGTAATTACCATTGCATCATTGTACACGTCTTGTTGCCTGTTATCACTGTCATAAAAATGATCGGTATGTCATTGTTTACTTCCCTCGGCTCGTTGTTCCCCTCAAGGGTTATTTTTTATAGTAGATCTTCCTTTCTTTCCTCGAGGTGCCTTCAATTTCTGTGAGAGCGATAATTGTATCCATGATCTTCAACAGTTATTTTTCTTTGGGCGCTCTTTGTTTCAATCCTTTCTTGGCTGATCTTTTCTTACCACAAATTCCTTCAAGTATCCTTCTTTGACCAGTTCTTCAATATAGTCCTTCAGCTGATAACAATCCTTTGTATAATGGCCAACACTTTAGTGATAGGAGCAATACTTGTTTTTGCCTCTCTCATTTGTCTATCTGAAAAGTGGTGCTGGGATCCTCAATCATGGCTTATATTTTATAGATTCAAGGATTTGATTGACTGTGAGAGTCAGTGGAGTGTAGATTTTTCCCTTGGGTGGAACCATTCAGCTGGTATGAGCCTCTTTTCTGGCTTGTCCTTCCTTTCTATAGTCTTCTATCTTCTGTCCTGTCCACGCTTCCCTGTTTTTGAATTTCCACCATTTTGATGCTGGTTTGAATTCCACTATTCTGAGAGCTTATGCATGTTATTATTTTCTTCCTCTAGGGTTCTGCACATTTATACTATCAGGAAAGTTTCCATCATCGTGAGTGGTTTGTTTTTGGATAGATCTTCGAATAATGGTGAGTCTGGGTCAAATCCTTGTCTCAATGTTATCCTTGCCACCCAGTCATCACAATTCTCTACCTTTGTCATTTCATCTTTAAAAGTGAGGCTACTCCATAAGTGCCCAACTTCCACATTTTCGTCATCTTTCTTTCAAACATCTTTTCCACCGCTCATTCCGTCATCAATTTAGCTAGGCCATTTTCGCCCTAAACCTCCTTTCCATTATCACAAGATTGGACCTCAATTTCTTTATGAAAGATGTTTTGGCTGACACCTGGATTAAGTTTCCTTTTCGTTCTATGTCTTGGGTGTTCGCTTTTCCCGCTCCCTCGCCACGGTCCTCTGACTTTCTTCAGACCTTGTTTCCGCAACGTCCCATTGTAAAGCTGCAATATGTTCTTTCACTATTTTCCATGCGTTGCATAACTTTTCGTTGTTGCGGCTTTCCATGTTTTACATTCTTGTTAAGATGGCCTGGATCATCTCTTGTACTCATGCGAATTGTGCAGGCTAGTTAACGGGATTGTTGATGGTGTTAGCATCGTTACCCATTTCCCGCACAACATGTGATCTTGTTCGAGTCATTTTGTGTTATGAACTTAAGTTGTAAAGGAAAAGTTTATCACAATCAATAATTAATGAAGAGAGAGAGAGTGTGTGTGTATGTGAGAATCAACGAAGAATAATGAATATGGAAGTAATTGTCAATTGTGTATTGAATGCCTTTGGAATTACAGTTGACCTCTATTATAGGTGTATCTTCAATCAGTTACATAGAATCTGATACAATTTATCTAATTCTAACTGAGAATATGATTAATAGATTATTTTATGAAGATCTAGTTGATCAATATTAACAAAATTAACAACTAAATCAATCTCAACTATCTGTTTAACCCAACAGTCTCATTGACTTCTTTTGATTGCCACGTTGTCAAGCCGTACGCTTTTGTTTGATCGGTCCCCTATTCAATTTTCAATGGCATGTCGGAAGGGAGAATTTATACCCGTTCAGCGATGGAATTTGAAATAGAGTTCGATCCCTTCATGTTAGAAACAAAATAAGAAAATTATATTCGTTCAATATGCACTATTGGATTCACCATTAGTGGTCCAAATTTGGTCATCACAAACTTCAAAATTTTGCTTTAATAAGTTAATAGATCTGAAAAAAATGAAATTAATTGTCGAGATTCAATAATTGTTGGATCGAGTTATAAAATTTGAGGAAAAATCAATGAACCATGAACGACTCGTGGGTGAAAAATAAAAAATTTATGACATCAACCATTTAATCATATTAAATATTAAAACTATATTTACAATTATGCATACCACGTTAAACGTATTCAATAGAGGTATAAACAATTTATACCTTATGTTGTATCAGAGAATTTATGACTTGGTGGAATCCTATTGATTGTCTTTGTGTTCTTTGTTCTTCGTAGAACTCAAATCAGCCTTCACACTAACAACCACTCATAAGATTCAAATGTATATCTCGATCTGATGTTGATCAGGAATTGAGTATGGTTTCTCAAAACAACGGGAGAAGAAAAATTAGATTTTTCCTTCTCCTCTATGTATTTCAACGACAACTAGGGGGAGGGAAATACACTGTGTTTTTTCTATTCTATGTAATCATACACCGTGTTAGGGTTATGGATGCAACCCTATTGTCATCCCATATATAATAATTAAAAAATTTGCACATGTACCCCCTATATGTTAAATTACCAACAATTCAGCCCCTAATATTTGCTATTGTCAAAAATTACACATCTCCCTAGAGTCAATGTTCTGTCCAAATTCATCAATCCAAATTGATAAACTCAATTGATCTTTATCAATTAATTAATTAATTTCTTTTATTTAGTAAGTATCTAATAATTAAAAATTAATTAATTAATTTGAACATTAATTGATTGCTCTTCCCTAATTAAGTGACAACACCTATAATTAATTGTGAATAACATTCTCAACTATTTCAATAGCTCTTCTTATGTTGACAATAGCTCCAGCACTTGAGTAAATTATAAGCACACTTTATTTAATAGAAAAAACTTTCATTCATTCATTAAATTCATTAATTCAAAATGTCAGTGAAATAACTAAATAATCATAAATAGTTATTACACCCTACTTTATGGGCATAATTCCAACAATCTTCCACTTGGATTAAAGTAGGCGTATACAATCTCATATCCCCACACCCTCCACATGACCATCAAAGATTTTACTGCTTAAAAACTTCGTGAATGGATCTGCCAGGTTGTTGACCGTCGATATGTGTGTTACTACAACATCTCCACGTAGAACAATCTCTCTAATGAGGTGATACTTACGCTCTATATGTTTGGATCTTTTTGTGGCTCCTTGGTTCTTTCAAATTCGCTACATCCCCACTATTATCACAATAAGTGTCATGGGCTTGTCAGCTTCTATAACAACTTCCAGAGTCTTCAAGAACTTTCTATGGTAGAATCAGCAATTCAACTTCCATGGTAGAATCAACAATTCAAGATTGTTTTATACTTCTTCATACAACTTCTCCACCATTCAAGATGAATACCGATCATGAAGTGGAGCTCCTAGAATCCTTGTTTGCTTGGAAATCAGAAGTAGTATACCCTGTCATATTTAGGTTATTACCTGAATACACAAGCATGTAGTTCCTTATTCTCCTAAGATATTTAAGGATATGCTTGACGTCATTCCAATGCTCGAGTCTAGGGTTAGATTGGAAATGACTCACCACACCTACCGCGTGGTAAATGTTTGGCCTAGTACAAAGCATCACATACATGAGACTTCTTACATCTGAGGCATAGAGAATCTTTCTCATGTATTCCTTTTCATGAGGAGTCTTGGGAGACTACTCCTTGAAGAGGCTGACTCCATGCCCAAAAGAAAGATATCCCCTCTTGGAGTCTTGCATACTGAAGTGATTCATCACCTTATCAATATAAGATGCTTGAGACAATGGCAATTGTCTATTCTTCCGATCCTGAAAGATCTGAATACTAAGGAAAAGGCAGATTCTCCAAGATCTTTCATATCAAATTGCTTTGCAAACCAAATCTTGACATCAGATAATTTTCCTACATTATTCCCAATAACCAGAATATCATCCACGTACAAAACCAGAAAAATCACCTCCCCTCCGTGTGCGACCTATACATATAGGGTTCGTTTATTAATTGCTCAAAATAAAAGTTCTTGACAGTTTCATCGAATCTGATATTCCATGATCGGGACGCTTGGTTAAGTCCATAAATGGATTTCAGCCGTTCGTAAACCTTTCCCTTTTGATCTTTCTCAATGAACCCATCTTATTGAACCATATAAATGCGCTTCTTAAGATTACCATTCAGAAAAGCAATCTTGACATCGATATGCTAGATTTCATAATCGATGGTAACTGCAATGGACCGGAGGATTCAGATGAATTTGAGCATGACCACCGACGAGAAGTTATCCTCATAGTCAATACCTTTCTTTTGGGTATAGCCATTAACTACTAGCCTAGCTTTGAATGTCTCCACATTCCTATGCAGATCTCTCTTTTTCTTATAAATCTATTTAAACCCTACGGGTTTTACTCCTTTAGGAGGATATATAAGTTTTCAGACTCCGTTCGAGTACATCGATTGTATCTCAATGTTCATGAATTCTTGCTATAGATTTGCTTCAGGACTAACCATGGCCTACGAGTAGGAGACAAGTTCATTATGATCCTTATATGAGAAAGCTGTTAAGGCATCTCCATAAGACATGTACCTGTCAGGTTGTCTCATAACCCTCTTACTACGTCGAGGCTCCATAGGCTTTGGCTCCTGTTGTTAATGCATCTCCACAAGATTTCTTCTCGGCTTCACACTTCTTATATAGAATTCTTCAGAAAAACACGCATTCGTGCTCAGGAATGTTTTCTTGTCAGTTGGACTATAAAAGATGTATCCCTTTATTCCCTTGAGGTATCCTACAAATATGGATAATTCTGATCGACTGGCCAACTTGTCTGTTTTCGATTTCAGAACATGTGCTGGGCATCCCCATATTCTAAGGTGGTTTACGAACTTTGGTTCATTCCATCTTTCATATGGCGTACCAGGCACCATCTTCGATGGAACTTGGTTCAGAATATATGCTGCTGTTTCCAAGGCATATCCCTAGAATGAATCTGGGAAGGATGAGCAACTCATCATGGATCTAAACATATACAATAGTGTTCGATTCCTTCTCTATGTACACTATTATGTTTCTGGAGTGCTAGGTGCTGTAAGCTGAGAAATAATACATTCTTCCTTAATAAAGTCTTTGAACTTTCCTAGCAAGTACTCTCCACCACGATCAATCATAGCGTTTTGATTTGTTTCTCTAATTTCTTTTTGACCATAGCCTTGTGCTCTTTGAACCTTTTAAAGGTTTCAGACGTTTGGTACATTAGATAAATGTGTTCAAAATGTGAGTAGTCATTAGTGAAGGTTACAAAATATTCACAACCTATTCTTGCTTGGATATTCAATGGACCACATACATCATTATGTACGAGTTTAAGGCATTGAGCGACTCCTTCACCCTTTGCTGAAAATGGTCTCTTGCTCATTTTGCCTTATATACAGGATTCATACGTGGTAATGATCTCACATTTAAAGTTTACAATGGACCATCTCTTGCAAATCTTTTAATCTTGTCCAAGCTGATGTGACTAAAATGTAAGTGCCACAAATAGGTTATATTGATTGAATCAGACTTTAACCTTTTACTATCCCTTTGTAAATCAGTGTCTCGTATAATTGGAGCTATGTAAAACAATTGATTTATCAAACATGCAGTGGTAATTAAGTAATCATTTCTAAAAATACCAATATCTTTATCAATGAAATTCAAACTGAATCCTTGCTCAATTAAACTAGCTACTGAAATAAGATTCTTCCCAAAAATTGAGATATAATAAAAATCACGTAAAACTATAAAATTATCATCGAATGACAATTTAATAGTTCTAATAGATATGACCGATACTACTGCTCCATTTCCTGAACAGAAGTTGAACTCGCCCACGTCAAGCCTTTTGATTTTCCTATCCAAGAAAAAGTAGAGTCAGCCACATAACATGCCTCGGTAACAAATGCTATACCTTTAGATCTCAACTCCTTGAGATAGTCTAGACAGTTGCGTTTTTAATAGCCAACGGCTCTACAATGATGACACTTGTCTTTCGACTTGTCCATTTTTGCAGTGTCCTTACCTTTCACAGCTTTTGAGTTCTACTTCTTAGCCTTCTTCAGATCTCTCTTGTGTTTCTTTTTTACGCCAGAGGTGGAAGGCTTGCTTTCAGTAAAGTTTACCTCTCTAATCTTCCTCTTGCCCTTCAGAAACAGGTCTCAGTAGCTTGCAGTTCCTTCATCAGCTCAGGAAGTTAGCACCTCAACTTATTCATCGAATAATTAAGTTTGAAGTTCTAAAACATGTAAGGCAGAGTCTTACGGATCATATCACCTTATGTCTCACCATCTACCTCAGCACCCATGATCTCAATCTTATTCAAATAACTAATGATCAGCATCATATGTTCTCTGACAAGAGTTCTAAGTTTCATCCTGCAGTTTATGAAGTTTCGCACAGCAGCCTGTTTGGTTTGACGACTCTGATCTCTGAACATTTTGGTGATGTTCAACATCATATCAGCCGCAGTTTCCATGTTCTGATACTGTTGTTGCAACACATTGCTAACAGAAGACAAGATGTAACACCTGACGATCTCATCAGAACGCAACCAAGAAGCATAAGCATTGTGTGATTACACAGCAGAAAAGGCACAGTTTCTCTCCCTCACCCTAGTTGCCGCCGAAATACATAGAGGATAAGAAAAAATATGATTTTTCTTCTCCAGTTGTTTTGAGAGCCCACACTCAATTCCTGATCGATATTCGATTGAGTAATTTTGAATCCTACAAATGGTTGTTGGTGTGAAGGGTTATTCAAATTCTACGAAGAACAAAGAACACAAAAACAATCAATAGGATTCCGCCAAGTCAAAAATTCTCCGATACAACATAAGGTATAAATTATTTTTACCTCTATTGAATACGTTTAACTAAGTATAAATAATCATAAGTATGATTTTAATATTTAACATGATTAAATGGCTGATGTAAAAAAAAAAATTTCTGTGCCCAGAACCGTTCATGTTTCATTGATTTTTTCTCAAATTTTAAAATATGATCCAACAATTGGTATCAGAGTCTTGGGTTCTTGATTGCGTATATTTAGTTTTTAAACGTATGTATCGTTGGATGTTGTGATATTGGCATATTATTTTGTATGGTATATTCAAAATAGTTTTGAATGTATTGTTTGAATGGATCCCGATCTATTGACTCTAGGTATTTGTTTTTCAATTTTTGAATTGATGTACCCGAAATTGAAGCATAGGATTTTATGTAATTTATTTTCTTACAAAATTTGTATTTGTTTATTAATTTCATGTAATCCGTCATTGCCTCTGAAAGTAGCCATCATTGTCGTCACCCGCCGCCATGCTGCACCGCCTCCTGCCCCATCGCTTGCCATTATGACTCTACGTGGTGACAAGATTTTGTGAAACTCTAGGGGATAACAATTAAAGTTTAGGAAGCCTAATGATGTTTCGTGAAAACCTTATCTTAGCTTTTATCTTTTAAATTTTAAATTTTAAACGGATAAAAGATGTTTAAAATTCAAAAGATAATTATCAATTCTATCTTTTTATCTTTTGAATTTTAAATTTTAAAAAGGATATCTAATGGGGTTATTTAATTAAGAAAATAGTTTTCCTTAATTAAAGGGTTTTTTTTATCAAAACTTGAAAATGTGACTGCACTGTTGTAAAGAGTTGCAAAACCAGTGGGACTTCCTGAAGGACAATGAGACAATTACAGACACCATGAGGACTAGTATTTAAATTATTATAATTTATTTATTATTTTTTATGGGTTGTAATTAGAAATGAGACATTATGGAGGGTAATTTTGAATTGATGTTTTATTATTAATCTTACATCATCATATAACACGCCATATAAAAATAGGGATATGTTAATATCAAAATATCATGTAGCATGTACATGCATCATTGTAGTTTAAATTTATAATGGATTATAATTTAAATACAATACGAATTTTATAAAAGTTATAAATTTTAAATAAGAATTAGACTTTTAAAAAAGTTTATAATTTTCAAAACTTATTTTTTCCAAATTAATAAAGAATTATAATTTAAAAAAAATAACCAAAAGTCCATTTTTCTAAAAATTAAGTTGGATGGTTGTTTACGTTGAAACGTTCCTAATGTCCTCAATTCAAACTTGATTGTGGCACGAGAAATGATTTAGAGCCGCCCTAGCGGTCCTTTCTTCAGTAGGAGAAACTTGAGAATCATGTTGCTTTGAGTCATCGAGTTGCTTAAAAAGCTAAGACTTATAAAAGAAGTGGTGAGGCACGATCGTTCCTAGACGTACTGTTAGTTCATGGCAACCTTTAAAGCCGATGCATTGTTAAACATTTAGACCGAAGCACATTAGAATCCCTCATAGGGGCTAGTCAATGGGGCTAAGTGACCAAAATCATTGATGATTGGTTAAGCTAGATGTAACGACATCTTGAGAAGCATTAACCAAACGAGAGGAGTCTCAATGAGATAGAAGGTAGCTTGGACGTTGTCCCTAAATGAGACTACCTATCATTTTTTATCGTAACATCATAGAAATTTTTTTTATTGGATTTTTACATATTTAAATATTTACATCATGCATCGTACTTTCTTAAATGATTGAGTATTTATTTACACTGCTTTATTTTTTCTCTTCAGTGATCATGTCGTTATCCCCACTCTCAACTATCTTAAACGCGAACAAACTTACTGGTGAAAATTATGTGGATTGAAAACGTAATCTTGATATCGTGCTAACGGTAGAAAAGTACAAGTTCGTGCTCGCCCACCCCTTATCCCCTTTAGCATATTGTTGAATCGACTCAAGAGAAATTGTGTTAGGGTTTGGGATGCAACCCTATTACCATATCTTATATAATAATTACAAAATTTACACATATAGCCCTCTATGTTAAATTACAAAAAATTCACCCCCTAATATTAGCTATTGCCGAAAATTACATATCTCTCTAGAGTCAATGTTCTGTCCGAATTCATTAATCAAAATTGATAAATTAAATTGATCTCCATCAATTAATTAAATAATTTCTTTTATTTATTAATTCTCCAATAATTACTCACTCTTCACTAATTAAGTGACAATACCCCTAATTAATTGCGAATAACATTATGAATTATTTGCAGAAGAGTTTGTCTGGAAGACCCATTTATTTTTACTCTTCTTACGTTGACAATAGTTTTAGGACTTGAGTAAATTATAAACACACTTCAATTAATAATTTATTTATTTATTTATTCATAAATAGCTATTACACCCTATCTTATAGACATAATTTCAACAATAATAACTCCCTCATGTTTCTCAAACATAAGAGAACATCGATCTAAAATAAAGACTTAAAAAAGTGAACAACATTCGATCAACATGGAAACTTCAGTATTATTAAAATAGTTAACAAAGACAGGTTAAAATAGGGGTTAAATTCAAACTATACCTATAACGTTTCGACAATTTACACCCATAAACTTTAAAATTAGCAACTTTACTCCATTTAGTTTCAAAATAGGTAGAATAACTCATTTTCATCCATATATTTAACGCCTCCTACTATCTCTATTAGGATGTTAAAATTTGGCGTTGAGTCAAACATTTCCTTTCTGCACTATAAGACTGTAGCTACAAAAGTAAAGAATCATTGTTGGTTGTTTTCTGATTTGAAGTAAGCTTGGGTCGGGTCTTCATTTTGGTGTTTACAGGTTTGTTTGGGCGGGTATGGTTTTGCATTTCGGTTGTTTCAACTTTGAATTTAGGGTTTACAAGGTCATTATTCATTTTGTTTTAATTTTTGTTTCGGGGTTGGATTTTGATTTTGGTTAGTGTTTTTTTTACAATGATTATTTGTCACTTTGGGTATATTGGTAGTTTACGTTTTGGTTTCTAAATGTATGTGTTTTGTAGGAAATGTCATCTTCAACTTCAAGGGCTTCTTCTAGATCGAACGAGAGTACTTGATACGTTACTGTTATTATGGAATAGGGCTCCAGTGAGGACATTATGGACAGTAACAAATCCTGGAGGGAGATTCTATGGTCATCAAAGTTTTGATGGAAGAAATTCCTGTAGGTAATTTGATTGGGTTGACCCACTTGGGAGGAGATCGTTGAAGTTTCCAAGGAGATAGTTGGAAGTGTCAAAAAATGGATATGGACTGGAGTTATTCTATCTTTTTTAAACTTAATCTATAATATATCAAAAGTTGAGAAGAGTTGAGATTTAGGGTGGATGTTAAAAGATATGAAAGATCTCCTCCAAATCGTACATATAACTTTCATCGAATATGTAGTTGTCCATCCATTCTGGTTTCATATTTGTTCAGATAAAATTCTTAGCTAAAAATTTTGTGTACTTATTATTGATACATTATGCAAAATAACCAAATTTACATATTTAATAATTTGTTACTTTTAAAAGTATTAGAAATTGGGTTTCTCTTCAGCTTCAATTAGTTCTTTATATTCTCTCTCTTCTCTAGAGCTTCTCTCTCTAGCTCCTAGGATTTTCTGGGATCATGTGTGTTTATGGCGGCTATCATCCTCGAATTCAGGGCCTAAGTTAAAGAGTTTTGTGCTCTGGTTAGAAGTATAAGGAAGCTGCTTAAGGAGGTAGTGATGAAGGAGAATTTACTCGACTTTGCATGGTTTTCATGGAGCTTCCAAGTTTCTTGGAGAAAGTTCTAAAGCAACAATAAATACTAACTTTTTCAGTGGCAATATTGAAGGGGAGGATGATTTTCCATCATTGCCCTCAGCTCCTAAAGCTCCAAAATCTGTAGAGGAGGTTGTAGTGGAGAATGTGGTTTATAAAACCATTATTGCAGATCTCAATAAGAAGAAGCGAAAGTTGAAACCTGATAAAACTGAAGATACTAAATCAAAGAAGAAAAGCTGGGTGGACAGAGTTAGGCAACCAAACGTGCCTCTCCTTGTCCATAATGATAAACCTGTTAGAGATGTTGTGAGCGGAATGTATAGAATACAAGATGCAGTGCTACAAGAGGGTTTAAAACACTTGGAGAATACTTTGGTAGGCCATTTTCTTGATAAGAAATCTGCCTTTTTAGCTATGTCAATCAGGCAACTTATCGTTCATGGATTTGTTTGTAGATGCTGTAACTGCGAGAATTTGAAATAAAAGTGATTGCATTATATTAGTAACAATAATTGCATTGAAACCGTTCAAGAAATTATTTGATTGGAACTCAATAATTAAAATATATTAGTAATAATCAATACATTTTATCAAATTAAATCAAGAAAAATGTACATACTTTTCATCTTTAGCGTGAAGTTACAGATCAAATCTATGACTTTTAATAAATCATTGTAATTTATATATTTAGGTGATGCAGTTTATTTCAAATAATGTTATGTTATTTATAAAGCTAAGCATAGACATCTCTGATTATGTGTCGCGTGTAGCTATGTCAATTAAATCAAAAACATTAATTATACGGCTAATACTTTTATTATTTTAAAGATATTATTTTAGATGTATTAATAGAAAGAAAGCTAAAACATGCGTATGCATTCTTTCAAAAAGAAGAAAAACGAAAAAGGAAAAAAGAAAGAAAGAAGAGTTTCAAACTTTCTTAATTCATACAAAAAAAAGGAAAATAATTATTGAAAAGTAAAATAAATAAAAAAATCCTATTAATATTTTAGTATTGTTTTTCATATAAAGTTTTATGTCATTTTGACAATTTTCATTGTGCGATGTCCATTATTTGATAATCATGTTTAATTCCACATTGAATGTCTTTTAAGTACAAAGTTTTACCTTAAAATTTTAATTAATTTTTATTGTTATTTATGAAAAAGATTGGGAGCTTATAGAGGTCACTTCGTAACTATTTATCAAATAACTTCTTTGGATAGATGGATGTCATAAATATTTAATTTTTATTACTAGCTATCTATTTTCTCATTTCTCACCAATTCCTCTAACAACTTAATTTAGTAAATCATATATGGATTTTTGTTACTTACTCATGATTGTTTCATTTTTTCTTGTAACGTAGATCTGATATAATATGATGTTTGAATCTCCTGATCTTAAGGCTGAAAACCTCTCTTATAATCGTTTGGCCTGAAAGGGTCGGTTCATTTTATTTACCTTCTTAACTATCTAATAATTTGTTTTACTCAATTATTGCAGCTATATTTTCGATTCCTTTTATTTTGTTCAGTGCTCACATATGATATTTCTTTACATTTTCGATTCCTTTTATTTTGTTGTTTCTTATGGTAATATAAATAAAATTTTATCATCGTTGATTTTATATCCCTAAGAAAATATGGCTAAAAAGAATAAGATTTGACTTTAATTAGAGGTTTGAAAAATTAAGCTTAATTAGAGAACAAAAGGAAAATGTTGGTAAAAATATTTCTTAAAACGGGCTATCAACGAACTGGGTTCATCGACCATAAAAGTAAAAACAGTGGAAACAAGTGTGGATAATATACACGTTTCTTAAAACTCTTTTTTTTTATCAAGTTTTCAAAAGTCATTTAGGACTTGTTTGATAGCCCGTTGTGCACAGTCTTAAAAGTAAGATAATATTATTAATACTGTCCGACGTTTATAAAAAATATGAAACTCGTACTAGTTAATACAGTAAGACTCTTTAATCCCATTCACATAGGATAATTTAATCCCCTCATTTTATGAGAGACTATATCGGACTAAAAAAAATAAAACTATTTTTTAATTTATATATTAAAATGATTTTTTTATTAAAATGATTTTTTTAATTTATATCTTACAGGAACTTCACTCACTAACAAAAATAATTTATGAATTTTCGAAAGGTGCAAAATTAGTTACTTATGACTTAATTTTACCAATTTTTAAAGTCATTTACTATCTTTTTTTCTGAATTTTTAAAGTCTCAATTCTATGAGTGGTTCAGTAATTATTTAGATATTTTAAATGACTTATTTTGTGTATTAAAAATTCAATGAATATTTTTTTTCTAATTTTCAATGCTTAAAACTATAAATTATCACTTTCTTAAAGTTTACGGGTATAATTGAATTTGTATTTTTAGTCAAAAATTAGAGAATTTACGGTGATAGCATGAATTCGATAATTAATTTTATAGTTGAAAATGTAAAATAACATGTTAATGAAATAGGTTTTTGCGGATCAAATCATGACAAACAGTTTTACAATCTAGTACTATAATGTGCCAAACATTGTATAAGTGTTACAGTTTTTTTACTAATACAGTACCAAATACTGGACAATATTATTTAATCCAGTACAATACAGCCTGATAGATTTAGTACAGTACTATCCTGATTGTTAAACGAGCTTATGTTTCTCCAAACCATTTATCATAGAACGTTTAAAATAAAATATTTTATTCACATTGAGAAAAAATAATAAATAAATTTTTAAATTTGAAATTTGTACACATCACATCAAATTATATGAATGAATTTTCAATATTAAAGTGTAATATAGATTTTCTTCATTTTATGATATTATAAGTAAATCATACAAGTGGAAACACAGAACAATAAAAGGGGAGAGACATCTCTAGAGCTCTTCAAGACTTTTCTCAAAAGGAAGTATTTCCTAACAGACTCAAAGGAAAGTATTTCCCTAACAGCTCCCTTGAAGAAGCTACCCTCTCCCATTGTGGATCGGCACTATGGAAGGCAGTATTATGGGGAAGAGAGATCGTGGAGAAATGTATGAGATGGAGCGTTAGGGATGGTACCAAAATATCAGCATTTAAGTCAGCTTGGATCCCCATGACATCTACCTTACGACCCTATTTGGCCCATCCTTCGAATTCGGACATGAAAGTTTCAGATTTTTTTTAGCTCGGAGGGTTGGGATATGACTAAACTGGCTCATTATGTTTCCGAAGAAGATGTACACCTTATATCCTCTATTCCTCGAATTAGTTCGAATTTCTCGGATATGAAAATTTGATACTATTACAAAGATAGAATGTATTCGGTTAAGAGTGGCTATTGGGTGGGCAATGAATAGGGATAATATGGGTATTAGCGAAGCTTTATGTATGAAGACTTGGTGGAAAAAGGTGTGGACTATTCATCTCCCCCTTAAAGTGAAGATAGTGAAGATTATCCTTTGGAGAGTTTCCAAAAACATCATGTCAATTGGGTTTAATTTGAATAAGAGATATATTCCCGCATCGGAGAGATGTACATTTTGTGGCAAGGTGGAAATGTGGAATCCTAAGTTTTGGGAGGAATTGGGTAGCTCGCGTCTATCCTTTAAACACTCCGGAAACCCTATGGATGCATTTGAATATAACTTTATTTCCTGGTCTAAGAAGTTCTTGGGGAGAATGGCATGCTTCTGTTGGATTATTTGGACCTCTAGGAATTTTCTGAGACATAATGAGATTTCCCACTCCGTTGAGGACATGGTGTGTAAAGCTGATATTTATATTCAAGAGTGGATTAAATTCCACCCTCATCCCAACACTTCTTTCAAAACCCCCTAAGATCAGGCCGCGATGGAAAGCTCCTAACCATGGCGGTTTAAAATTGAATGTGGACACTTCGTGCTCTCGAGGAGGTTCCGGGTTTGAAATCATTATTAAAGACCATGATGGAAAGATTGTTGCTGATTTCAAGAGTTTAAATTAGCTCTTTTTCCAATCGAGTGCTTGGCTCTTTTACAGGGCCTTAATTTTACTCATGAACACTATATGATGATTTCTATGGCTGGGTCTGATAACATCTCTCTTTGCAAGGCGGTGCAATCTAATGATATGGCTCTTGCTTCGGAGGGAGACATCCTTGCGGCAATTCAGAATTCCTTGCACGATCATACAAATTGTACTGTTAAATTATATATCACGCCATTGTAATATGATAGCTACTAGGGTTTCTAAATTTGCTGTATATCCTTATTCTATATTCTATCAAACTCCCATTTTGTAGCTCCTGCGCAACTCCTTATTTACGTGGGAGCTATAAATATTTTAATCATATTTGCTGTGATGTTCGGCTCAGAAATCTTTGGACCGTTGGGAGTGGAGTTGCCACGAAATTCTCTTTCTTTTGGTTTGGTGCGACTCCTCCAATTGTTAAAGATACTTGTTTCTTGGATTTCTGTTGTTTGTTAATGTGGTCTTTTTTCAAAAAAATAAAAAAATAAAAAAAAGAGAGGAGAGACTCTCTCTCTAGTAAGTAGTACATTATATTTACAGTACTCTAGAATTTCCAGAAATTTCGAGAAGCACAAGAAAAAGGGTGGACAATAACGAGAAACCAAAGCTTTTGATTTATTTTAGTAAAATGAGAGTAGTAAAATTTTTTCACAAATTACACACAAAAAGGCACAGGATAAGAATGCATGCCTTCCTAATGACAAGAAGCTTTCCATATCACAGCTTCGTTTTTTGTTCAAGTGAAAGTTGCTGCCTCAAAATCCTTCTCATTACCTTATTTGTTGCAGTCCTTGGAAGAGATGAAAATGGCACAACACAAGATACCTGCGCATTAAAACCGTGTTTCGTTCACTTAAAAACGCCTTCTTAAGTAGCACATATAGCATGATCTTCCGGAGAATGTTATTAAATGGTATCATGATTTCAAAACCTTTTTTTTGTTATCTTAACCAGACATTATGAATAGATTAAGATGTGTTCTTTGTCACTTAAAGAACTCTCTCAAACAGAAAGGTAAATAAGCTTAAGCAGAAAAGAAATCAATACCCTGAATAATGGATTTAGTTTCTTTTGCAGAGCTGAATTAAAGGACAACTTCAATTGGTCTAAATCCGGGATGCTTTTGTTTGAATCCTTGAACACAACAGCAATTACCAACTGTTCAGGTCCCCCTCCGACCGGTGGCACCCCAATGGCAGCTGTCTCGAGCACATTCTCATCGACTGTATTACAGATGCGTTCAATTTCAACAGAGCTTACCTGTGCATATAGATGGATAAATGAAAACCTACTTCAGATAAAACAAATAATCAAATTTCTTCAAAGTTTTTGTCTGCCAACAGTAGCTTTCCAATCTAGCATCTTGACATGAATTCTTATTCAGGTCTTCTGAATATGAGCAACCGTGTAACTTTGACCTTGAGGTGCGCGATAACTATGACATTCGATTTTGGATATAGTAGTTAGAAAAACAAAAGAATTCAGGTGAATTCTTTAAAAATAGCAATCTAGTCACCTTGACCTTGATGTAGGACATTTAGTGTGTTTGGGAGTGCTTACAATTAGAAACACTTTAATACATTGCGATAACACTAGTTTAGTTAAAAATTATTGCATATCCATCTTTGTATTCAGTACTTTAGTATGTGTTTATTTGTATTTTAAAGCCCTTTAGGGAACACTTGAATGTGTGTTTCTTGTAGAAGTGTTTTTTAATAACAAAATATGCTTCAAACAATAACGTTAGTCAAATAAATGTGATTTAAGCAGTGCTTTTAATGCATTTAGGTGCTTTTACAAAAAGCACTCACCAACTCACCATTGGAGGATGGTTAGTTTACCAAAACAATAAAAAGCTGTCATATGAGAATGTTAACATATACCTTGATGCCGCCTAGATTCATTGTATCATCTGCACGGCCATGTGCACGGTAGTATCCTCGGGAAGTACGCTCAAACATATCACCATGTCTTCGCAGAACCTGTATTAACCGCAGACGTTTAAGTAGGCCAGCACAGTCCTTCTAGGAAAAGTACAGATAGGGAAACTTGGGAACCTTTCCGTTCCATAAGGGCATTCCCTTGAAGTAAATATCATAATGGTCAGCATTCAGCAGAGTGCTAGAAGCTCCAAACATGTGGGGACCCAGTGCCAATTCACCAATTCCTGGCACATTTTGTGGCTATAAAGGGAGAACAGAGAAACAATTAATATTCTAGTACCTTGTATAAAAGCTTATAACTACCTTAGCATGTATCAGTTTATGTGTCTATATATGTATATATGCTTGTATATTTTCGATTTTGGTGTATGCATATAAATTCTCACATCGGATTAAGTTATTACAGGATGCGCATGGTACAACAATTTTTAAAACCCAATACGAGGTGATCTTTACAGACGAACGGCAATTTAGAGAAACAGCTTTGTGTACGCAGGCATTACTTGGTTGAAAGAAATAACAACTCAGACAAGATGAAATAGCTATTTTAAATTATGCATTTCCACGAAGCAAGAGAAAGTAGATATTAATGCAGAAAGGCTTGAACATAAGCCAAGGAGAAGTTATGGGATCGTGTAGATAAATGAAAAAAGCATGAAGTATCGAAGTGTACTTTCTGACGTACAAGCACATTCCAATCTGACCAAGTCAAAAATTTATCCTTCTTTTACTGAAATGAAGAATTGACTGGTGCTTACCACAGGAGAGCCGTCATTGCCGAGAATGAACAGACTGCAGCCCATAGCTGGAGTGCTAAAAGCAGCCAACGACTGAGCCTGCAATAGAGACCCAGTAACAAAACCACCACCAATTTCTGTACCACCACAATATTCGATGATAGGCTTGTAGCAAGCTCTCCCCATTAGCCACAGATATTCATCTACATTAGATGCCTCACCAGTGGAGCCGAAGCAACTAGAAATTTCAATCAGGAAGGGTGAAAATTTAAAAAGTCGAGAGTAGAGCAAAATATGCAAGTCACATATGATATCACGTTGTTAAGCACATTTAGCATACGAATTCATAAGCATAAAGACAAGAAAATGCAGACCCCTCGAAACTCACCGAATGGAAGACCAGTCATACCCAGCTGTGCAATTTGTACTTTTCCATGTTCGAACAATACTTGGAATCACACCAAGCATTGTCACTTTAGCATCCTATGCAGATCATGAGAGTACATGAATTGCGAGAAAACACCAAAAACTGAATCCCACATACCCAGATAATGATAATTTAAAAGATACATCAAAATTTAAAAGATAAAACAATTGAAAAGCAAAAAAGATAGTGAAAAAATTGTTGAAAGATTAATATGCAACATAAACATTTAGAGATGAGTTTTACTTAGACATCTTATGCATTTCAAGATTGTTTTTCTATTAGCAGGAAAACATCTAGATCTTGTAGTTGCATCAAGTGTAGTCCTGATTATTTTAACACTTAATTGGCAACTGAATCCTATATAGCGACAATGAGGTTATCATAAATGACAATGTAAAAATGTAGAAGTAGATTAAGAAGCAAGAATTTAAACGGCAGATAGACCAGAAGTTTACCTGCACAAACTTGGCAAAGCCAGGACCAAGAGGGGATCCATTATATAATGCCATGGAAGCCCCATTCAAGAATGAAGCATAAACAAGCCAAGGACCCATCATCCACCCAAGATTAGTTGGCCAAGCAACAACATCACCTTTACGGACATCCATGTGGCACCATGCATCTGCAGCAGCTTTTAAAGGAGTACCATGGTTCCATGGAATTGCTTTTGGCTCCCCTGTGAAAGGAAAGATTCCCATTGGAGCCTAAAACTTGAAAGAGAGTTTTGCCAGTCTGGAAGCTATGCTTGGTAAGATTTGGAATTGGATCAGATCCATTCTAGTATTTATATGCCAATAATTCTTCTTAACCATTAAGGTTTTCTTACTCTTTCTCATGCGGTTGTAATCTGTTGGAAGCTGCTTTGGTTGAAAACAAACTAATTTATTCTCTACTTGCAATTCTTGCAATTGGTTTTTGATGACTGAAATTACAAACGAAAACGTTTCCAACTATGACTTTTAAAGGGCATTGAATTCACAGGCAATAAGCGCGCTTTTTGGTGCAATGTATGATTTTACAGGGCCAAATCAATTTGGTAATTCAGGGTTATGTGTCTCAAGCAGTAAGGAGATCGACACTTAACCCATATGCAAACATTTTGAGCTCTTAAGACTAAAATTATGCCAAATTATTTTGCACTAAAAACAAATTGGAAAAAGTGTGAAAAGGGATAGTTGATTGAGGCTAAGGCTCAAATCACTTGTTACCTGTTGTTCCAGATGAGAATAGAATATTTGTGAATGCGTCTACTGGTTGCTCCACAGCAACGAATTCATCTTTTCTGCATGTTTCAATATAATTTACAAAATACAACAGTGACATCATAATATGTTCTACATTCTTCAAGTTAAATCAAGCAGATCTCAAATGCATACATAAATGATAAAACTTTTAAAGAACAGACGTAGATAGAGGACAAACTTCAGTGTCAGACTTAATCATTAATTGCCAATCCAATTCTTGTCCAATTACACTGTACTTTCATAACATTTAATAAGTTATAGCTCGAGCTTAAATATAACATCTGTAGCAAAGAAAATGTTTTCTTAGAATCTTATTTTTTATTAAAATATAGGCTTTTGTATTCTGTTATATGCCTGCTAGAATAATCATGAAGAGCAAACTTGCAATACTCAAAAGTTCCTTGACTGGTTGCAATATAAATATCCCAACGAGTTTATCATCCGATCAGGAAAAAGTGTTCTCTTTAAACGTGATAAGAAGGGAGGGAAAGGAATTATAAGACCATTAGAGATAAAATTTATCTAACACTGAAGCGACAAGAAATGGAAAATAGTTTTTTCTTTTTTAAAGAGCTGGAAAAAGAACAACAAAGTGAAAAGTAAAAGAGATCCTACATGACCAGATATTGATTGAAAATAACATTAAACTAGACAAAACAGAGGTACCGAGTGCATACCTGACATCTCTGACTGATCTAAGAAAATCATGCCACGAAAGATCACCGTCCCGCAACTTCGTGATAAAGCTAGAGCTCCTGGTAGGAATTACAATTGCCATGGGTGACTGAGCGTCAAGTACTCTACTGCAATGTTTTAGATTTTTGTGAGCACCTAAGGGAAGAAAAATCAGAATAGAATATTCAACAAAATTGGAAAGGAAATAAGAACTTCACCTATATAAGGGTATACTTTTGTCACCGCGAATAATAAAATCCTGCCATTTAAAAGATAATTTAATAAAGTAGTTTAAAAAACTGAATATGGGCAAAAAAACAAACTAATCAAATACAGGATATTGAAAATCTAAATGCCAAATACTGGACGAAATCTAAAGGACAAAATCGAAAGATGATTGTTTTCACCAAGGTATAAAATTTGATAAGTGCTAGAACATGATGGCTAAAATGATGTTAAACTACGAAAAACTATAAAAGGTAACAGTCTAACAGATGCATGTTGGTTTTCATGCATCTTGATAGCTTGATAGTCATGTGGTTTTATGAAAGAAAAAATAAGTTAGTGTTAAATTTGTAAAAGTATTTGTATTGTTTATTGCAGCAATATTACACAATACCACTGTCTCCAATTTAACATATGCGCCTATGAATTTTTATATTTCTGATGGGGAAGGGAAAAAGGGAAAAAAGAGAAACAATTAGGACAGATTGAAACTAACAAAGCAAGAACACAAGCTACTAGGGAAACATGTACTGCAAAAATATAGCTCTTAATACATGCAATACTGCTCGACTTTTTGTTTGTATATTAGTGTTCTCAAAGTGATGGTCTAGTTAAATGCTCTACACCCATTCCTGTTAGTAATAATGAATGAGCTCTTACACAGTATTATCTTGTGTATGCAAAACTTAACAAGTCAAAGGTAGCACTGAACACTTCTTTACATGGCAGCCTGAGACTTAACAAAATAGTTGCAGATGTTAAAACAATGATACATCAAATTGAAGGCAGCCCTAGCCTTTCCTTTCAGGATTGTGTAAAGCTGTAACACATCATTATTTTTTATTTGAGGGACCAACAAGAAGGTATCAGAGCATTGTAGAAGAACCAACTCATTCTCATGGAATAGTGTTACTTCCTGCCCCATGCGTGCTCATACTTGTTACTTATTAGCTCCCACCCCGAGCCTCAAACTAAAAGCCCCCACATCAATAACGTGTAAAATTGGAGTGAAGAATTACCTGTATAATCATCGAGATTAAAGTTGCAAGGAAATTACAACTCGAGCTAAGCTCATAGTGCATAAAATTTCACTAAAAATTTCCAAACTTCAGCATTTTACATTCAGTTACTCAGAAATCAATGGATTATATATGTGCAAGATAAAATGTACGTACAATAATTTTCTAAATATATAATGATATTAACCTGAGTAAATATGGCTTTCGCTTTTGATATGTTTAGCCTTGTTGAAATTTCACGTGCAGCAAAACTATCAGCAATGGACACAACCACGTAGCCTGCCAGAACAATAGCTAAGTAGATAACCACAGCATTGACATTCATTGGCATATCGATTGCAATTGCAGATCCTGTGCTGAAACCTAGAGCTTTGATTGCCTGTGCAACTGACCTAAGAAGTTTAGTGTCCACAAATTATGTTCTGGAACAAATAGAAGCTTTCATGTGCTGACGTGGTAATCAATAAACCAAAAACTTACCTAGAAAAGAGTCCCATTACACTATACTTGTGTTTTGTTATTTAGGAAGCAAAGTTATACTAACACATGAAGGAGAGTACGCAATGGAGTGCCTGAATCTTTACTTGCTTATTTACCACCACAACCCCATATATAAATCATTCAACTCGAGAATAAACTGACTGCTTGTAAACTTTGGAGTATAAGATAACAAGCAACGTTTCAGGATATCAAAGTGATCCAAGGAGGTTAGCAAAAATAAAGTTCCTTACAATTTTAAGGAATTAAAAACATCTTGCATTTGATGGAACTATGAAAATTATAATATTTTACCTTGATTTAGAGTTCATAGGACAAAAGGTGGCTTACCCAACCTCCGAGTGCAATTCCTCATATGTCACTCTGTTTAAAGGCAGATCATCAGAACCTTCATCACGCCATATGATAGCTGTATCATCCCTACTCCTTTTATTGTTGAAACTTAAGCAATTCTTTGCCGGATTTAGAAACGCTCCAGGAAGCCATTGACCACCTGGGTGGTCCCTTTGAGAAGAATTCTCACTTAAGATACATTGAGGCAATGTGGAAAACTCTATCTTCATCTCATCCAGTATAGTTCTCCAATAAACCTAACAAATAGAAGATAAGCACGCAGTGCCACAACTCACATTACGACTTCGGTGCAAAACTATAAGTGTCAAATTGAGATACAAATTTGATATGATAATTGTATTTTACTACCTCAGGATTTGAGACTGAAAATTCCTGAAAAACAGAGAAGCTTGATACGGGATCCTTATATCTTGAACCCAAGAACTCCTCCCCATGCCGCTGTAATAGCTGGGCAACGTTTGTCAAAGCTGCACTCTCCCTAACCATACAAATGTAAGAGATCAGATTTCAGTAGATCAGTGTTCATGACATATATACAAAGGAATTGAGTGGTAAATCATTTTACTTCACATTTCTTTTGTGTCTAATAATGTATCAGTATATAATCTAATCATCAACCAATGAGTTGGCAAATGCAACGTCCAACACTCTCCCAATTGAACCTTCTTTCCGAACTTAAAACTGCTTTTCCATAGTGCTTATAATGACCTATTAAGAATTCATGTAACTAAAATAAAACTATAAATATACAAAATTTCTCTCTTTTCTTAACTTTATTAATTAACTGGAAGCCAATTTTAGGTTCATAAAAAATTCAAATCTCATAACTATTGCACGTAATCTGTAAGCTTGTTACATTAATTTACAAATACTTGACTTGTTTAAGCCGGGAACCATTTCCAAGAAACTAATTTCCATATTAACAAACTGCCCGAAACTCCAACTACTTAAATTGCGAAAGAAAAAGGTTGAAGGAGAAGCTAACGGGTCGGGTATCCAAGCAGACGGGTCAGTTCCAAAGTCCTTATAGCAACCGTAATACATCATCTGATGAAAGGAGAAGGGAAGGTCAGGGTTGAGAATATGCTTGCAGATGTTGCGCCAAGTATCCGGAGTGGAAGCTCCATGATTACGGATGATATCGATGAGACTTTCAAGAAGTCTCTCTGCAACTGGAGGAGCAATTCCCAAAGCTTCGATGTCAAACGCAGTGACAGAGTCAAGATTTTTGTAAGCCATTAGCGAATCTCTCCCTCAATTCGCTCAGAGAGAGAGAGAGAGATTGCAGAGCTAAGAACTAGTGAGAGTGCGTAGGTAATAGGTTGATGACAACCTGATGTGGAGTGTTTGGTTGGTAACACGTTCATTAGATGAAATTTTTTTTTGAAGAACGTTCATTAGATGATTAGTTGAGATTATTTGGCTCTATTTTCATTTTTATAATTTATAATATTGATTGATTTTTTTATATAAAATTATTGGTGATATGTGCAGTGAGTGTATCAGGATATCTTAATTAGACTGATACTTTCGTAATATTCTTATCATATAATTCAACTTAACATAATATTAAAATTAAATAAAAAAATTAACAAATTTTTTTTTATTTTCTTTCATTCTGTATGGTGTTAAGTGTTTACTGTTTATCAAATTTTAAATCATATTTTCAGAAAATTAAATATATTTAAATTTCTCTAAGCTTTTATGGTTTGTTATATATTATTTTTTTAATAAAGAAAAGAAGAATTTATGGGATCAAAATTAACAAACGCTATAGCAACGACTAATAAGTCACGTGTTCAAATTAAATAGATATAAAAAAACATTTCTTCTACTCAATTGAGTTGAAACAATATCTTATAAGCAATGCTTGCCTTGGGCATATTTGGACCGAAAAAGGTCGCCTCTCCATTCCCAGCTATAAAAAAAAAGAAATATTCTGTGCTAGTAACAGTATGCATTCGAGGTTTTGACTGATTTCCAATATATTGTGTTGGAGATTATAAAAAAAAGGTATGCATTCAATTATGTACCAGTTTTTACTTGGCATGGCAACTTCTTGATTTTCATAGCTTCTTCTTAAAGCAAGCCAGCAGCAATGTCATTTCACTTGTTAGTGTAGCCTGCAATTCAAACAATGCGCAGTCTTTCTAATGATCAAATCCTACTTTTCCTCAGGTTGGTCGATTTATCCAAGCCCTTTCCCTAACGGCTCGAGACAAGTTAGAAGTAGTTTGATTCGAGTTTTCATGATATATTCTAAGAATCTGATTAGTGAGAATGATGTTAATGGGAATACATGATTATTATGTTTGGTAATGGACATGAACCTTATGCTAGATTAATGAGAATGCCAGACTACTGTGTTTGGTTCCTAAAAACATTTTAATTATAAGATGTATAAGGTATTATAGTTCTATCTTTTTATCCTGAAAATACTCTCAACAACTAAATCGAAGGGAGAAATAAGATTAAAAAAAACTACTGAAAAATCTGAGAGTGAGATTCCTGCTGCAAGTGAAATTGAAGGAGAAATAAGAGGGAAGTATCTGATGCCTCCTCTTTTGAAGAGGTATCAGATACCTCCTGAGAGAGGCCATCCCAATCCTCCAAGAATGTAATGCCTCTTGACATACTTTTACCCAAACGTGGGAGTCCTTTACACTCTTATTAATATTCAATTCCAAAATTACCCTAAACCAAATAGCCCCTTAGTTGGTGGGATTATAACCGCCCTCTTAAGCTCGGTTAAATATAGGTAACGTGGTTTTTCAACTTGAAAATTGTTATCACATCAAGAGTATATACACAGGTTGTTCAGAAGGTAAGGGGGTATCACTTTGACGTCACATGGGTGTAATTATATGTGTGAATCTGATTTAGTCTTAACAAATAACAAGTATAACATGTAATGTGGAGGTTAGATTTGAAGTGTGAAGGACGAGCACTTTGAGCCAGTTTGTAGAATGTGACAAAATACTTTAATGATGAGTGATTAAGAGAAAATTCTACAAGTCTAATAAGTGAGAAAATACAAAATCAATCCAAAAGTCTAAGAGTGCCAAAAGTCCTTGACAATGGAGGGAAATGCCTTTATTTATAGATAGCTTCTAAGTGGGGTACACTCTAACTAATCCTTGACTAGTTGGTAATCGTCCCTACGTAATCACACCTCAACAAGTCTTGTTGAGGTGGCAACATCCTGTCATCATTCGTTGTAACTATAACAATATGGGCTAGTTAGAGTATCCGATGTAGTGTAGAAGAGTCCTGCTATGTGGGATCATCGTTAGTTGTTTATCAGTTTATCATTAATCATAGTTGATTTCAATTATATGAATGTTTGTTATAATTTAATTAAATTTCATAATTTTCAGAATACTGGTTAGAATTAGTTATTTTCATTGTTTATATTTTAGGTTTCAAAATTGGAAAGTAAAGTCCATATATGATAGCTAGCCCTCACTGTCATATTGATTAAGCCAATGTTAGAATGTTTTAGTTAGGTTTTTGGGGTTTTTTTGGAAGCCTATAAATAGGTAGCAATGTTGTAATTTAAAAATAGACTTAGTTTAATAAAATTTCAGAGAGAATATCTCTATTTTTCTCCAAATTTTTATGATCATGAGCGATTCAATGAGATTTTGGTGTCTAAATGATTGACATTCGTGCACAAATCAACAGCCTTTTAGAAGAGTTATTTTCAATTTACATGCGCGTCTTTCTCGTAGAGCTTTTGCTACGTCAGTTGGTATCAAAGCTAAAAATACTGAATGATGACACCTACGAGATGCCTAGCCAACGAGATTCCAGTTGAAGAGGCGAATGAATGTGATCGTGTGATACAGTTAGACTAGTGAGGGAGCAAGTTTAATGATGAACCCCCATGACGATGGTATAGAGCGCCAGTTCCTGTACAAGATGACCGGTGGTGGGAGGTAGAGGTGTGTAATGATGTCCCCGAGTTTTAAGGTAGTCTTCAACTGAGGAGTTCCTGGATTGGATATATAGTGTGTAAGAAGTTTTGGAGTTCAAATGATGTTTAGAAAATAAAAGGGTAACACTTGTGGTAACAAGGTTTTGAGTAGGGAAGCGACATGGTGCAATAATTGAAACTAACCTATAATAGAATGGGGAAGGTGAAAATTACTAATTGGGAAAAATGAAAGGTAAACTATGTTCTGAATTTTTACCCTATAATTTTCAACGGTTAATGTATCTAAAGTTGTCGAATCTACGACAAGGTACTCATACAGTGGATGATTATACGAATGAGTTTTATCAGCTGTTAGTGCGTAATGAGATTCAAGAAATTGACGATCAATTGGTGGCATGACATATTGGTGGGTCATGTGTGCAGATGCAGGAGACTGTTAACATGCTCGATCCTATGAACATTTCTGCAGCACGTCAGAGAGCCTTACTAGTGGAGAAACAGACATCGCATAAGGCGAGTAGTGCTTCTTTCGGCAGCAACAGTAAAAGTAGTATTAGTACACAGAAATGGGTGAATATTAGTAGGAAGCACTACCACATGGGTTCTTGCTACCATAGCCGAACCTTCCTGAATAACGAGAATTGTAATATAGTGCTTCGAATGTGGTGAGACATGTTAACAACATGCTGATTGTGAGAAACATGAGAATAAGGTACTAGTTAAGGATGCTGAAGATGATGCTAAGGACGACACTGAGGTCGGTGAAGAATCTTAATTTGATAACAAAGAGCCAACGAGTGAAGAGTTTGTACACGATGATACGAGTCCTTTGTTGGTATTGCGACGCTCGTGTTTGGCGCCTAAATTTGATGAGGATCATCGGCTGCGAAACAATATATTCTAGTCAACTTGTATGGTTCTAAAAATGGTGTGATGATGGTGATGGGTGTTGGAAGTTGTGAAAATATTGTGTCAGAAGGTGCGGTGCAAAAATTAGGGATAAAGACAAAAGCTTTCCAATCCGTATAAGCTGGCTTGGCTCGAAAATGGAGGAGAAGTAACAGTTTCTCTTTGAGCTTTAATTTACTTTTCAGTCAGATCTAGTTATAAGGATAAAGTTTGAAAATTTTCTATTGGGGAGGCCATGACAATATGAAGGATTCAGGAATGCTTTATGCGCTGGTTGGTGAAGAAATGACTGTAGAGTTTGTGATTCATGATGCAACGGCCCATTGATTGCCGAGTTTGTTGATGTGTTCCCTAACGAGTTGCTGGATGGACTGCCACCCTTTTGTGATATTTAACATCAAATTGACGTAGAACTAAGAGCATTGTTACCAAATAAGCAGCATTACAAGATGAGCCCTAGTGAACAAGAGGATTTGCGTCGATAAGTAGAAGAATCTTAAGGGCCATGTGAGAGAGAGTCTTAGCCCATGTGCAGTATCATCCCTTCTTACACTAAAGAAGGATGGGTCGTAGAGGATGTGGATAGACAGTCGAGCAATCAATAGAATTAAAATAAATGTTTCTAATTCCTCGATTGGATGACTTACTTGATCATCTTAGTTTCCCAACGATCTTCTCTAAATTAGATCTGAAGAGCGGGTACCATTAGATCCACATTTGACCTGAGGATGAGTGGAAATTGACGTTCAAGAAGCTGAAAGGCTAGTATGAGTGGTTGGTTATGCTTTTTGGCTTATCAAAGGCCCCGAGTACATTCATGCATGTGATGAATTAGGCCCTATGAACTTTCATTGGTAAATCTATTTTTTGTATACGTTGATGATATCATGGTTTATAGTGCTAACCTTGAGATGCATCTTCAATATCTACGGGAAGTCTTGCATGTCCTATGCCTAAGTGTTTTTTGTAGTAGTGAAGCAATGTATTTTTATGACGCCTAAAGTATCATTCCTTAAATATGTAATTTTAGGTAGAGAATTACATGTTGATGAGTCCAAAATAGAATTGGTGCAACAATGATTCTGTCCATGAACTATTAAAAAGTTTCAGAGTCATTATGGCTTTGCATCATTCTATCGTCGTTTCATTCCTCACTTCAGCAGTATTATGGCAATTGACTAATTGTATGAATGTGGGAGGTTCTAGTAGACTGATGAGGTTGATGAAGTGTTTCAACTTATCAAAAAATGTTTGATGACTGCCCATATGTTGGTGTCACTTGATTTTTCATTGCTGTTTGAGTTACTTTGTGAATTTTCCAAGGTTAAGATTAAAGCATCTTGAGTCAACCGAGTAAACTAGTAGCATTTTTTGGTGAGAAGCTATCAGTATCCCGTGCATGGTACAACTCCTACGATATGAAAATATATGTCGTTATTCAAGCTGTGAAACATGGCATCATTGTTTGATTCATTGCGAGTTTGTCCTTTTTACTAACCATGATGCTCTGAAACACCTCCATAGCCAAGATAAGGTTTCAGACATAAGACGAGGGTGACGACTCGGGTTGCAGCTGCACTAAGTTGAAGGAGCAATTCATCATGCACTATGATGATTTATTAGACATTGTTCCCTAGTTCTCTACTATTACAACTGATGTGCAACAAGGAAAACAATCAATCTTTCTTCTCTATGAGGGGTTTCCTTTTCAGGAAATTAGTTATATGTTCTAGATAACTGTTGTGCAAAATCAATACACAAGTGTAAGTGTCATTAACAAGTAGTATAGTAGTAAGTGAGTGTCATCTCTATATGGATTGCTTGAAAGACTAACTAATTGGTAAAATCAGCTAATGAGCTAATTAAAGTATGATAATATGAGACTAGATGATTGGTTAAATGGCCTTAAAGTAAAATGTAAAGGACAACCATTTAATGCTAGTCAACAGCTTAATCTAGTGAGTTATAATTAATGGCAAGTGAAGCATAGAGTCATTAAATCCCCTTTTAGTTGCTAACTTACAAATGAGAGCTATTTGAATTACTATAGCATTACTAGTATCAATTTCCTCAACTTCTCTAATGCATAAGTGATTTCAATCCTCATGGCTTAAGTACTCTAATTAAACCTAACACATTTCTATGCCAGATTAAAATAAAAATACCCCAAATAATAGTCCAAGTTTTTATAGGTTTGCAAGGTGAACAATACATTCATATATTATTCACAAATTAATCAACTCATCAAGAAATTAAGTAAACTTGCACTACTCAAGCTAGATCTATTTATTTAAACATTCTCAGTATTTAAATCAGCGAGTATCTTGTACATTGATTGCCAACAAATAACAAAAATTAGTAATAAAAATGCTTGAATAAAATGCTACTAGATTAGCTTAACAATCCTAACTCAACAGTCAACTTAAACAACTTAAAGATTCATTAATCACTCCAGCTAAAAAAGTTTAGCTCATATCGACTTTAGTAAAAATATCAAAGCTTAATCCAGCCATTAATTATAAGCTAATGAGCTCAAAGGAAAGAAATACAAAGAGTATTAAGAGGATAGAGAAAGAATTAGAGAAGCTGCTCCTAATCTTATCTTCTTCCTTTTTCGTCCTCTTCGTTATTTTTCTGTACTCTCCTTCTTTTCTTTGAAATTTTTGTCTCCTTTATTCAATATAGCTTGTCAGCTCTTTCAAATGTAAACGTGTATCTCTTTTAAATATCTTTAAGCTAAGGTACACAACAGGTAAAGGACACACGCCATTCCAGTAAATGGTGAGGACCACATGAAAATCAGCGCCTACCAGCTGCCCAAATGCTTTTTAGCTCGCTCGGATTTCTGGGTGCAAATTCAGGTGCTAGTTGGATTAAAATGTGATGGAATTCTTTTCATGCATGCACGTATGATGTTGTAGCACTGCTATAACTGTATGTTGTAGTACTAGATTACTCAATTCCCAACTTGAACTCCTATAAAGAAAGCAATATAATGAGTGCATTTACTGTTCCATTTATGTTAATTTAGCCAGATAAATTAAAATCTCATTCAAGATAGGTGTCAAGCAGCATATGATAAAATATAACCTTTAACTAGGCAAACCACTTTTTAATTCATGTTAAATCAAGCTTGAAAGCTACAAGATAACTCTAATTTCTTAGAGTTATCAATAGCAACTTGAGTTTATAGATTATTCAGGAACTCCATGGTGAAGGACATGTCTGTCAGGATAGTACCTTTCAGTTGGTTCAGAGATCCTACTTTTCACCGACCATCCCTAAAAAGGTGAAGCGTTATGTGAAACGATGCCAGATTTTTCATGTTTCTAAAGAAAAGGCCATGAATGTCGGGTTGTGCACACTACTGCTTATCCCTACGTAGCCTTAGACAAATGTATGGGTTTTGTTATAAGATATCCATGGACTCAAAGGGGTCATGATTCTATTTATGTGCTAATTGATAGGTTCTAAAAAACGGTGCATTTCATTCTTGTAAGAAAAACACAAATGCGATCAATATTGCTCAGCTATACTTTCATAAGGTATATCATCTTCATGGATTGCCTACTTCTATTATTTTTTATTGCGATACTTTTTTGGCGGAGTCTTTGGAAGATGGTGAATACTCTGCTTGATTTTAGTATGACATATCATCTTTAAATAGATGGATAGACACAGATGGTGTGTTTTCTCATGGTGATATTCCTTGATATTTGGCAGGAGCTGCATTTGCTCATAAGCGTGAAGTTTGAGTTTCAGTCCTTTTCAAACTGTCTTCTTTTTTAGGCCTCATGGACCACTTGACTTAATTCCATTACCGAACAAAACTTACTTTCATGGAAAAGCTAAGGATTTTGTTCATAGCCTATAGGAGATTCCTCGAATAGTCTATGATAATCTAGTCAAAGTAGCGTCTAAGTACAAAGAAGATGCTGACAAAAAATGTCACCATGTGGAGTTCAACGTGGGAGACTATCTGTGGGCAATTCTATTCAAGGATCGTTTTCCTATGGCTGAGTATAATAAAATCTCAGCTCGAAAGATTGACCCTATCGAGATTATTGAGAAATTCAACCCAAATGCATACCGTCTGAAATTGCCCAACAATATTTGAATGACATATGTGTTTAATGTCAAGCACTTGATTCCTTTTCATGATGATTCCCATATGATGATGCTATTGGAAATGTGAGGATGAATCTTCTTCAGCCTGGGGATAATGATACAGTGTGGAAGGGTCCAGATACGTGGAATCATCGTTAGTCGTTTATCGGGTTTATTGTTAGTCATAGTTGATCATAATCATATGAATATTTGTTATATTCTAATTAAAATTTTGTGTAATTTTCGAAACATTAGGTACAATTAGTTTTTTCCCTTGTTTAGATTATATTTAGGATTCAAAAATCCAAAATCAAAGTCCATAAATGATTATATATGACTTCGGCTACTTTTAGAATGTTTTAGTTTTTTTGGGTTTTCGAAGCCTATAAATAGACACCAATTTTTTGTAATCGAAAAATAGACTAAATATGATAAAATTTTAAAGAGAGTATCTTTATTTTTCTCAAAAATTTTGGCAATCGTAAGTGATTCAATGAGAGTTAGGTGTGAATGCACAAATTGAATTTTCCTTTAGACGAGTTATTTTTAATTTTTGTGTGAGTGTTTCTCATAGAGATCCGCTATCAGTATGTACAGGTAAGATTTCTCATGTACATTATAATTCACATTGTGTCATGTGTAACAGGGACCATGATTGCATAGAGAAAGAACGCAATGAACGCACCACATCGATGAGATACATTGTATTCATCTATGACCGCCCTCAAAGGGTGACCTAACGACTACGACCCTTCTAAAGGGGAAGACATCACATCCATGGTCCTAAAATAGGCCATATTTATGAAGGGGAATCCTATCCAATAAAGTGTAACCCAATCCTAATCCAACCATTTAGGATAGGCGGGGAGAAGGGGGGGGGGGGGTTCACCCATGTACATTAGCCCCCTTGTGCAAGTTTGATGCACAACAATTGAGTCTTTACATCTTCTCTGTGCATGTCATGATCTTTTTTTATAACCAAGGCAATCAATTAAGAAAGGAAACGAGAAACATGCTACAATGGCAAACCTAGGGAAGATACAAAACCTCAAGGAGGAATACTAAGTAAATAGGGAGGGAGGATCCAATTGGCAAGAAGCCATCTATTGATGAGGGAATCAGGGATGGAATGCTGATTCCAAAGTCTATCTCTGGCAGAATTGATAATAGATCTAGAGATACTAACCATTTTTCCTGAAAACAAATCTAGCATTTCTTTCACCCCCAGATATTATAAACAAAACAATTGAAAGCAAGATTCAAAATAAGGCCCTTAAAATCTTTCTTTCTAGTGTTGGTATCTCGCCACTCAATCATTTGATCCCAGCAAGTGTCAAGGAAGATGAGATGATCTGTACTCTAAATATAGTTTGTGCAAAAGACACAATCTGGATCAGTAGGAATGTCCTGAGTAATAAGCTTGTCCTTGGTGGAAAGCCTATCCTTGCAAGATAGCTAGCAAATGAAGCTATTCTTAGGGATATTGCAAAAGAACCAAACAAACTCACTCCAACTGACCTTGTTTACATTTCGTCTAAGCACAAATTAGGCAGAAAAGGTGGAGAACCAACCATCAGGGGAGAGGCCCCATATCCATCTATCAGGTAAAGAACCCAAAAGAGGGGGCATTTAATATAAGCCTCATTTATAGTGGTTAAGGCATTGAAGTTGGTTGTAGCCAGCTCCATCTACCATCTCTTATAACCATGTTAACCTTAGATGAGTTTTTATATCTTCTCTAAGCATGTCGTGATCGTTTTTGATAACCAAGGCCATCAATTAAGAAAGGAAACGAGAAACATGCTACAATGGGCATACCTAGGGAAGATACACAACCTCAAGGAGGAATACTAAGTACATAGGGAGGGAGGATCCAATTGGCAAGAAGCCATCTATTGATGAGGGAATCAGGTATGGAATGCTGATTCCAAAGTCTATCTCTGGCAGAATTGATAATAGATATAGAGATACTAACCATTTTTCCTGAAAACAAATCTAGCATTTCTTTCACCCCAGATATTATAAACAAAATAATTGAAAGCAAGATTCAAAATAAGGCCCTTAAAATCTTTCTTTCTAGTGTTGGTATCTCGCCACTCAATCATTTGATCCCAGTAAGTGTCAAGGAAGATGAGATGATCTGCACTCTAAATATGGTTTGTGCAAAAGACACAATCTTGATCAGTAGGAATGTCCTAAGTAATAAGCTTGTCCTTGGTGGAAAGCCTATCCTTGCAAGATAGCTAGCAAATGAAGCTATGCTTAGAAATATTGCAAAAGAACCAAACAAACTCACTCCAACTGACCTTGTTTACATTTCGTCTAATCACAAATTAGGCAGAAAAGGTGGAGAACCAACCATCAGGGGAGAGGTCCCATATCCATCTATCAGGTAAAGAACCCAAAAGAGGGGGCATTTAATATAAGCCTCATTTATAGTAGTTAAGGCATTGAAGGTTGTTGTAGCCAGCTCCATCTACCATCTCTTATAACCATGTTAACCTTAGATGAGTCTTTATATCTTCTATAAGCATGTCGTGATCGTTTTTGATAACCAAGGCTATAGATTAAGAAAGGAAAAAAGAAACATGCTACAATGGGCATACCTAGGGAAGATACACAACCTCAAGGAGGAATACTAAGTAAATAGGGAGGGAGGATCCAATTGGCAAGAAGCCATCTATTGATGGGGAAATCAGGGATGAAATGCTGATTCCAAAGTCTATCTTTGACAGAATTGATAATAGATCTAGAGATACTAACCATTTTTCCCGAAAACAAATTTAGCATTTCTTTCACCCTAGATATTATAGATAGAAGAATTGGAAGCAAGATTCAAACTAAGGCCCTTAAAATCTTTCTTTCTAGTGTTGGTATCTAGCCACTCAATCATTTGATCACAGCAAGTGTCAAGGAAGATGAGATGATCTACACTCTAAATATGGTTTGTGCAAAAGACACAATCTGGATCAGTAGGAATGTCCTAAGTAATAAGCTTGTCCTTGGTGGAAAGCCTATCCTTGCAAGATAGCTAGCAAATGAAGCTATGCTTAGGGATATTGCAAGAGAACCAAACAAAATCACTCCAACTGACCTTGTTTACATTTCGTATAACGGCACATTAGGAAGAAAAGGTGGAAAACCAACCATCAGGGGAGAGGTCCCATATCCATCTATCAGGTAAAGAACCCAAAAGAGGGGGCATTTAATATAAGCCTCATTTATAGTGGTTAAGGCATTGAAGTTGGTTGTAGCCAGCTCCATCTACCATATCTTATAACCATGTTAACCTTAGATGAGTCTTTACATCTTCTCTGTGCATGTCGTGATCGTTTTTGATAACAAAGGCTATAGATTAAGAAAGGAAACAAGAAACATGCTACAATGGGCATACCTAGGGAAGATACATAACCTCAAAGAGGATTACTAAGTAAATAGGGATGGAAGTTCCAACCGGAAAGAAGCCATCTATTTATGGGGGAATCAAGGATGTAATTCTGATTCCAAAGCCGATCTCGAACAAAATTGATAATAGATCTAGAGATACTAGCCTTTTTTCCTGAAAAAAAATCTAGCATTTCTTTCAACCCAGATATTATAAACAAAAGAATTGAAAGCAAGATTCAAAATAAGGCCCTTAAGATCTTTCTTTCTAGTGTTGGTATCTAGCCACTCAATCATTTGATCCCAGCAAGTGTCAAGGAAGATGAGATGATCTGTACTCTAAATGTGGTTTGCGTAAAAGACACAATCTGGATCAGTACGAATGTCCTAAGTAATAAGCTCATCCTTGGTGGAAAGCCTATCCTTGCAAGATAGCTAATAAATAAAGCTATGCTTAGGGATATTGTAAGAGAACCAAACAAATTCACTCCACCTGACCTTGTTTACATTTTGTCTAAGCATACATTAGGCAGATGTGGAGAACCGACCATCAGAGGAGGGGTCCCATATCCATCTATCAGGTAAAGAACTCAAAAGACGGGGCATGTTAATATAAGCCTCATTTATAGTGGTTAAGGCATTGAAGTTGGTTGTAGCCAGCTCCATCTACCATCTCTTATAACCATGTTAACCTTAGTTGGGTCTTTACATCTTCTCTGTGCATGTCGTGATCTTTTTTGATAACCGAGGCCATAAATTAAGAAAGGAAACAAGAAACATGCTACAATAGGCATACCTAGGGAAGATACAAAACCTCAAGAAGGATTACTAAGTAAATAGGGAGGGAGGTTCTAATTGGCAAGAAGCTATCTATTGATGGGGGAATCAAGGATGGAATTCTCATTCCAAAGCCTATCTTTGGCAGAATTGATAATAGATCTAGAGATACTAACCCTTTTTCCTAAAAAAAATCTAGCATTTTTTTCACCCCAGATATTATAAACAAAAAAATTGAAAGCATGATTCAAAATAAGGCCATTAAAATCTTTCTTTCTAATGTTGGTATCTAGCCACTCAATCATTTGATCCCGGCAAGTTTCAAGGAAGATGAGATAATCTGTACTCTAAATGATGTTTGTGCAAAAGACACAATCTGGATAAGTAGGAATGTCCTAAGTAATAAGCTTGTCCTTGATGGAAAGCCTATCCTTGCAAGATAGCCAGCAAATGAAGTTATGCTTAGGGATATTGCAAGAGAACCAAACAAACTCATTCCAACTGACCTTGTTTACATTTCGTCTAAGTACACATTTCCCAGAAACGGTGGAGAACCTACCATCAGATGAGGGGTCCAATATCCATCTATCAGGTAAAGTACTCAAAAGAGGATGCATGTTAATATAAGCCTCATTTTTAATGGTTAAGGCATTGAAGTTGGTTACAGCCAGCTCCATTTACAAACTCTTATTATCATGTTAACCTTAGCTGAGTTTTTACATCTTCTATGTGCATGACATGATCTTTTTTTATAACTAAGGCCATAAATTAAGGAAGGAAACAAGAAACATGCTACAATGGGCATACCTAGGGAAGATACAAAACCTCAAGGTGGATTACTAGGTAAATAGGGAGAGAGGTTCCAATCGGCAAGAAGCCATCTATTGATGGGGGAATCAGGGATGGAATGATGATTCCAAAGCCTATCTTTGACAGAATTAATAATAGATCTAGAGATACTAACCCTTTTTCCTGAAAAATAATCTAGCATTTCTTTCATCCCAGGTATTATAAACAAAAGAATTGAAAGAAAGATTCAAAATAAGGCCCTTAAAATCTTTCTTTCTAGTGTTGGTACCTAGCCACTTAATCATTTGATCTCAGCAAGTGTCAAGGAAAATGAGATGATCTGTACTCTAAATGTGGTTTGTGCATAAGACACAATCTGGATCAGTAGGAATGCCCCAAGTAATAAGCTTGTCCTTGGTGGAAAGCCTATCCTTGTAAGATAGCTAGAAAATGAAGTTATGCTTAGGGATATTGCAAGAGAACCAAACAAACTGACTCCAGCTGACCTTGTTTACATTTGGTCTAAGCATACATTAGGCAGAAAAGATGGAGAACCTACCATCCGGGGAGGGGTCCCATATCCATCTATTTGGTAAAGTACTCAAAAAAGGGGGCATGTTAATATAAGCCTCGTTTATAGTGGTTAAGGCATTGAAGTTGGTTGCAGCCAGCTCCATCTACCATCTCTTATTACTATGTTAACCTTAGCTGAGTTTTTGCATATTCTCTGTGCATGGCATGATTTTTTTTGATAACCAAGGCCCTCAATTAAGAAAGGAAACAAGAAACATGCTACAATGGGCATACCTGAGGAAGATACAAAACCTCAAGGTGGATTACTAAGTAAATAGGGATGGAGGTTCCAATTGACAAGAAGCCATCTATTGATGGGGGAATCGGGGATGGAATGCTGATTCCAAAGCCTATCTCTGATAGAATCAATAATAGATCTAGAGATACTAACCCTTTTTCTCGAAAAATAATCGAGCATTTCTTTCACCCCAGATATTATAAACAAAAGAATTGAAAGCAAGATTCAAAATAAGGCCCTTAAAATCTTTCTTTCTAGTGTTGGTATCTAGCCACTCAATCATTTGATCCCAGCAAGTATCATGGAAGATGAAATGATCTTTACTCTAAATGTGGCTAGTGCAAAAGACACAATCTGGATAAGTAGGAATGCCCCAAGTAATAAGCTTGTCCTTGGTGGAAAGCCTATCCTTGCAAGATTGCTAGCAAATGAAGCTATGCTTAGGGATATTGCAAGAGAACCAAACAAACTCACTCTAGCTGACCTTGTTTACATTTCGTCTAAGCACACATTAGGTAGAAAAGGTGGAGAATCTACCAATTGGGGAGGGGTCCTATATCCATCTATCAGGTAAAGAACTCAAAAGTGGGGGCATGTTAATATAAGCCTCATTTATAATGTTTAATGCAATGAAGTTGGTTGCATCCAGCTCCATCTACTACTCTTATAACCATGTTAACCTTAGTATCCATGTTTCAGCTTGTGTCAAGAGTCAGGCTCCTGCCAAACCTATCCAACAAAATATCAAGCTGATGTCAAGGATCTCCCCATAAAGAGGTACATAAGCCATTACCAATTCTATAATAACAACAATTAGTGAATTAGTCTCTAACCTTGAGGAGCTTCCTTTAGACCCAAAAGCAAATCAATGGGAACCTGAATTGTGAATTTGGTACAATTCTTGATAAGGTATGTGTAATACCATTTGCTTCAAAGAGAACCATTGGGTAAGTAATTAGGAACCACAAGTGCTTGGCGATGGTTGTAGTATTACAAGTAATGAGATCCTTGAGGCTAAGGCCACCACAATCTTTAGGCTGGCAGACATCATTCCACTAAACTTTAGAGTTGACATGTTTTATGTCATTGCCCGACCAAAAGTACTTCCTGAGAATAACGTGGATGCCACTCAAGATCTTCTTATAAGATAAACATTCATGCCCAATATCCTTGGATGCAACAAGAACAAACTGAATAAGTTGCAATCTCCCTGCATACGAGAGGTCTTTGGCTTCCCAAGCCTTGATTCTACTGACGATCCTGTCCACAAGGGTTGTAAAATCATTCTTGCCAAGTCTGGTTGAGATCAAAGCCATACCAAGGTACCTAACTTGAAACTGCCCAACTTGAAAGTTCAACAGTTCAAGACACTCCTGTTGAAGGTGCTCAGTAACCCTAGAGAAGAGCATATGGCTCTTTGTTTGGGCATCAGGGACCCTTAGGCGAGTCAACCACCCCAGTCATCCTTGCTCTTAGCGCTCTTTTGTTTGTGGTGTGTAGGTTTCCAGACCATTACCACCGGATACATGTACTGTTGCATTCTCGACTTCAATAGTTGGCACCATCTATGAGAATGCAATATGACTATAAGTGTAAGGATGCAATACAACTGCATGACATTGGGTTTTGTAGTGTGACATTGTTCTTTGTGTTGGAATGTCTTAATATGTTGTAATCATGAGACATTTCGAAGCACGTAAGAACATTGTGCTATCATTCGACATAAATATAAAATGCGACTAGGTGGCATAGGGTTTTCTTCCAATATTTTTATGGTGGCCTAGACTCAAGAAAATCAAGTGAATTAATCCATGGGATAGTGATTAGAAATATCACCAGCGACATGTCATGATGGCATGCAATCAAGGTAAAACTGATCATAGTAGCCATTTGGTATTTCCAGGTTAGTGACACTAGTGCTACTACCATCACGGGGAGCCGCTATCGTAAGATGCTACTATCTGCATGTGTGATGCACGAGCACCGACCATGAGGTTTTTTTCATGTCGGTGTTAGCGTGTGGAACTTAATTTGGGCACTATTATTTCCGCGAATTGGAGAAATTCGTTGAGGATAATATTTTGTAGACCCTGAATCATTTTCAGAGTAAGAAAGCAGGAACGTTGAATACATAAGTGCATATTCAATCCCACTCTTAAGAAACATGCGTGGTGATTTCCCTCTTTCTGCCATTATTATTAGCACTCATACCAAAGTAGTGGTTGGGTGGCATGATTAGGCCGACTACATCTTATTCATTTCTAAATATGTTATTATTTTGAAGAAAGTGGATATAAACGAGGCTTGATGGTGAATTTACAGCTTACTATTCTTCACGCTATTTGACGATGTATATTTATTGCTACGCCTCATTTTCTTTGGAGATCATGATGTTACTGTGGATGAGCCCAAGCCTAATGTCAGACCCATAATGGAGAATGATCTTTCCAAATCTCACAAGAATTTTACTAAAGGGAAGAACAACTTGAGGGAGAACATCTTTGGTAGGCTATGTTATTTCTTCAAAGACCATTACTTCAACTTAGAAAGGAGTGAAGCAGCAGAGCTACGAACATTCTCATACATTAGGAGCAAAAAGGTGGACCTAGCTGCCTTTGTTGCACTATGGATGTCACGGTACATACTTCTAGGTAATGTCATTTCCCATTCTATTTATTGCATTGATACTATATCATGTTGCGTGTATCTGTGATGGAAACTATATTGGCAACATGACAAAAAGTCGTTGTAGCTCCTATATTCTTGAGCAATTTGTATAAATCCCTTGATCGGGTTCACCATGAATTAGAATAATCACTGAGACATTATGAGATAGTAACCTTTGTTGATAGTGTACTCTTGCAGATGTTCATGTGGGGACATTACCCTAGGTTTGTGCCGTCACGAGAGAAAATATTAACGTATCTGGAGTTTGATCACCCACTCGGATCATGATCCATAGAGCCATAAAATGACGCCTAAGCACTCGACTTCCGGTGAGCATTAATAGATCTGGGTCGTATTTACATATCACAATTTTTTGGTTACTTGCCGAAGCACATGTAGCCTACATCTGGTATAAACATTGATCTTGGTTGGAACGAAAAAATAGTATCACTCCAGTGAGAAAAGCAAATCATGGTAGCTATTCTGACCCTTTTGAACTTCTTATCATAATAAAATGTGAACGAGGGAAGGCTGATAATCATTTCAATTATACATGTTACCAATGAAGTATAGTCATTTGCCAATCCCGTTTTGATCAAAGAGTCTCGTGGCCAAGTGAATGCAAACTATAATTCATGCCAACGTTCGTTTGAGGATGGAAAGGAAGCATCGCCTAAGCAATGCTTCTCGTGTGATCTCCATACTAAGAGCGTCTCACGTTCTTGCATCATCCTAAACCATGAACACCTAAACCATGAACACCTATTGATAGTGAAGTAGTGATCCTTCATTGATTTAGGACAATAGTAGAGAAATAAATTTTCATAAATGACTTGACAGTACGTGCCCCAAAATCTCTTGATGATATAGCCAAGGTGAAGTAGTCACGAAAATCCAGGAAAGGCGAGCAATTGAAGATGTACCGATGAAGCCTGCTGCTAAAGTATCTACTATTAACAAAGGCAAATGGGTGAACCAGCCATGAGCATTTTGATGTGAATCAAGTAGATCAATTACCATGAGGCTTGAATGTAGCTTGTCTACTTTTAAAAAAAATTGTAGTATTTTCGTATTTGCTTTGAGTTTTATGGCCATGTAGTTGAGCATCTTTTACTATCATATATACCATCATTTTGAGTACATCGTTCATGCACCTTCACCCCACCTTTGTAAGATAAAATGAAGTTAGGATAACACAATGATACATTATTGGATAGATGTGAACAACACCACGTGATAGTTCAAGTGATAAAGTCATGGAGTAGTGTATGAGAATGACGCTAGTATAATATGATAACATATTATATGGTAGGAAGCTAATGCTATGTGATAGCATTAAGTGATGACATTCAATGATAGAGTCAAGAATAGCATGTGAGCATATGATAGCATTGAGTGGCAGTCATTGAATGATAGCATCACTAATATGTAAGTATGAAGCTACACTAGAATGATAACACATAATCATGTAGGAAAAAAGAACATCATGTAAGAGCGCTAAGTGAGAACTATTGAACAATATCGTCAAATAACATGTGAGTTTGAAGCTAGGAGAGCATGGTAACACCTCATCAGGTAGGAGTAAACATCATATGTGAAAACATTAAGCGATAACATCAATTGGTGGCATTAATGCGTGAAGATTAGTTATGTTTTAAACATGTTAAAAATAATTTCTTGCTTTGGTTGCACTACCATAATAACTTTGGCGTTCCTATGGGCACGACCTTTAGAGATTTAATTTCATGCATGAATAATTTTAATTGGTAGTTTAGTTGCCATCATGTGCCATAGGGGTGTTCAATAACTGACCAATAAGTCGATCAAATCGAACCGGACCAAATCGAAAATTATCGGTTTGGTCAGTTTTTAGTTAACTATGGTCGGTTCGGTCTTGGATTTAAAAAAGACCACACTTTTAGTTCAGTCCATAGACCGGACTGACTGTTTATCCTCCATTATATATATATATATATATCATATTTATTTTACATCAGAGACCTAGGTCGTGTTATTACCTCGGCTATACTTAGTGAGACATTACCTAAGTCGCACCCATGGTCATTTTTTGTTACCTTAGATGTACCCAAAGTGATAGTTTTGACCTAAGTCACACCTCATGGCAGTTTTTTGTTTCCACGGATGCCCTTAGAATGATAGTTAAAACCTAAGTCATATCTCATGGTAATTTGTCATTATCATGGATGCACTCAGAGTGAAGTTCATACTTGAGCACCCCTCTAGTGTGATTTTTTCATAACCTCGGTGCACTCAGAGAGATAGTTCAGAACTAAGTAAAAGCTTGTGGTAATTTGTTTTTAATATGGATGTATTTGGTGAAGTAAACACCCACTCCAAGCGACTTATGATGGACACGCTGAGAAATAAGATACGTCCAGTCCCAACCTATACCTCATGATAAACTTCGTTAGCACAAGTGTACCTGACAGAGTAAACATCCATTCTAAGTGACCTGTGACAGTCTTGTTTAGAATTGAGATATCTCTAGTTCCAACCTCGTGATAATTTATTGTTCTGACAGGTAAACCTGGCAAAGTGAAACATTCATCCTAAGTGGCCTATGACAATCGTGCTTAGAGATGATGAGTTCAATCCTAGCCTATAATTCATGATAATTTACCGCGGGTGTATTGGGCAAAGTGAAACACTCATTTTAAGTGACACGCGACATGCACACTTAGAAATGAGATACGTATAGTCCCAACCATAGTTAGTTAATTCGGGGATGGCAAAAATACAGAGTATTATTCGGCACGTATAATTCAGGAATTTAATGGTCAAACATTCGGCAAAAATTCGATCAATAATACGTGATACGTAAAAATTCGGATACGGGTTTTAAACGAGTATTATACGTTTTCTTTTTAAAAATTCGGTACTAAAAATACGGCTTTAAAATTTAAAAATAAATATTAATATCAACAATATATTATGAATATGAAAAAAAATATCATTCTACAAATTTCTTAAACATTTTCATAAACCAAAATATATTGATCAATTAATAGTATTCTATTCAACCAAAATATAGTCATTAATCCAAAATATTCAATCCATAAAAACTAATTGAATTAATAAAAATTATCAAATAATGGGATCGTCGGGTGGTAAAGTTTCATCAAAACAAGATTCGTTTGGGGTACGAAGTAGCTCAGACCAGTTGCACAAGCTCATGTCATATAAAGCAAATGGTTCTTCTTCAAAAAAACATTCTGATTCTTCTTCAAATCCTTCTTCAGCAAATGGATTGATCTTAGAAAGATCAATATGCGTCATATCCAACACTTCATGATCCTTATATATTGCCATCATCAAAAAGTTCATTCTCACGTACACCAAATCATCCAACATTGTCGGTGCCAATCTATTTCTCTTTTTCGTTTGGGCTGCTTCCCATGCACTCCAATTTCTTTCACAAGCTGACGAGCTACACGGATGACTCAAAAATCTTTTGCAATACAGGGAATATTGAACCATTAAGCTACCACCAAATACCTATAAATATAACTATTTACATTAGTAATGAAATCAACATAAAACATATGAAAATCTAATTCAAAATGAAGAAACACTTACGAGGATGACTAGTGTTTATCATAGTAGTGGCTGTACGATTGAACAAGGGCGGAAACTTTAAACGATATTTAACTAGTTCAGTTACCAGCTGATCTCTTTCATCTAAAGAACACAACTGTTGAACAAGATATTCGACCCCTTCTCTAATATCAATGTTGTCTTCTTTGTACTTCTCACTAACCATATAAGCTGGATTAAGAAGTGCAGCAATAGCATGTACCTTATGGAGAATATTCTTCTCTCTTCTCTGCTCAAATATTTTCATCATAAGAGAATAACGAAATGTATCTTTTACACAATATTGATCAAGCGCTTCTCGTGCCCTCTCCATAGCATCATATAAATATCCCGTTGTAGATCCCTCACCATATGCTAATCGAAGAACTCTCACCAGAGGCTCAACAACATTCACATAATCTTTCGCATCTACCCAGAAAGACTCATTTTGAATTATTGAAGTCACTAACTTAGCCTGTGCAGTCTTAATAAAATTCAAACCCCTCCATCAGAAGAAGCAACCAAAATTCTCAAATTGTTTTCACGATTAATTATTGATTGAAGCATCAAAAAGTTCGAAGCAAATTTAGTCTTACACGAAAATTTTAACTTTCTGTCATCTGTATATTTCCTCATCAATTGCAACATCATATGATGCTTATACATGTAATTTACTATTTTTTTGCATCATCAAGCACACTTTTCACCCATTCAATTTGATTATAATGATCTTTCAATAACAAATTAATACCATGAGCTGCACATTTAGTCTTGTATAATCGAGGATATTTTCCCATCAGCATGCAACCAGCAGACTCATAATTTGAGGCACTATCAGTAACTATTTGCACAACATGTTCAGGGCCAATTTCATCGATGAAGAAAGAAAGAATGTTATAAAGATACTCACCAGTCAATCTCTCTTGTGAACATTCAAACGATTTAAAAAAATAGCACCTAACGGTGAGCTAGCGATAACATTAACCCATGACCGCCTTCTTATGTCTATCCAAGAATCTGACATAATAGTACAACCTGTACTAGTCCATGATTGTTTTACACATGCAACATAAGGCTCAACATCTGTTCTTGCCTCAGGTACTAACTTAGTGCGAAGCGTTGAATAACTACGTACAGTATAACCACAACCAAAATCACCTAAAGCTTTACTCATGTCAAGAAATGACTTGGACTGAATAATATTAAATGCTATGTTGTTCATGATGAAATACTAAGCAATTTTTTTGTCAACATTGCTCCTCTTTCTTAGTAGAGAATTTTGGGATTGTGGTTTGAGTATGATTAGATAGATCCAAAGAGCAAGCATTTGATCCTTCATTACTTTCATTAACCGAATCATTTTTCTTTTCTGACTAGAACTAGAACTTGAATCTCTAATTAAAAAATACGTTTTAGCTTGAACCTCCTCCGGTACTTTACTACATATATCAATATCACGACCACTAATTCCAGATAAATGAGACTTTACTCTAGAAATCCCTATAGCAATATCTCTTTCACAAAATTTACACTTGAAACGATTATTTGTCTGTTCAGCGTAATCCCAAAACTTATCTTTTTTCCTCACCATGATAATCAAAATTCAGAAAATCTGAAATAGAATCAATAAAACCTATAAACATGACATAATTTGAATTACATAGAAACTAAATTCAAAAAATATGAATTACCAGCACAAGTCCAATTCAGTTTAATTTTCTACAATCAAATTCAATTCAAAGAAGTCCAACCAGAACAGAATTTACCTATCATCTTAAAACCTTCGTGAAAAAATAGAATCAGTTAGGGAGGTCTTACTTGCAAGAAGAAATTACTATGGCTAATTCTATCTAAGACCAAGACTATAAGATGTTATACATTAGAGACTGAATTATAATTTCTACAATCCAAACAATGGAAAAAAAGTTTGCGCTTAATTAAGTTTACGATGGAACTCAAAGACTATATTTGTAATCCTCCAGACTATATTTGTAATCCTCCAGCAGAATCAGACAGATAATTATAGATAAATGACCAGAAGGAATAAATTACCTATAAATAGAACAGACCAGAGATCAGAGAGTGAGGCTTCAACAATAAAGAATCACGAAGAATATAAGAACTTACCAAACCAAATAGCGAGGCTTCAACAATGGAGAATCACGATTCACGAAGAATTAGAGCTTAAAATCAAAGAAGAGAACATACCAGAGATTAGAGATGAAGCAATTTGGGGATTAGGGTTTTCTGAATCTAAATTCTGAAGAGACCAGAGATCGTGAAGAACTTACCAGACCAAAGAGAGGATAGAAATCGCGAAGAACAGAAGAGAGAGGCTTCAACAATGGAGAATCAACAATGGAGAAGAGAGAGACCGAGAGAGGATGGAAATCACTGGAATGGAAGCAAGAAGCAGGAGTCCTAAAAAACGCGAAGAATGGGGATTTTGCTCATTTTAGTCATTGCGTTTAATACGTGATCCGTATTAAACACGTATTATACGGTTGAAGCCAAAAAATGCGTATTATTCCGTATCTTTCAATAAAAAATAGAAACGGCCAAAAAGGGAAAACGCCAAAAATACGTGTATTAAATGCCAAAAATATGCGTATTAACTAACTAGGGTCCCAACCTACACCTCATGATAATGTATCATTACCATGAGTGTACTTGGCAAAGTTATTTATCCAGTACTAAACGACATGTGGCAGGCACGTTTGGTGATGTCTTGTCATGAATGGAACTTTTCATAAGTCGAATAAATTTTTTGAATATAGGCGTAGTCACATTGCATGCATGGTTATTCTATTTTTATCATAAGGTTATTCTTTTTATTATCATAGAATAATTATTAGATTCTTTTTTCTCTTTGGATCATAGGTATGCTTAGAGATGAATGATGAGAATCTGAAAAATTTCTTTGTATCTTATTTGTTTCGAATCATTGTCCCTGCATCTGCACCAAGGCTACTTGTGATGAATAGTGTGTGTTAGGCTAATAAGAATGATCACTAAGCTTGTTCATCTCTGATGGTGCGCACAAGGGTACTCGTACATCGTGCAACTTAAAGGAGGTGAGCGAATGAGTCTAAGTGCAAATTTTACAGCTATACCATGTACAGATTTATCATATTGTCGATGCACATTTTCACAACCCTTGGCACTTAATTTATGATCATCTACATAGTCCAGAACTTTTGTCCTTGAACCACTGCACATAGTTTGATAGCTTCTCATGTGGCCCTTATGGTTCTCTCCCTAAGTCTAGGATGCTCACTCATTCTCCTGACATAAAGAACTTGCGACAACATATGGAAGTAATTTGTGCATGCATTAGAACTGAACCTAATGTCTGGTCGGAATGACATGTGTCGTTACAAGCCACCATCACAAGGAAACCACCATTTTAAGGTCTAGCAATGTGAGCAACCAGTTATGGGAGATGCCATAGGCATGTTTGTACTGGCGTGAGGTGTGCGTGCGCATCATGAATGTACTAATGTGAGAGAGTTTATCAAAATGATAGATGTACCAGTGTGAGGGTGCATGCTATGCAAGGTGCCATCGTAGGGTGTAGTCGTAAAGTGTCATGGGAGGCACCATGATAGGGTGTCATGGGAGGCGTCTTCAAAAGTTACACCATGGGACATCATGTTGATGTATGAAGGCAACGTTATAGGTTTCATCATATGTTTACTATGGCAGGCTTTGTGTGGGTGTGTTATGGGAGTGTAGTGGTAGTTTACTAAGGAACGTAATGTTGGGTATTCTACGACAGCATAGTAGCAAATATGCTATGACTACATAGTTGTGGGTTTGCTATGGTAGCGTATGAGTACTATGACAACATAGTGGTAGGTGTGCTACGGTAGTGCATTATTGGCAGGTGTGCTTGGAAGCACAATGGTAGGTGTGCCATGGTAGCTCATTCGTATATGTGCTATAAAAACACCGTAACAAGTGTACTATGGTAACACAATCATATGTTTAGTGTGGCAGCGCAGTCACATATGTGATGTGGCAACATGCATGATGGCGTTTGAGGCGCCCTTGCAGCCAGAATTGTAATGGTGCCTGAGGTGCTATTGCACTGAGCTTACTCTGGTGCCTTAGGCGCCATTGCTCCATCCTTGCTCTTGTACAAGCGCATCCAACTTAACAATGGCACTTGATGAGGTATTGCAACACGCCACCGATGGCGCCTTCGGTGCCGCAAGGCGTCGACTGTCTTTTTTTCATGTGTGATCGATCATCATCACGATCATCGAAAACCCGTGTTGCCTTTTTTAAAGATTTTTCGGCGTTGGATTTCATGATGTGTTCAGAAGCTTTTCTTAATTTACTACAAGACTTAAGCGAATGGAGTTTTCATAACCATGTGGTCTCAGATCATCAACAAAGCACATTACACATTTCTTTGTACAACCCTTATTTTCATTGTACTTGAAAGACTGTGAAAGTACATTTTAGCAAGGTACGACTAGGTTAACAGGTCTGTTGGATATGGAAGTTAGAAGCCTATGATTAAATCAGTCAAGGATTCCCTTACCCTCTCTACCTGAATATCTTTTCCAAGTACTCATGAATGATATATTGATAGTAGTCATCACACGTCCCTTGTAGTGGCGGTACTTGTATTGTGGTAACAGATGAGATGATGACATGAGCGATGTTGGACGGATTGTGTATGCTCTCATTGCAAGTAGTTGTGATGGGTCTTGGGACATTGTTTATGATGACAGGGCAGAGAGGATGTGAGCGGTCTGATTTGAGAATTATGGTTGTTCTAAGCTTATTTGTGTGGGAGTGCCCTAGAGGAATGTGGTAAGAGTGCTAAGCATTGCCCGAATTTCATCCTCAGAAGAATTCAAATCCTGGTTGGATAATTGCAATTCCCATATAGTTGTAGTGTGATCCATCCCTGACATAGCGACGACTACTATTGTGGTGGTAGGATGTTCCGGTGAACTAGTATTGCTCGTTTATAATCCTATCAGACCACAACCCCCAGATTGTTCTAGGTAAGAAAATAACTTCAAGCCTTTGTTTCTAAGCTCGAAGGCGGGTTATAATACTTAACATATAATTAATTTAATGGGCTCGCCACCTTTATAAATCTAGGGGGTGTTCCTTATAAGTATAGTCATTGGGTATACAGCCTTTATATTTAAACGACATCCCTTATAAACATATTTTGTCATTATCGTACAACGGTCATCATAATGCCACATAGGAGCCACCTGAGCTTGTCTTTGGGTGCCACATGTACATCATAACACGTCATTTTTGATGACGTGGCTCATTATTTACATTAGCCCATGTTCAAGGTTGAATGTGCAATAATCAATCTTGGACATATTTATTCTAATCGAGCATCGCGTCTTCCATATCGTTTTATAGACCAAGAGTCCTCATTGATTGTAGACCAAGAGTCACAGAAAGATGTGTCACGCTTTTCCATTAATGACGTGGAAAGGCATGGCCGCTCACCTTCCTGAGGCATGGGAAGGCATTGTCGTGCGCCTTCCTGAGGCCTAGGAAGGCATGGCCGCACACGTTCCCATGGGAAGGCGCGCTTGGTCACCTTCCCAAGGTGTGGGAAGGCGTCAGCGCCTTTCTAAGGTGTGGGGCAGTCGGAAGGCACTCCCCCACCTATATATATAGGCACCAGTGTTAGTAAATACGCGTATTGTTTGTGTATTATATGCATATAATACTTTAACCAAATTATATAGTCATTCCTGAATTTAGCTGAAAAATACAAAAAAATACGTGTAATATTAAAACGCCTAAATTACACATGCTTTGATTTCATGCACACGTTAGTTACTTATATCATCCACAAATATGCACTACTTTAATAAGAGATTCCCACCTTGGCTCCCTTTCTTCTTTCTGATGTGGGATAAAGAATAGTGAGAACCTTTAGATGGAATTAGATCCCCTCATGTTCAAGGTTATGTTCTAAAAAGTGTGGCCGACCGTACGAAATGGACTGGCATGATCATCTCAACATATTCGCCGAGATGATGGGACAATTTTTCAATTTTTCCTTTTTCCTCTTTTGTCTTTTTGTGATACTAAATCTGGATCATCTATTTTTGAAATGAATAGTCCAACTTTTCAATTCTTTTTTTAGAATCCTAATCTTTTTAGATTTATTTTTTCATTGTCAGATTTTTCATATCAAATGCATAATTGTTTAATTATCTACCTTTATTTATGTTTAAAATATTAGTTTTTAGTTTTCTGAATTATATTTAATATAGTTGATAGGCATTTTAGAGTATAAAAACATGAATAAATATCTAACTAATAATGTGATAACAACCTTATTATTACTTGACGAATATAATGACAAAAATTCTCGTATAAATTTCAAATTGAGTAAAATAGAATAAAGTGTTAATATTTAATTAGTCATATATTTTTTCTAACATAAGAATATATTAACTCTACGTGTTTGCACATTTTAAATTATAGATTATAGATTGAATATTTGACTAGGCTTGAAGCATTTCTATAATAATATTTTATTATCATATTCATACTATATATATTTAAAAACTATGTAGCCCAATTTTTACGCCAAATTTTTCAAAAGAAAACGTACAATACCCGTTTAATTTTCATATCTGTATTTTTACATATTACGTATTGTTGACCGAATTTTGTCGAATGGTTGAACGTTTAATTCCCGAATTGTACTTGCCAAATAATACTTAATATTTTTACCATATCTAAATTAACTAAGTATGATAGGCATTGAGGGGGAATTCTTCTCTTCCCCCTCTTAGCTTCTCACTAACTCTCTCTCCCTTGCCTCGTAATTTTGACATTTTGCCTGCGTCTCTTCTCTGTCCAATATCTTTCCTTATTTCATTTTCCTTAGCAAATCATGCCTCCCAAAAATCCTAAAAAGATTGTACTCAAATATTCCAAAGACTTCCCCGAACTCGATTGCCCACCTAAACCATGGGCTATTTCAAACGATGTCGACCAACGTATCATTCGTGCGATGGAGTGCAACGTGGAGGTTGACACCCCTTTTGGTTCGATGCTTTTGATGGAGGATGAGGTTACCAGCGACTGCGACTATCTAAAGGGGGCTCTGTTCCGCTGCCGAGGATGACCCGTGGTGATTTCCCAACGTCTATAATATCCTATGACTGCCACACAAGGACCGCGTCGGGTTGGTTGGAGTGGTGAAAATACATATTCTCCTTCCCAGGAGTATGTTGCTACTTTGAAGGAGGCGGGTATCTGTGAGGCCTTGAGAGTTAGTTCGTGTCTCAGCATCCATACTGACAACCCGCCGTTAAAACCTTGATGCTATGTTGGAGCCGGCAGACCCACACCTTTATTGCCAGGTGGGGTGAGTTTACTCCTACCTTGGAGGATGTTCATGTGCTCATGCAACTTCCATTATTCCGGGACCACGACTCTTTTGGGTGAGGGCGTGACAAAATCTTATAAGCCCAACACCTCTGGAATTCAAGGTAAGAGGGTGAATTTCTTCGGATGGCTCTGTCATTTCTTCAAAAACATAAAGCTTCCCTCGAAAAAGAAAGGGCGCCTGGTTCGGTAACAGGACTGTTAAGCTTGCCGCCTTCGTGGCGATGTGGCTGTCTATATACATCTTTCAAGGTACGTATTTAAGTCGCTATTTTTTTCATTTTCTTACTTATCTGCACATGTATACACTTAGGCAGATACTCATAGAAAGCAAGTATTCTCTTTCATTATTCTTATACAACGGACGCTGCTGTGAAGCCCCACAGTACACCCGCCTTCGGGCATTATGTTTACCCGCCTTCAGGCGTTCACCCACACGTCCTTGGACGCCAAGGGACACGCCTTTGGGAACTATGGGCATGCCTTCAGGCTCTCCATGGCACACATTAGGGCTTTACTAAGACACGCCTTTGGTTATTGCTCGCGTATGTAGTCTTCTAAGTTTGGGACTTGTATATATATTCTCATAGCATCTTTGTTTTTTTCAATTGTCTTTACTCCTTGCAAGGCAGTCCACAGACATGATCATCCTTCGTGTCTTTTCCATGTCCATCAGACTGGCTTCGGGCAAGAGGGTCAGTTTACTCTTATCTTCCTTGGCAACTTAACTTCATGCTGGACCTTATCCATGGTGACTTGGAGCATAACTTGGGGTGGTACAAAATCAGCTACCTCGACTGTGCCTCCCTGTAGATGTTTATTTGGGAGAGGTTCCCCATGTGTGCTTCTTCCTGTCTCCATCCTCCACACATTTTAGAGGCTCTGTAGATCCGCCCCGAGCTTGGGCATGGTCGGGGAGCAAAATCCTGAAGCAGCAAAGCTTTGCCACTGATGTCGATGTGCTAGGGTATCTCGCACCGAGGCCCCACTCCTTCTGTCCGGACGGCTACGTCAGAGATGCGACATGGCCCCTTGTGGGGAAGATGATTGAGCTATGTGCTAAAGGAGTTCCCTAGACGGTTCCTCTGGACGATTAGATCATCTTGGCCATCCTTCGCTGTCTATTCTCCTGGTGGTTATTGAATGTGAGCATGACTCAACACTCAACGGTATCGCGAGCACCCGTTACCAGTGTACTTGGGCGGCTCACCAATTTGGATATGATCAGAGGGTTGTTCCCAAGCGGTGGGCATGCCACCAAACCCTGAAGACTTTCGATTATTGGTTGTCAGACTTGCACAGTTGTAGCGAGACTTCGAGATCTGTCCACATCCCGTCATCTACTCTTTCGCGCGGAGTCATTTCATCGATGAAGGCATACAGGCAGACCGTGGACAGTAAATGGCAGGATTCCTTACAGCTTCCTCCCACTGACCTGCCTTGCAATAAAATATATAGAGAGGATCTTATACTTAAGATAATGAAGCCACCTTATAACCAAGAGGATGATGAGTACACTCCCAGCAAAACCAAGAAGAAGAGAAATGCCCTCACACTCGATGGGACTAGTTCAGAGGATTCGACTGCGTCGCCTGAGGCGGAGGCTTCTGATCTTGAGAGGGTTGAGCCCCCGAGTTTGGAGCTTGCGACAGACGACCAACCCCATGTTCCTAGGAAAAATTTGACGTCGAGGAAGAGAATGCACGAACACCTTAGACGAGCAGCGAGGGGCATCTCTATAGAAGAGCCCACGGACACACTCGCCTCTAAGGTCTCCGGAACGCCTCGGTGTAGGTTTTAGACCAACATCATTATCTCTAATGATGAGTCTCCTGTAAGTAAAATTTTCTCTCTCTACATTCCTCTTATACATCAACTAATACATACATGTTCTGCTATATACATTATTTTTAGACTTCACCAACGGTGGGTGGCTCTTCTAGGGAGGCTAGCGAAGCCTTCGATGCACTCTTGCGACATAAGGCTGGTCATAGTTAGTTGATTCAGGTATGCCAAATACATGGAGTGATATTCCACAAGTACAATTTGAGAATCAAATGGTAAAACATTCGGTAAAAAATATGGTAGAAAGTGCAGTATTTAAAAATTCAAATATGAGAATTAAACGTGTATTATATGTTTTCATTTGAAAACTTTGACATTAACAATCTGGTAAGAGAATTTACAAATATATATCAATATATTATGAGTATAACAATCAATATAACAATATATGAGTATAACAATAAATGATCATAAATACCTCAAATCTATTCATTTTTAAAACTTAATCGATAATCTAAAATGAGTAAACACGTAGAATTATATATCAATATAACAATTTATTTTGAGTATAACAATGAACAGTCCTAAATACCTCAAGCCTATTCATTTTTAAAACTCAATCTATATTTTAAACAAATATATCTGCTCTTGCGTGAGGAATTCAGAGAGAATTCTCTAGGTTTAATAAGTGATAAAATAGAAAATGAAATCCAAAAATCTAAGAAAAGTCCTTGACAATGAGGGGGAAAAACTCCATTTCAGGTGGGTCCGCTCCAACTAATCTCTTGACTAGTTTGCCATATGTCACGTGCAGTGACTGCGAAGCCTGGGTATCAACGTCGAGCCATCTCTCATTGTAACCATAGCAGCGTGGGCTAAGGTATCTATGAGGAACGTTGTCATATACACTACATTTCACGTTGTGCCATGTGTCATGTATGGTGATCGCGAGTTTGGGGAAGAAGAACACAGAGAACTCACCACATCGAGGAGATATGCAGTATTCATCCGAGACCCTCCCTAAAGAGTGACCAAATGACTAGGTCCCTTCCCAAAGGGGAAGATGAGACATACACGACTCTTAAAGAGGCCATATTGGTGAAGAGGTATATTTTCTAGTATTGTGTAACCTCTCCCCATTCCTACTTCAACCCCAAGAAATGTTCCCATGCAAGTGACTCACTTAAGGCTTTGTCACTTGTACAAAGACATTAGTGAATACATCAAAAGAATACAAGATACAATTACCTACTAAAAATACTCCCTAATAGAATAAAGAAACTATTGATATATTATTCCTCAACAAATATATGAAAATAATATGAGATTTTCTTTGCTTCCTACACCATTCTCTTCTTATTGGAAAAAACCTGACTTCGAATTTTCAATTATTGAAGTATTAAAATCACTGATTGCATTTTCAGGCCGAGAAAGAAATTTTGGCTCTGGCAATCCCCTTCTTCTCACTGCTACAAAAGAAGGATAATTCTTGATGGTTAAGCAACCATCGGGAAAAAAGGTGTCATAAAAATGTCCCAATTTTGTACGTCGGTTAAAATTTTCACAACGCTTGGGTTTTTATGACATTGGCCGTCATAATAAATGAGGAAAAAATAAATGCTTTCCTGTCTAATAAATTTTGAATCGTCCTAAATATTATTTTCTGTTCCTAGCCGTCATAAACTTTTGACAATCATAGTAAGAATATGTAATAGGAATGTCTTCTGTTTACGACGGCATGTATCCTAGCCATTGTAAACAGCAGGACCCGTCATAAAAATAAGACCATCTCCTACTACGGTCATGTCTTTAAGCGTAATCATATTGTTTAAAATCCGAACTGATTCATTCACGAGCGAATCATAAGCCAAAATAAAAAAAGTAATGATACAATTATCTCAGTAAATAATTTAGTTATTAATTGTGAAAACATGAGTGTAACTTTTGAACACATAAAAAAATATTGCACTAAAGATAGTAAAAGCTACTTTACAAAAATCTAGAACTTTAGGATCGTTTCTTTGAGTTATTCAAGTTGCAAAATATTATTGAAAGATACCATATGTGTTAAATGACTTGATATCATTTTTCTTTGATTTTCTCATGTCCCTATAACAGAATTGTTCTTTATAGCCAGCCAAAAACACTATAATTAAAATAACATTTATAGTATTTCTGTAAACGCTAGTCATGTGGACGCTATGAAAAGTCCTGCACTTCTAATAGCATTTCAGTAAACTTAGGTTTAACAGAAGGAAAAAGTGAAGTTTAGTTCTATAATATAGTATGAAAGTTAAATTAAAAATCTGTCAAACAGAAAACAACTTTGGAACTTTGTCTTCAGAATATTAGGAGCGCCTGAACTATAAATCCAAATAACATGAAAATTTCTAGTTTGTTTTTAAGACATAATCCCGCAATCCTGCCAAATTCAGCCTTGAAAAACATATGTAACTCAATTTATGAAATTTTCCAACTTGTCCATTTGCAGGAAACAATATCCAAACATTTTAGCGTTGTCGGGAGTAAAAAATTAATTTTGAATCCACACATCCAAATTTCGAAATCTTTAAACTGAGGTAGCTAACACACCTACGAAACTACCATAAGCATGGTTTTTAAAGAAAAAATATATAGAAAGTAAAACTAACATAAGTGCAAAAACAACATACTTGCTATATCTCCAAGAAATCATTTTTCAGAAAACAATATATACCATTTAAATGCTTAAGAGAAAATCAGATTTAATTCCAAACATTTATAGTTTCCAAAGTCCTCATAGGGACACAAAGGATAATTCATTTAAAAATAGAACGCATATATACCAATTTGACGAGTATAAGAGAAAATAAGATTTAGTTCTAAATGTTTATATTTTCCAGAGTCCTCATTATACACATAGTATAATCCACTCAAAAACAGAATGCAATACATGCAAGAATCTCAACACGCGACTGCACTAAAGTCTACAAATGCAAGTCAAAACTTAACTAGTACAACTAAATAATCATTATATCTTATTTGTATTACCTTCAATAATTACATGCTCTTTTCATAATTGGGTCGAATATAAGTCAAATATTTGAACAGAAGACATCTTTTTCACAAACAAAATAACAATCTGATACTGTATCCCCTAAATTATCATCAGTAATATTTTTATGATATTATCTTTGAGTTAATGATAACACAACTAATCATATTATATTTTGGGGATCTTCAACTAAAAAATTATTTTGCTTAGTCAAAATAAGGATCAGTTTTGTGACCTAATCATGTAAGATCAACTAACATAAACCGAAGACCATCAACTTTGATCGTATTATTGTTCTCAACTAAGTCACACTTCAACCTCGAAAGCTTAAACATATTATAATTAGGCTCCCAAATCTTGTGAATCACTCCATAAAAGGAAATGTTTTAATATACATGATTGTTACTCTTAGCACTTGTAGTTTACATTGTTTGTATCATTACACTAATTTCACTTTTGTAGAAACATTAATCGTTATCACGATATTTTGTATGAAACCAATAGTCATTTATGGGGTCACTAAAATATTTGATTATCTAATAGGACGGGCCATGTGCTACCTCAATGCATTTGACACGATTTTATTTATAGATACATTAATCTTATTTTCAACCTACGGTAAAAACCATGATTAAGTCTTTTATACAAGAATTAAATTCTAAAATATTTTACTAAATCAAATCACTTGTTCACGCAGCCAATAAATAAATGTGCAATTGTGTTTGTCTTGTAGTCACTAATATCTTTTTGATTTGGTAGGATGCTTATTCTTCAACAATTCATATGTTGTGTATATACCAGTGAAAACAAACATTGAAAGAGAAAAAAAATCAATTTCATACATAAGCATAAAAAAACAAATAAGGTAAAGTCACTGGTACTTTCTAATATGAGCGAAGTGCTTGCTTCCACTACTCATGATTTTTCTACCCAACCACTTGATAAAAGGCTTACTATCTGTAAAATTATCATTTGAGCATGTAACTTCGATTGATTTAACTCCTAGATTTTTCGTGTAAAACTCTATAGCTTCTTTAGCAATGTAACACTCACCAATGCAACACTCCGAATGATTATGAATCCTGACATAACCTTTTAACACTTTCATATATAATTCAAATGGATACATCCACCACAAGTAAATTGGCCCATAAAGTTGTATCTCTTTAACAATGTGAACCGCGAGAGGAACCATAATGGTGAAAAATGTCGGTGGAAAATATTCTCAAGAAAACATAAATTTATAACAATAGTTTTTTGTAGAATGTCTAGCTGTGTAACACCTATAATACCCGTACTACAAATTACGTTGAAGAAGAAACAAAGTCTGGTGATGACATATCTTACATGATCTGGTAACAATTCATGTATTGTCACATTAAGTATGTGTTGCAATGTGTAACAATCAAATGATTTAAGACCATTCAAGCAGTATCTTTCACAAAAACCAGAATTTTCAAATTTGATGAACATTGTTCAGGAACTTTATGTTGGCCAATGTAGTGCATAATTCCTTTTTTTCTGTGCGTGATAATTTATAACAAATTGGAGACAGAACTATTTGTATTCAAGTTTTCACGTTATTTATGGTCTAACACCCATTTTCACAAGGCCCATATGACTAGACAACTCATCTTGTCTTCCCTAATATATCAAGCAATGTACCTATAATATTCATGCAACCATTTTTTATGCAAAACATTAAGACAATGTCCAACACGTAGGCTCTTTCAGTATTCTAGATCAAAGAATATCAATTTCTTCTTCTAGTAGGATCTAGGTAATCCTTTTTGTTAGATTCTTTCACATTCATATTTCCTAGTGTAAATTTAATTTCCTCAACTTTTCGTAACACTTCTTTTCCATTGCATGAGCTGCTAAGCATGATCTGGCTTATCCCATGAATGGTGGGAGAGTTATTAGTGTTCTAATGAATGGAATCAACTTTGCTACTCCTCCTCCTTCTGCTTCTACTGCCTCTTTGGCCTCATGTACTCTCGCAACTTTTCATGTTCGCTTTAGAACACCTGCATGAGTTTTGGATTTGGACGAGTGAGTGGTCCTTATTTTCCACACCTTCAGATCCTGTTCATAGCTATGTGCGATTGATAGACTGTTATATGACTACTAGGAGAGACATAAAAGAGTGTACAACTTTGGCTTGATCTTACCCTCACTTCAATTTTCCATGTTTCTAAATTAGCCTTAAACTTATTATCTGTTAGTCATTCATAGCGGAAGCTTCTACAAGAAAGAGTGACATAGAAATTGCAAACCACCTTCTATAAGTGTGCTGATGCGCGCACGAATACCAAAAAAAAGGCATAAAGTATTGGTTGATTCTCGCAAGTATACTTAAAACTTGGAGAAAATAAAATGGAATCTCTAACTGAATTTTATTAAGTTGGGTATAAAAAATGCCTCTAGGGATTCAATGTCTTCTTAAATTGGGAAATTAAAATTAGGAAACCTACAAGAATAATTCAAGAAAATTAAATAGCTTTTGAAAACTAATACTTTTTGGAAACTAAAGAAAAAGAAAGCAAAACTATTTAAGAAATATTCAAATCTAAAAACTAATACATAATAAATAATTTCTAACTCATTCTCCTCTTCTTGGAAAAATTCATTCTCGAGTTCTGTGGTTGAAAATGAAATCTTCTGTTCCACATAGCAAGATATTTGAAGAGAATAGAAATGATAAATATATTCTCTACAGGAAAAGAATCTGATTAGCCTTCAATTGCTTTGTGATGATAGCTAGATGGAAATCCCGAATTGAAATAAAATCTTCAACTTCAAAAAAAATGCACTCACTCTAATGGAATGACATCTTAAGCTTGACATTTAACTAAATCATCGTTTAAATGCTTCGTTGACTCCATTTCAAGACAATCACTTTAAATTGGCAGAAAATCTCTAGATTCGTGCTCTTCAGTTAGATCGTCACAGAAAGGAAAAGAATAATTTGAACGACTAATATCATTGCATTGATCACCCATGTCTTTGTGGTCATCAATAGGAAACTCACCATCTACACTTGTTATCTTTTCGTCACCGACTTGCTCATGCCCGATTCTCTAAAATTGAAGCATTGTTCATCTTTTATTTTAGCTTTAAAGGTTTAAACACCCATGAGATTCTCTTGATTTGTCGTTGTTAGAAAATATGTATCTTGAATTATTAGGGAGGTGTGATTCTTACTGTAATACTAAGATGATCATGATATGTTTGTCAACTTGCACAAGAATTTGTATTTTCTAATAGCAATGTTCTTTTATATGTCCCTAAATGGACTGTAAATAAAATGATTAAAAACGTTTTGAAACTGAGAATACATACCTTTTTATATACCTTGACACCAGTTTTTCCTCTGTTTCTTCTGATTATTTCTCTCCAAGATTGCCAAAATTCATTAATATACTCATACTATTTGAGTGTCTTGCTGCAAATTTTACAACTTTTAATATATAAACCTATAAGAAATTACAAGGTAAAAACCATAGCAACTTACATTTCATCATCTCCCAGCCGACCGTTTTTAACTTTCCTAATCTTGTTCGTATGAGTTTGAGTTGCCACGATTTTACAACTCTTCCTTTCAATCTTGTAGCCACTGGTGCCGATTTCTTATCCTATAGGACTCTTTCGAAATTCAAAATAATTTCAGCAGTACAGATCCAATCAAGGAAATCATCTGGTTGAAGACAACCATGAAATAGGAACCACAGGGCATTTAAGATCCTGACGTTGATTTTGTCAGGATTGTGCCCTAAAAGTACTGGAAATTTATTATATTTATTGAGACATTTAATTCTGATTATTAATAAATAGTTTATTCTTATATTATATGCAATATATTCTTGTGAAAAGTTCACAGACATAATAATACTTGGTTTATGAGTACTATGGAATTTAACTCATGGGAATAAGGTATTTAACCAATAGTCTTTTATGACTTGTAAATAATTAATTTCACAGTCTAGTGAAGCTTGACGCTTTACTAAGAAAATAATGTAGTATATAAACTTTATTATGTAGAGTGACTTACCTTGATCAGTACCTATTTAATGTACTAATGCATTTGAAATACATTGAAAGTACTAGTGAGTATGATTTTCAGTAAATTACTATCAAATGAAAATAATGACTCATTGCTATTATTTTATGAGTGCTCTCATTCTTGAGAGAGTTATAAGCTTATATTTAATAACTTAATTATTTTTTATCTATTAAAAATGAGACTCTATGAGTCAACATATTTCGTAGGTTGGATGACTGAGTTATTAGATAGTGAGTCCATAGATTCTCAATAGTAGAATCTATAGACACTTTTAATTAAGTGACATAGTATATTTTAGGTAATTCATTTATGTGATTACAGTAAACTATGTGTTTAGTATCTCTCGTGAAATACTAGAGACTTGATAATTTTACTTGAGACGTCAAGTATGAAAATTATCATAATTGACCGATAAAATGAATTTGAAACCTAAAGATACCAAGATGTGTATAAATATTAAATCGATAGTAATTAACCCAATTATGCACGGTAATATATTATGGATGTGCATTACATAATAAATAATAGGTCAAAGATAATAACGTCAAGTAATATAAAATATACTTAGAGTTTAGTTACGATTTTATAGTGGAGTTAATCATAATTAATAATTAATAAATTTAATTATTAGTTTAATCGATAGAGTTTATTAATTATGTAGTCATATATATTTTTATCCTTATGATTCCCTTAGTAATCTCAGATTTAAGTTATATTGTGACGGAATAACATATAATCAATCAAGTGATTTAAAAACTAAGTCAGTCTTAATTATAACCATCAAAATCAATTAATAAAAAAGGAAAACATACCGTTGGGATTTCCCCAACGGTTGCCTTCATTTTGACAAACTGCTTTTTCTACAGTTTAAAAAAAAAGGAATTAAAAAAGGGATCGAAAACCTCTTTCTTTTTGGACACAAATTTTTTATGATAAAAATACCGAGTTAATTTTGGTTTTTTTATTTTATTCAAGTACTCACCCACTATTGATTTTGATGGGTAGTCTGAGGAATAAATAAAGAAGACTATGAGATTTTGATTTTCGATCGTCACGTTTCATAATATATTTTTTCCTAATATACTTTTAAATATGGTTGTTTATTGAATTTTTCAAGATTCAGTATTTTTGGCTGCATTGGTTTCTTTAGATTTTACTTATCTAAGAACCCAGCAATTCACTTAGTATACTGCGTCACATGTTGTTCTAACTGAATCACATGGTCATGTTCATAAGTCTCTTCGAGAATACCTTGTGGGCTGCAACTCATAATAACCAATAGCGTTGATGTACCAGAAGTTTATATGAGAAAGACTCGTACAAAAATTAGAAACATCCTTCTATAAGTTTGTTAACTCGTGCATGAATACCAGAAAAGTAGGCTCAAACATTCATTTTGATTCTTGTAAGAATACCAAAAATTAGGAATTCTCTGAATTTTATTAACTGAATCTGAAAAAATAGGTCTAGGGCTTACAACAACTTAAATAGGGAAAATGAAATTGAGAAATTTACTAAAATACTTTAAAAAATTAAATATTTCTAGCAAAGTGATAAGATTTTTCCTCTATATAAAAGGAGAGAGGTGGCCATTCACAAAGGAGAGCCATCTTTTATTTTAGGCTCATTTTAGTCTTTTATTTCCTATTTTATTTAGTTTCAGATTATTTTTAATGATGCTTTCAATTAAGAACATTTGTTTTATGCTTTTCATTATGAACTTAGTTAATTTTTCGTTGAATTACGATGGAATCTTACCATGAATATTTAATTCTCATGTGTTGATTTCAATATCAATTTACTTTCTTGTTCAAGTGATTATTCTATTTTGTGTTTAATGCTTTTAATTGGTTTGTTCATTCATTTGATTGATTAGGAATTCTTAACCAAATTGGAAGAGGAGGTTTTTAATTAAGTCTTTGAAATAGAATAGCATAAGTTGTATGTGCTAACCTGCTAGGAATATACTCATAGGATTTATGCAATTTTCGTGGACGCCATCAATCTTAATGAACCTTTTGCTTATTTCAATTTATATATGAATATAGTAAATTACTAAGTCAAGTTATTATTGCCAAGGGTTACGTGGGTAATAAATTGGTTTCAAGAAAGACAAAGAGAGTTAAAGAGGACTGCGAAAGGTGAAATTGAATAACCTAGGTCTTTTTGCTATTAATATTTGTTTTTATAATATTCTTTGTAAATTTTATTTAATTAGGGCAGCATTTATTTTTCTATTTTAAATTATTTTAAATATAATTTTTAGGTTAATTACTCAATTTTTAGTTAGATAAAATCAAGGTTAATCTAATTTTGGCACTTAGTAGGTTTTGTATTAAAAATCTTGTGGGACGATATTTTACTTTGTCACTTTAGTATAGCTTGTTTTTACGATATTATGCATGAACATGGAAAAAACCACCCAAGACACGTGTATAGAAAGAACGAATCATGAAAGGACATGTGTGCCACGAACATGGCAAGATGGGGGCTAAGCGGGAAAGAATGCAGAAGCGGGAGACCTCATCAGAGCGGGAAATAACACTGAAGTGGGAGGCCTCGTCAAAATGGAAAGAGCCTAGAAGGGGGAGACCCCGTCAGAACGTGTAAGAACGTTGAAGTGGGAGATCCCGTCAGAGTGTGAAAGAAAGCTGAAGCGGGAGACCTCGTCAAAGCGGGAAAGAACGCTAAAGCAGGAGACCTCGTTAGAGCGGGAAGAGCCTAGAAGTGGGAGACCTCGTCAGAGCGGGAAAGAAAGCTGAAGCCGGGGATCTCGTCAGAGTGGAAAAGAACGCTGAAGCGGGAGATCTCATCAGAACGGAAAAGAAGGTTGAAGCGGGAGATCTCGCTAGAACGAGATAAGAAGGAAGAAAAGAAGAACAAAGACAGGAGGAAAAGACCCGAGATGATAGACAATAATTGATTTAGTAAAAGCTGAAAATACTCAGATGATATAGATTGATAGACCACCAAATGATTGTGACTGATTGGCTCGAAGCCATAAGAAATCACTAAGTGGCCGTGATTGATTGACGACTAAGCGAGACAGAAAAGAAAAAGGAGGCCATACCCAGCATAATGACCCACACGAACGAGTGTGATCCCTAGAATAATGAGTTCTTCCTTTTATATTGTTATTTTAATTTACACATGAGATTTGAGAAATCTATATAAAGGCCAATGTATTAGAGGAAGACCAGATTCAATACAACTAAAAAAGAAAACCCTGATATTCTCTAAAAAAACCTCTTACTCTTAAATTCTCCTCTCATTTTTTTTTATTAACACTTATAAAAAATTAGGCATTATCATTATTCTCCTGGCTAAACAAGAAAAATCTTTTACATTTTGATACTTTCATTGAGAGAAGAAAAAACTCAAAGATGCCCTCAAGAAAACCAAACCATACCTCGAACTAGGTCAAACACCACCCTCAACGAAGGAAACAAGAAAGAGGATGAACAAGCCAATCACCCTGCTCCCCCATCCGAGATTCTTCAGACCATCCTAGGCCGGATGCAAGAAATGGAACAACGAGATGCCAAAACACTACACAACGCATGACAGATGATGCAGAAGCAGATCACTGCATTGCAACGAGACCTTGCACAGATGCGGGCAGAAGTCAGCCAGCACACTAACCGTGAGGGAAGGGACAACTGTCGAGAAGGAAATGAAGCCAGATGGGAAGGCGACAATGAAAAAAGTAGGAATGTACGGAATGAAGACGGTGAGGTTCAGTCCAATGAAGACGGTGAGGTTCAGTCCAAGGAACACGAAAAGGAGGAGGCGGGAGAAATTGTCCCACCAAAAGTCATGACGAAGGCTGTCATGGAAGAGATGATGGAACTAAGGAGCCTGGGAAACATGAGAAAAACTTACCTAAAATCACTTACCAGAACTCTACTATGTCTAGAAATCAGAGCTGCCCTGATTTTGAGGAAGTTCGCGGCACCTAAATTCAAATGTTATGAAGGGAATTCAGACCCTGTAGATCATCTCAGACGTTTCAAGAAAGTCATGGCGTTATACTAGCATGAATACGCTTTGATGTGCATGATATTCCCCATAAGTCTAAATGGGACTACACTCAAATGGTATCACTCCCTCCCTGCTCAATCCACTACTAACTTTACTGCCATGTCAACTGCCTTCTAAGTATAGTACTCAACTTACCGGGCAGTAATGGAGGACTCAGACTACAATCTGATGATATCCGCCCAGAAGGAAAAAGAAACGCTTTGGGAATACACTCGCAGGTTCACGGAAAAAATGGCCAAGGTGAAAGTTGTGACAAAAAAATGGTGAGACTGGCCTTTAGACGAAGGTTAGATCCGGAATCAACCTTCTTTGAAGATTTGTCAAATATAAAACCCCTGACCATAGTAGAGACTTTCCAAAGGACGCAAGTGTACGTCACGTTGGAGGAAGAAAAAAGAAGTTTATTGAAGCAAGTGAAATTATAGATTAATGAGGCAAATAAGAAGATAGCTCAAAGCAGAATCAGAGAATAGAAAAAAAAAGATGAATGGGGAGACAACAAGTGAAATAGAACCGTTGCTCAAAGGAGACCCGTGAATAACTTCCATCCTAGAGGCAAGGTCTACACCCCACTGACTGTCTCAATAAACCAAGTCTTGGAGATGATAAAAGACAAACCTTGGTTGAAAATACCGGCCCCACTTGCAAGGGAACCAGACCACATGTAGAAGGACAAATATTGCTCATTAACAAAAGCAATGGACATTTTACAAAAGACTGCTTCTAGCTGAAGGACTATGTGGAGAAACTAGTGAAAGAAGGGTGCCTTAATCAATTTATGAAGAGGGAGGAACCACAATGGGAGGCTTAAAGGGGGACCCATGATGAGGGAAAAAGGGATAATGGGAAGCATCCTTTCTGAATAGTCGACATCATCATCGTTTCAACTGAATAGGAGGGGATTACGAGAAAAGAAAGGAAAATGTAGAACAAAAATGTCTATTGGAAGGAAGTTGGAAGTAGGAAGGCGCCATCAACAAAAGCAGGAATCCCCCACTCATTTTTGGCGACACGGACTTGGAACATGACGAGCATCATAACGACACCCTTGTCATCTCAATACAAGTCAAAAACTGTCTGCTGAGAAGGGTGTTGATTGACGACAGCAGTGCCGTCAACATCTCCGTGGATCAACACTTAAACAAATGTTTATGGAGGAACGACAGCTACAAGGTTTGCCACAGCCACTAATGGGCTTCAACGGGACTGTGAACTACTCAGAAGGATTGATCGACTTCCCAGTCAATGCAGAACAATTCAATTACCTCACTGTATTCGTGGTACTTGACATGTCGTCCCCTTACAACACTATTTTGGGGAGACCTGGTTACATAAAATGAAGGCAGTGCCATCCACCTATTACCAAGTGATGAAATATTCATCCCCTAAAAGAATTAAAAATATAAAGGGAGGTTCAGATGTCGCCAGAAACTGCACGGTAACCGCATTGGAATCAGCAAGGAAATAGAAGACGAGAAGATTGGAAGAAAAAATGGTGGAAGAAGATGAGAAATAGCAATCGCAAAAGGATGCACATGTGGGCCTTAGGTACGAAGCAGGAGAAGAAATCAAACATATTTTCTTAGATGAAGAAACATAGAAAATAACAAAAATTGGGGCCTACCTGGAGGAAAAGGAGAAGGAAATGTTGACTGACTTCCTACGGAGAAACAATGACATTTTTGCAACCACTGCTCAGGAGATGCCAGGTATACTGAAAAATATAATCCGTCATAAACTGAATACTAACCCTTCAGTTAAACTAGTGAAGCAACGAAAAATGAGTTTCACACCAGAAAGAAACCTGGCCATTAAAGAAGAAGTTGACAAATTACTAAAAATTGATTTCATCAAGGAGGTAGATTACTCAGAATGACTCGCTAACGTTGTCATGGTAAAAAAGAAAAGCAAGAAATGGAGGATCTGTGTGGACTTCACATATCTTAACAAAGATTTCTCGAAAGACGAATATTCGTTATCCAGAATAGATCAGATGGTGGACGTCACCTTAGGACACGAACTTCTGAGCTTCATGGACTCCTTTTCAGGATACAACGAAGTGAAAATGTTCCAGCCTGACCAAGATAAAACGTCTTTCATAACTGAACAAGGTACTTTCTGTTATAAGGTAATGCCTTTTGGTTTGAAAAAGACAGGTGCAACCTACCAAAGGTTAGTAAATAGAATCTTCCGAGAGAAGATTGGGAAATTCATGGAAGTTTACGTAGATAACATGATGGTGAAGAGTCAAGAGCGCAAAGATCATATCAAAAACCTTTGTGAGGCCTTTGCCATCCTAAGAAAAAATTTGATGAAGTTGAATCCGGAAAAATGCACCTTCGGAGTGGCGATCAGAAAATTTCTCGGCCACTTGGTTACGCAGTGAGGAATTGAGGTCAACTCAGATAAAGTAAAAGCCATAATGGATATGAAATCCCCACGAAACCCGAATGAAATATAAGGCTTAACGGGAAGGTTGGCGGCTTTGAATAGATTCCTTTCAAGATCAACCGACAAGTGTAAGTCATTCTTCGCACATCTAAAAAAGAATTCAGCAGACAGATGAGATGGCGAGTATGAAGAAGCTCTCAGCAAGATAAAATAATACTTGACAACTCCACCATTATTCTCAAAATAGAAGACATGGGAACCTTTGTACTTATATGTTGTCATCTCAAGCTGTCAGAACGACGTAATATATTGCCTAAAAGAAGGAATCTTGCCCTGAGACAAACTTCACGCTAGGAAGATTCAACAACAGAGTGCCAAGTACTGCATAATCAATGATTTATTATATAACTGGTCTTTTTAAGGACCGTATCTGAAGTGCCTAAAAGAAAAGGAGGCTGAATACGTGTTAGGAGAAGTTCATGGAGGTGTGTGCGGGAATCATACTGGGGGAAGATCTCTAGCCCATAAAATACTGAATGAAGGGCATTACTGGCCGAAAATGCACCAAGATGCCAAGCAATATGCAAATAAGTGTGACAAGTGTCAACGATTTGCCCCTGTAATAAAATTGGCCATAGGAGAACTCAACACTGTGATAAGTCCCTGGCCATTCATGTAGTGGGCTCCGGACATCGTTGGACCACTCCACATGGCACCCGCTCAAAAACACTTCCTGCTAGTTTCCACTGACAACTTCACCAAGTGGATTGAGGCAGAATCTTTTGCTAGGATTCGTGAAGAAGAAGTAAGGGGATTCTTGTGGAAGAATATAGTGTGCAGATACGGAATCCCTCGGGTATTAGTGTCTGACAACGGACTTCAATTCACCAGAAGGACGGTGAGGTTTTTTTGTGAAGACCTGCAAATTACAAATTGATTCTCTACACCCTACTACCCACAAGGAAATGGGCAGGCTGAAAGATCAAACTTAATCATACTCGACAACATGAAGAAACACCTAGAGTCAGCAAAGGGAAAATGGGTAGAAAAATTACTAGCGGAACTATAGGCATATCGAACAACTTCCAGAGAGGCGATAGGAGAAACACCGTTTGCTTTGGCCTACGGAATAAAAGCGGTTATACCGGTGCAGATAGGAACCCAACTCTCTTATCAGAACTGACTAAACTACATAATGAATAACTCACGAAAAAAAATCTTATTTTGTTAGAAGAAAAAAAGGAAGCGGCACTCGTGCAAACAATTAATTACAATCAGAAAAGGAAAGCATACTTCCATAATAAAATTAGAAAGGGTGAATTTCAGGAGGGAGATTGTGTCTTGGAAAAGATATTCCAAACAGAAGGAAAGTGTGATCCGTCTTGGGAAGGTCCTTTCATCGTCAAAGCAGTGGATGAAAAAACTGATGTCAATTCTTTCCTTCTTTCTCACACCTAAAAAAATTGAAACTTGTAAATGGTGACTCGTCAATGAGCTGGCCGTGTGTTGGCATTGTTGTTTAATAAATGCTGAGGTGGAAGAGTTAGTTAAGAAATGCAGCTGAAGCCTTGTTATTGGCTAGAGAAGCATCTTGCAATGATTGCTAATGATGTATACGGTTAGAGCCAAGTTTTAAGAAAGTTCTTCGTTCTCTCTGAAAATGTGAGAGAGAAATGAGAGATACACAAAAATAGAGAAAATGTTACATGAAGAAGACAACTCCATGATAATGTGAATCAAGCTCGAGTAAGTTACAGAGCACGAGTTGAAGTATTATTCAGTAAGGAGTATTTCTTCAGTTTATTTTGTAATCGTTTTTGTGTAGCTTGATCTCCTGTAAAGACACATTGTTCATAATAGAGAGAGATTGATTTCTGTTGCTGGATGTAGGTTGACTAACTATGAACTGAACCATGAAATATTTTCTGTGTTTCTCTTCCTCTTTCCTTTCTCTTCTAATTTATTGTTCTTGCTACTTGCTATGACTCTGTGTCAAGCTTGTGTGTGCTACTGTTTTATTGGTTTTATTCACTTCAAATTGATATCAGAGCATGGTTAAGTTAAAACGATAGTCTGAAACTCCCTAGGTGTTAAATCTGAGCTGAAAGTGTTTGTTAAGTGCTCAACAAAAGTATGAAAATGGCAACCTCTACTACAAAGTATGATGTTGAGAAGTTCGATGACAGTAATGATTTTGTAGTTTGGAAAATGAAAATGTTAGCTCTCCTTGGAAATTTAGGGCTAGATGAAGCTCTAGAAGGTGAAGCTAAGATGCCAATAACTTACTTAGAATAAGAGAATAAGGATATAATGAAAAGAGCCTATAACACACTAGTTTTAAGTCTAAGTGATAAGGTATTACATGAAGTTGCAAAGATGAAGTCTGCAGTAGGAATTTGGCTTAAGTTAGAAAGCCTATACATGATGTAATCCTTATCCAGCAGATTGTATCTCAATGGAAGATTCTTTACCTTCAATATGCAAGACAACAAGGACCTGCGATAGCATATTGATGAGTTCAATAAGTTATGTTTGGATCTAGAGAGCATTCAGGTTGAATATGAGGATAAGGACAATGTTTTGGTTCTGCTACATTCACTCCCATAGTATTATGAGAACTTTGTGGATATTCTCAAGCATGCAAGGAAAATCTATCACTGGATAATGTTATATGAGCTTTGAACTATAAGGATTTTCAGAGGAAGTGTGAATTGAAGGAACAAACTGGTGAAAGCTTGGCTGTTAGAGGAAGAAAAGATAAGAAAGAACATAAAGGAAGAGGTAAAACCAGATCCAAGTCAAATGGTGGACACAAGTCTTTCAAATGTTTCCACTGTCATGAAGAAGGACACATTAGAAGATTGTGCCCAAAGAGGAAGAATAAGAACAATGGAAAAGAGAAAGAAGTAGAAAATGGTGATGCAGCAGTAGTAGAAGATGGCTATGAGAGTGCAGATGATCTAGTAGTGATAACTAAGAATTCAAAGAAGAACTGGATTCTTGATTCAAGATGTGCATTCACATGACACCTAACAAGAATTGGTTTGAAACCTACAAATCAATTGATGGAGGCTATGTCTTGCTTGGTAATGACAAACATTGTAAGGTGATTGGGATTGGGACTATCAGATTAAAAGCTCATTATGGAATTGAGAGAATTTTATAGTAAGTCAGATATGTTCCTGAGTTGAAGAGAAACCTAATTTCTTTAGGTATCTTTGACCAGAAAGGATACTCTTACAAGGCTGAAGCAGGCACTCTTAAGGTCTTGAAGGGTTTACTAGTTACTCTGAAGGGCATCGGAAGCGATGGGATGTATACATTGTTAGGAAGCACTATGATAGGGAATACAACTACTGCATCAGTAGCAGATGTGGATAAAACCAAACTCTGGCATAGGAAGCTAGCCCATGTCTCATAAAGAGGACTCCAAGAAATGCATAAACAGAATCTATTTTACGGTGACCGTTTGAGCAAGATGGATTTATGGGAACACTGTGTTTTTAGGAAATCATGTAGAGTGAAGTTCAACAAGACTGTGTACAGAACTAAAGAGACTTTGAGTTACATACATTCAGACTTGTGGGGTCATGCTAGAACTGAAACTCTAGGAGGAGGCAAATACTTTGTCACATTTATAGATGACTTCTCAAGGAAAGTGTGGTTATATGTTCTAAAGTCCCAAACTGAAGTCTTACATAAGTTTAAGGACTGGAAAATGATGGTTGAGTTACAAACTGGAAAGCCAGCGAAAAAGCTTTGAACTGATAATGGTTTAGAGTATCTAAATGATGAGTTTAACAGCTTTTGCACTGATCAGGGCATTGAAAGACATAAGACTGTAACATATACACCTCAACAAAATGGTTTGTCATAGAAAATGAATAAGACACTCCTTGAGAGGGTAAGATGCATGTTGTCAAGTGCAAAATTGCCTAAGAAATTCTGGGGAGAAACAGCTAACACTGCTGCCTACCTGATAAACAGAAGTCCTTCAGCAACAATTGACTTTAAAACACTTGAAGAACTATGGACTGAAATCACACCAGATCTCAAACATCTAAGGGTGTTTGGGTGTGTTGCTTATGCACACACAAAGCAAGATAAGCTTGAACCAAGAGCCAAGAAGTGTATGTTTCTTGGCTATCCTGATGGTGTGAATGGTTATAAACTATGGTGCCATGAAAGAAGCTCTTTCAAGATGTTTTAGGAAGCTCACACAGAACAAACAGTGATGAAGTTAGAATTGAGCTGGAATTTAGAGGTTCTGATTGCTCTCACCAGCAACAAAATGATGAGAACAATATGCAAGATGATACTTCGGATGGAGAATAAATCTATCAAGATCAACAAGATCTAAATGGTTACCAGCTGGCCAAAGATAGAAAGAGGAGGAATCACATAGCACCTGTGAGGTATGGGTATGCAAACCTAATTTCCTGTGCACTTCTGGTTCTGAAGATATGTGTGATTCAGAACCAAGAAATTTTAAGGAGGCAATCTCCAGAAAGATAGAAATTAGTGGTTGACAGCTATGAATGAAGAGATGAGATCTCTTAAGGTAAACCAGACATGGACACTCGTGGACAGACCTGCAAAACAGAAAATTGTAGGGTGCAAGTGGGTGTTCAAGAAGAAAGATAGTGTACTTGACCAATCAAAACCAATGTATAAGGAAAGACTTATAGCAAAGCGGTTTACTCAATGTGAGGGTATAGACTACAATGAAATCTACTCACCAGTAGTGAAGCATACCTCAATAAGGGTATTGTTGGCCTTAGTCACTTATTTTATATGGACCTCCAACAAATGGATAAAAAGACATCATTTCTTCATGGAAACCTTGAGGAACAATTATTCATGTCACAACCAGAGGGTTTTGAAAGTGGAGAAAAGGAGAATAAGGTATGTTTACTTCATAAGTCTCTATATGTTTAAAACAGTCCGCTAGGCAATGGTATCTCAGAATTGATGAATTTATACTGAAAAATGGATATAACATAAGCATGTTTGATAGCTGTGTTTATTTCAAATGGGTCACTGTGAGGGTAGGGATTTTCTTACTCTGATATGTAGATGATACGCTTATAGCATCTACAGACTCTATTAAAATACCAAAGCTGAAAAAGAGCTTAGCAGTGAATTCGAAATGAAGGATTTAGGTGCAGTAAAAAGGATTCTAGGCATGGAAATATCAAGAAACAAAAAGAATGGCACTTCGTTTATTTTACAAGGTAACTACATTTTTAAGATTCTTGATAGGTTTGGAATGAAAAACTCAAAGGCAGTCCAAGCACCTTTAGCATCACACTTTAAGTTGTCTTCTGATATGTCACCTGTTAGCAGTTAAGAAAGATCTGAGATGTGTAAGATACCTTATTCCGGTGCAGTTGGTAGTTGGTTTGCACAAGGCCAGATCTTACATATGTAGCAAGTATAGTCAGCTAGTTTATGGAAAATCCAGGGAATGGTCATTGACAGGCAGTAAAATGAAACTTTAGGTACTTGAGAGGTACAAGTATGTATGGCTTAACCTACCAAAAGAGTCAAGATGATGATGAAGGTCTGATAGGATTTATTGATTTAGATTTTACAAGGGATTTAGACAAAAGAATGTCTCTTATTGGTTTTGTATTCAAACTTTTTGAATGTACTGTGAGTTGGAAGGAAAATTTGCAAACTATTGTAGCTCTTTTAACCACTGAGGCAAAATATATAGCTCTGACAGAGGCCATAAAGAAAGCGTTGTGGTTACAAGGGCTAGTGAGAGAGTTTGGTATAAAATAGCAACAAGTTAAGGTGTTTTGCGATAATCAAAGCACCATACACTTGAGTAAGAATCAAATGTTTCATGAGATAACAAAGCACATTGAGATCAAATTTCATTTCATCAGAGAACTGATACAGGGAGGTAAGGTTAAGGTGGAAAAGATTCATATTAAAGACAATCATGCAGTCATACTAACTAAATCAGTAACAGGAATCAAGTTTAAGAAATATTTGAGCTTGATTAAGGTTACTGATAAGATTACAAACTGAGAAGTTAGTAGAGCTGATGTGAATATCTCTATAAATGAAGGTGATAAGCTCATTAAGAGTCAAGGTAGAAAAATGTAAGTGGTGACTCATCAATGAGCTAGCAGTGTGCTGGCATTGTTGTTTAACAAATGTTAAGGTCGCAGAGTTAGCTAAGAAATGCAACTGGAGCCTTATTATTGGCTAGAGAAGCATCTTGCAATGATTGCTAATGGTGCATTACGGTTAGAGCCAAGTTTTAAGAGAGTTTTTTGTTCTCTCTGAAAATGTGAGAGATAAAGGGGAGAGACATAAAAACAAAGAAAATGCTACGTGAAGAAGACGACTCCATGACAGTGTGAATCAAGCTCGAGCAAGTTATAGAGCACGTGTTGAAGCATTCTTCAGTAAGGAGTCTTTCTTCAGTTTACTTTCTAATCATTTTTGTAGTGTGATCTCATGTAAATACACGTTGTTCATAATAGAGAGAGATTGATTTCTACTGCTAGATGTAGGCTCACTAGTTGTGAACTGAACCAGGATAAATTCTCTGTGTTTCTCTTCCTCTTTCCTTTCTATTTTAATTTACTGTTCTTGATACTTGATATGACTCTGTGTCAAGCTTGTGTGTGCTAATATTTTATTGCTTTTATTCACTTCAAAACTGAAAAAGGTCGGTGGCCTAGAAGCCTAAGCCCTTAGAAGCTGGAGAAACCTTCTCTTTAAAATGTGAAAAAGAAATGAGTAATGATCATGGCCTAAAAGCCTAAGTCACCAAAAGTGGAACAAAAACCACTCTAAAATGGAAAACGAGTCGATGATTTGATAGCCTAAAACCTTGAGAACGGGGACGCCTACTCTCTAAAAAGAAAATCAAAACTAAAAAATGGTCAGCGGCCTAGAAGCCTAAGCCTTTGAGAGCGAGAGAAACATTTTCTCTAAAATGTGGAAAAGAGGTCGGGGCCTAGAAGCTTAAGCCCTTGGGAGCGGGAGAAATCTTCTCTTTAAAAACCAAAAAAAGAAGGGGGTCGGCAGCCTAGAAGTCTAAGCCCTTAAGAGAGGAAAAAACCTTCTCTTTAAAATGTGAAAAGTAAAGAAACGAAACACAATGGAAGCAGGAAAGACTCATCCGCTCTAAACGGGTGAGTGCTTTGAATTATGTTTTAAAACTTATAAATTGATGTTTAGAATAACTTGAAATAATGCTTTGAATTACTAAAGTCTAAACTTAAATTGTTGTTTAGAAAATCTTGTATTAATGCTTTGAATTACTGAAATCTGAACTTAGATTGATGTTTAGAATAATTTGGAAACTTAGAAATTGCTATGTGCTGAGTTACTTAATTTGAAAAAAAAATTATTTGGTTGAAAAGTGTTGAAAGAATGAGTCCTAAGTTCTACTCACTCAAATCTTGCTAAATATAAAATATAAAACAAATGAAACACGCCAATAAGAAAAAGACATTTCATTGATAAAAAGGGAAGGTACAAAAAAGAGAAAAGTAAACTGCAGAAGGAAAGCTAAGACTCGTCGATACAAACGACTTCAGTGGCAGGAGGGTTGGCAGCATCATCATCAGCAACCAGAATGGTGGAGTCTTCACCAGGAGGAATGGTGGAATTTTCAGCTACGGGAACTGAGGCATCTTCGGCAATGGGATCATCCTCAAGAGAAACGTTTGGAGGGTGGTTTTCCTTCCCATCCTCATAGCCTACCAGATAGACCTTCTTCTCAACCTTATCGAACAAAGTCGGATAGATGTCCTCGGTCTCTCTCTCTCTCTCCACTCATCTTCCTCTCGAGCCACCTCAGCAGCAGTCAACCTATCTTCCACGATCGCCAGGTTCTCATAGGAAGTGGCCTAACACCTCTCAGACTCTTCAAGTGCTTCCTTGGTGGCCTTCAAGGAATCCCCAAGCTTGCAGAACTTCACTGCCGCAGCTGCTGCCTCTCAGGATAAATCCTCAACTAAGCTGATGTTCGGCTTCCCACTTCGTGAGTCACTCAATTTCAGCCTTCTGAATCTTGAGGACCCCACAACAGCTTTCAACCGCCCTTTTCCATAGGGCAACTATCTGTTCATTGGCAAAAAAGTGCTCTTGGAGGCTGTTATGGAAAATGATGGCCTGCAGAAAAGAATAAGAGAAAATTGAAATGTTTAGCCAGCAAAAGAAGAATAATGAGTAAAGAAAGTTAGAAAATGAATGAGTATACATTACTCATTCATTAAACCATGACTGAGCGAGCAGAACTGATTCCCGACTGACATTCCACTAGCAGTGGCCATGTCCATATTAGACAGGACCTCGCGAAGCACAATATGTGCAGAACGGGGGTCGTTGAGGAAGTTGAAAAAAGTAACTTGTGGAACCCTGCGGAAGTTTCTCCAACTCCACAAAGAAGGGTCCTCCCATTCGCCCTGAGTGCCAGATGAGTGGACATTAGACGAGTCTAGCGGAGGAGGGGGCGGACTAGAAGAGGACCGTTGCTAGGGAGCATCCGCTGGAACAACGAGAGCGAGGGGAATAGTTAAAGAGGAGGTAGGAGCAGCAGAAGGAAGACTTAAAACCTCCTGGGAAAAACTGGGGCCTCGCATCTCTGATGGACGTTCCTTTCTTCCTCGGACACGTCCCCAATAATGGTACTCCTCAAAAGTGCACGCCTCGACATAATGCTACTACAAGGTGTTGAAACAGACGCTCCCATTCTGCGTCTTCCCGTTCAGACCCAGAAGAAATAGATGTACTAGAAATAGAAATCAAAGGATGTGAAATGAGAATACCTAGTGGGATTTTAGAAGAAGATGAAGGAGATGATGTGGATGGTCACGCTGAAGGCAGAGCACTACACATAGGGGTGAAGCTTGGTTATCTTTCGGGATGAAAGCGACGTTGATTTCCCATCTCAGATCTAGGAGATTGTCCCAATCTCGTCCACGAATGTTGAACGAGACTGTGATCTTCTCTCTTGACTCCTGGGAAAGATATGGGGTTTGTTCCTTTTATTATCTATGAAGATAAATGAGTAGAAAGAAAGTCAGTAAAAAAATAAACAGAAATCAAAGAAGTAGGAACTAGAGCTCTGACGACTTACTGTAGACTCCCCATATACGAGGAATCGTCCAGCGGCCATCACAGTCTTAGTTTCGTCCTATTTGGAGAACATCCTGTTTCTAGCCTTTGCCCTCTTTTGGGATCACAGTGATCATTTTTATTTTTTCAGCACCAGGGCGAGGGACCAGATAGTAACACTTAGACTCGGCACGGTACTTGATGTTATAGCACGCCCTAAGTTCATCTACTCCTAAACCTAAGCCATACCTCCTATTCAAGGCTTCAAAACTAAAGTTATATACATAAGGCTTAAGGTTATTTGGTATACAGGGATGGCCTGCGGCCTAACTTTCAACTAGACCACACATTACGTCTGAGGGAAAGGCGTCAAAGTGGGAATCTAGGAAATGTCCTAGCTCAGCCTGGTTTCTGACCAAAGGTACCAGGGGCTTAAACTTAGAAGTATTTTCTCGCGCCATAGATGAAGGGGAAATCATTTCAAACAAGAAAATGAAGAAGAAAAAGATAATAGGGGAGAATATCTTACATCAAACGAAGATAGGAAGAAATAAAATAAGAGAATCATTAAAATAGGTTCCGGGATAAAAATAAAGAAGAAGAAAATGAAAAGCGCGCCATAAATTTCTTTAAAAACGAGAATCCAAAAGGAATTTTTCTGTAAAGGGCGCGACTAAAAAGACATAACCGTCACTAACGTCAACGAATGGCACGACGACAGGTGGGAAAAGGAGCAGAAAGAAAGCACGCATCACCCAAAACAATTGAAAACGGGAAGCGAAGCGCCATTGCAGGCAAAACGCACGCCTTCCTTGATTTAATTAACTATTATATATATTTGTTGTTATTTTCAAAGAAGTGCAGGTTTCTGAGAGAAGACAAAGCATCTTTGAAAAAGCGCATGTAAATCAAGGGGTCCTCATCATTACACATTAATAAAATTTATTGATTATAATGGGGGGAAATGAATAGGGAAAAACCCACCCAAGACATGTGTACAGAAAGAACGAATCCTAAGAAGACGCGTGGGCCATGAACATGGAAAGATTGGGGGCTAAGCGGGAAAGAACGCAGAAGTGGTGGACCTCGTTAGAGCGGAAATGAATGGTGAAGCGGGAGGCCTCGTCAAAATTGGAAGATCCCAGAAGGGGGAAACCCAGTCAGAACGGTGAAGAATGTTGAAGCGGGAAATCTCGTCAGAGTGTGAAAGAATGCTGAAGCGGGAGACATCGTCAGAGCGGGAAAGAACATTGAAGCAGAAAGCCTCGTCAGAAAGGGAAGATACCAGAAGTGGGAGACCTCGTTAGAGTGGGAAAGAACGTTGAAGCGGGAGATCTCGTCGGAGTGGAAAAGAACGTTGAAGCGAGAGACCTCGTCAAAATGGGATAGAACGTTGAAGTGGGAGACCTCGCTAGAACGAGAAAGGAAGGAAGAGAAGAAGAACGGAGACAGGAGAAAAGACCCAAGATGACAGACAAGTGACAGTGATTGATTTAGTAAAAGATGAAAATACTCAGATGATACAGATTGATAGACCACCAAGTGACTGTGACTGATTGGCTCGAAGCCATAAGAAATCACCAAGTGGTCGTGATTGATTGACGAATGAGCAAGACAAAAATGAGAAAATGGGCCATACCTAGCAGCATGACCCCCACGAATGGGTGTGATTCCTAAGAATAATGAGTGCTTCCTTTTATATTATTATTTTAATTTACTCATGGGATTTGGAAAATCTATATAAAGGCCGATGTACTAGAGGAAGAACAGATTCAATTCAACTAAGAATGAAAACCCTGAGATTCTCTAAAAACTTCTCTTACTCTTAAATTCTCCTCCCATTCTTTTTTATTATTTATAAAAAATTAGACATGATCATTATTCTCCTGGCTAAACATAAAAATCCTTTACAATGCACTCGCAATTAGAGTGTTAAATTTCACAAGACTCGTATACCCCTGAATAAAATGGTGTAGTTGTGCGCAAAAATCGCCATATATGTGTGTTGCCTGATGTCATATAAAGGGTTTAATAGGGTGTCTAGTTGGATCTTGGGGGAAGACTCATTTAGCTGCTTTCCATCTTAAAAGCCTTCTTTTCCTATTTGTCCTGTAGTTTTTTGTTGCGTCTACTTTGTTCAAGACAAGGTCTTTCTTGAACAAAGTTGGATAAGCCAGATCAATGTGCTTTTATGGTTACTCTACCAAGACAAGGGGTATTGGTGCTATAATCCCTCCACTCAGCACTTTGACCACGACTTGGATGAGATCTTCTTAGAGGAAACCCTTTTCTTTAGCAAGTCGAACGTTCGTAAGTCTGATCTCTCACATGTTGTATCCTTATCTTGTTCCTATTTGGATCACTTGGAGTCGCATGTAGAGAGAGGGTGAGATGAGAGAGACAGCTGATAGAGAGAGATAGCTGAGAGAAACAGAGAAAGATGATTTACTACCTAGAGAGACCATATTGTCAATGGAGAGAGACCACTGAGAGTAGATTGTCAAGCTAAGAGAGAGAGATAGTGTCGAGATGAAGAGAATGTCTAGGTTTCTTGCCACACTGAGAGCAGATTGTCGAGTACGAGAGAGAGACCAGACCACACCGAGAGCAGATCATCATCAAACTGAGGAGAAAGACCTGGCAAAGAGAGAGACATAGTGATATCATCGAAGCAGCTTCAAGCTTAGGGAGAGGACCAACCTGAAAAGAGAGACAAAGTGTAGGCGATTGACAAAGTGAAGAGAGAGACAAAATGTGTTTAATTTGATGTCATTTTCATTTGGAATGAATTTCACCTCAATTTCATGTCAATTTAGATTTGATTGTGGGGGTAGTGAAATACGAAGTTGCCACCCCTGTTTTTTTTTACAATGTCTTTTATAAGACTTTTTACTGAACCCTATAACTTAATCCTATAAAAGATCATAATTGTTGCAGTGAAATAACTTATTCCTATAAAATATCATAATTGTTGTAGTGAAAATTGGGAGAAAGGTGGTTCCATTATGAGTTCAGATAGGGAAAAAGGTAATGTTATCTAATCTGTAACTAAATGGTGCTCATCTAAACAACGTATAACTTAACTATTACTTAAAATTTATGTAAAATATTGATGGTATAATTTCTTGTGGTCCTAACTTTATGAATTTTCCCTTGTTGATTCTTTGTCTCTTTCAGATAATGCATGATTATTTTATTATTGTTCACCTTTACTCATAGAATTCTCCGATATTATTAATGGCATGTGTTGGTAGTTTCTCCTACTTTTCAGCTTTAATTCTGGTTTCACTTAAAGCTCTATGTTATTTCAAAATTAGTAGTACAACTACAGAATGTGAAGAGGGGGGGGGGGGGGGGGGGNGGGGGGGGGGGAGGTGCTATAAGTTACACAATATTTTGAACGAAAGAAAAAGAAATTATAGCAGAAGGTATATATGGCCTGAAGGACTAACAATGACACATAGTGTGTGACAAAAAAATCAAACAGAAATTTAAGATTTTTTTTGCTAGTGCAGAAGGTATTGGAGATGAACATGAAACTGGAAAACAAGACAAAGGTTCTGATTGTTATGGGGCTTTTGAGGTGTAAGTTTTGTTTGGAAGCTATTGGATGTACACAAACAGAGTATTAATCATTTTGAATAATAGGTTTTAATATAAGCATAATTATCAACTTTCTTGGTTTGGAGTTTTCTGCAACTACTTGGAGCTACGAGTTTGAACTACAGATCATCACATTGGTAGGCTGTGAAAGTGAAACTACTAATCTGCCCTGTTTTCAAGCATTCTAATGCTTTGGATCTTTGCCCTTTCAAATTACTACAACTTTATGTATAGATTTGCCCCATTAATTAAAGACATAGACACCTAACTTTTTTCATTTAAATGGTGCAGCTCCTAAAAAGGCCTTTTAGCTATTCACCATCCAAAAATAGTGCGACATTAACGAGAGAGAGTATTTTTTATATCACATTTAAGTCTCTGAATCATCAATGGGTGGGAAGTTATATTATTAAAATTAAAAGAGATGTCCGTATAATTAAGATAAAATACTAGTGAGTTTGATATGTAATTTACTGAAAAAAAAATCTTACAAAATAATAAAGATATTTATAATCATCTTTTGAGAATACACCTTACATACACCCTCAGATAAAAGATGCCTAAATTCATGTTTGCCTTCACATCTCATCTCCCAATTCCGCATCTCATTATTTAATGGCTTGAAAATAGAATATCCTATATTCCTATGTGTGTTTGATTTTCCAAGAATTGGAAAAGGATTTCAGGGTGCTTTTGTCCAAGAATCAAACTGCCAACTTTGTTTCTAGTCTACTAATGTTGTCCTAACTTCAAGTTCAAGGCTTCAACAATTCTATGCCAAACAAGTACAAAAATCCTACGTACTTCCAAAAACTTGATGATTCAAATTATTCCATTCATTCATGCCATACAAGCCATTGTCAAATAAGCAAAGTACTCCTACACAACATTTTTTTTTTGCCTTTTTCTAGTCTTTCTAGCCCATCTAAAAAAAGCTATGTTGGAAATTTTCTTCCTTGGTAAGGATCTACTTATCACTTTCTTGGTACTATAATCTATAATTCCTTATAAGTCAGTAACACTGCTATAATGGAGAAAATAAATAGAACCCAGATCATAAGTAAAAATTTGTCTTACCGAAAAAACTCGATACTGAAAATTCAATACTGCTCCAAGTTCCACATAAATAATGTGAAGCTTACGGCTCTTAGCCTACTAGGTAAGGAGGAGGGAGAGATGTATCAAACCCGGGGGAAGCCCTCCATATTCTAATTTTTTTTATTTTTTATACATAATAGTGGAGAAAAATTTGCACAACCATCAAATAAACTTTTACTTCCTCCTTTCAATTTGTAAAATAAAATATTAATATACCCTTTAAATTATGAAATTGTATACTATTTGTCTACTTTAAATTTATAAAATAATCAAATTATAGACTATTTATCTCATTCAAATTTATAAAAGTATCAAATTTGAACAAATACTCTTGTTTATTACTATATAAAATAACATGGGGTTTAAAAAAATGTTTCCCCCTTCTATAGATTTCTGGCCTCGTCCTTGCTGTCAGATAAGTATTCTCCTTCCGAACATTTATTTTAGTTACTCTATAGTAGTACATGTGAATGTTTACGTAGATATAGATAAAAGTACTACTAACTTCTCGTTTGTTCATAAAGTTTAAATATCATAGGTGTATAATTGGTAATATATATTTAGAGATTGTACGATGAATCTCCGTATCTAGTTTTGAAACAACTATGAACTCTACTGTTTAATCTACACCAGTTATTGCACTTGATCAGTTCATTCAACATAGGTGTATAATTTTCGTGAATTCAAGAATCAACTTATTATTTTTCTTCAAAATATGCATCGAACATTATATTTAATAAACACGTGACAACAAATTAGAAAGAATAACACCGAGTTTTCAATATTTCTAGAATACTGAAAAGATTTTCCCAAATCAGACATTTCGACATGGCATAGTTATTGTTTAATAATCATAGTTATCAGTATATAAATATACTTACTGTTTCATTGCAGACTTTGTTAACAATCACTAGCCAACCTATCTGTCACTTTTCTAGATCATGAGCTGTATAGAGAGATCAGAATTGATCCATTCTCAACCTAAAGAACAAACAGGGAATTCTCATGGAAATGAAGGAAAAAGAGCGATGAATTCACCAAAGAGGCCAAACAACAAAGGAAGAAGATATCTTGGAGTGAGACAAAGGCCATCAGGGAGATGGGTAGCTGAAATCAAAGACTCCTCACCGAAGCTAAGGCTATGGTTGGGTACTTATGACAGAGCAGAAGAAGCTGCTTTGGCTTATGACAGAGCTGCAAGGCTTCTCAGAGGGAGAAATGCAAAGACAAATTTCCCATGTGAGAGAATCATCGGTATTCATGAAGAGAATTGTAGCTTATTGGGAAAAAACCCAAGGCTTTATCAACTTCTTCAGCATGCATTAATGAAAAATCATCATTCCTTTACATCAAATACACCCAATAATATCATTCCATTACAGAATTGGAATATTGGAGAAGTTGATTCAATCGTGTCTGATCCACTTGTGGAAGAAACTATAGTTTGTTCTTCACCTTCTGAAGATGGGTTTGGGTTTTGTGGATTTTCAGGTGGGAGTTGTTCTAAGGTTTATTCTTCTGTATTTGTCGCTCCTTCTTTCAGTTCTTCTGTAACAAATGATCAACAGTATTAGTCTTTTTTTTATGAACGTCTGTCTGTGTCAGAAGGTGTACGCAACTTGTGGATCTGTTCAAGTATGGGAAATGTGAGTATAATATTTGTGGATTTTCTCTTCTTAATGTTGATTTTTTGTTGGTCAATGAAGGGAGACATATAGCTATTGAAGCTTGAGTTGTTATCTTCCAATGATTCTACTTGTTTGTTGCATATATGCACAATATTTTTTCCTCGGCTGTTATTTTTCCATCCCAGCATGTTTTCTTTTCCCAGGAAAAGAAATCCCAAGAATCAAGATGGCGTTTAATTAAGAAATAATGGGTATTTATTCCAAGAAGATCGATTTATTCATATTGTAACTATCTGATTGAATCTCATATCGTTATATTGAGGCATCGCATGCATGCTTATAAGTACTTGGGAATTCTCCCCTTGCAAATCAGTTTCTAGGGAGTGAGTTTTCCTAAAAGATACCAAGGAAGAGTTAAAGAGCATAATGAAATATCTTGCAACAGTTTGAAAAAGAACGTCACCTACGGTTGACACAGTGAAACAAATTCAAAGAAAAAGGAGGAGTTTATACGCACAAGTCTAGCCCTAACACACGGAAATTTGGCTGCAAACCACAAAACGTTACATATGTGAAAAAATACAAAAAATAGTCTTGTATTTGAAGGACCGTATTTGAAAATGCCTGTTTGGTAGGTTTTCCTAAGAATAGTTCTCTAAATGGAATCTCAAAAATTGTTTTGCGCTATTTTCAAAGAATAAAATTGTTTGGTGAGGGAACGAAAAGACTTTTATCTGTTTCGAAAAATTGAAAACTTTGGGTGCCAAATACTTACAGAAAATAATTGTGGAGAACAATTCCTAGAAATAATTTCTGGAAAAAGGGAAATGGAGATTCTAGACTTGTTTTCAAAGCTCTTCTCTAGAAAAGTGTTTTGGAATTCATGCTGCTAAACAAATTTTCTTTCACTGAAAACAGTTTTTGATTTTCACTGATAGAAAATTAGTTATTCCAATACTCACTCTTCCATAGTTGATTTTGTTACAGGTGATGATGAGAGGTATGAGTTAGCTAGGTGAATTAGTAGAAGAATTTAGGATTTTTCATTTTATGTTTAGCTATGGATTTAATCAAGGGATTCATTATGTCGTAGTTATTTGATGAGTTTACTACTTATTACATCTTTCTATGAATAAGGATGGTTTAAGTATTTACATTAACTTGGCATGTTGACTTTAATACGAAGTTTAATACAATTTATTGAGGTTCTTTTAAAATAAACATGCTAATGATTTATTGCTTCCACTACTTAACCACAAGTACTTTGACTAGGGCAAAGTTTTTGAATTAAAAAATTTCCTAAGTTAGGGTTTCAATCAAATTGAGGATTTGAATTAAGAAATTACGGTCATGGCTTACCCTCGGGAATCGATGCATTATAGTTTGGTATCAGAGTTAGGGATATAGATTCTATATACTTTTCGTAAATATATGGAATGTCACTCACATTCCTTCTCCCTCACCTTACACACCAGGTATGCACGTCAAAAATGTTTTAGTTATTGTTTTAGTATAATATGCTTTTGTTTGAATAAGACATGTAATGTTATATTTACTGTCATTTGTATGCTTTAATGACTAGACATGTTGGCAAGCCATGAGTATTCTTGATCTAGTATGATGGCTCTCACAAAGGAACAACAATAACTGCGTACCCGACAAGCTAACCAACTGGGGACTACACTTAAGGTGATTCAAGAACTCATTGGATTGTTGAGGCACACAGTGACAACTCGTCCAACACAACAACTAATGCCGATTGACGTGTAATTGTTACAGACATTCAACAGGCTAAATCCACTAAAATTTGGTAGGAATGCAGACAATCCACTTCAGGCTGATGATGGATGGCTAAGTTAGGGAAGATCTTTTGGTATATGAGGTGCTTAGACGTTCAGAAAGTGGAATGTGCAATTTTCATGATGGAGTGAGAAGCATGTAAATGGTAGGAGCTCACATAGAAAGCTTATGGCGTCGAGTGTCATCTAGTGACGTGAGATAGGTTCAATGACCTTTTTTGAAAAATACTTCTCAGTAACTGTTAGAGTTGATAAGGAATCTAAGTTTATTAAGTTGGTACATGGGCGATATGATGGTCACAGAGTACAAGATGAAGTTTGAAGAAGGTATTCGCTATGCAACGGATTATGTTGATAACGAGCTCAGGAAGATCCAACTGTTTGAAAGGGGCCTCCGTCCTGAGAGCAATGGTCTCGTGGCCTCCATAAGCATACCACATACGCAGCTAAAGATGAAGCTGCATTGATTATGGAAAGGAGTAATTCTCCCAGGTTACTACCATGGTCGGAGCAGTCATTTCATTTTAAGAGGAAACCTCATAATGCCCACCCAGGGCAACAAAATATGAAAAATCATGCCACATGATCTAATCCAATGTGCACCACTTGCAACAAGAACCATGGGGAGTAGTGTTGTAAGCGGAGAAATGCTTGTTTCGAGTGTGGGAAAATTGGACAGTACCCCATACAGTATCCTTTGGCGACTCAAGGTCATAATAGTAGCACGATTGTTGACAAGGCAAAAGGAATGGATTTGCTTTGACTCACCAGGAAGCTAAGGAGTCAAATATGGTTTTGTAGGTACACTTCTTGTACTAAGGCATTCGACTTTTATGTCGATTGATTCTAGATCTACGCATTCATTCCTTACTACCTATTGTGCCCTTAGGCTTTAAATTGTGTGCATCCACACCTTTCATAGCTTCTCTCATTGATAACAAGGCAGTCGAGTCTTGTTCAGTGTCGATCGATATCATGTTATGGATGTTAGACTTATAATCCTATGGATGCATGACTTCGATGTAATATACATCTTAGGAATGGACTGATTTGTAGCTAACTATGACAACATAGATTGTTACCATAAACAAGTTCGATTCAAACCCATCAGCGACTACTGTTGAAAGTATCTCTGCCATTCGAAAAAAGAACCTTCTTGACTGTGGTAAAAAGAGTTACCTAGCTTGTGTTTTGGGTACTTCGAAGACACCAATCAATATTAGGTAAGTTCAAGTTTTTTGTGAGTTTTTTAAACATTTTTTCCAATGAGTTATTGGGACTTCCTCCCATCAAGAATTAGATTTCCACATTAAGGATACCTTTAGGATTTTCATTTCCTCATGTTAGACCAAGTGAAAGAAGAGCCATAGAGTGGGAGGTCAACCAAATCACAATCATCAACGTGATCCGCGAAATCTTCAATACCTCTTCTCTGATTTTCAGCTAGTAAAGTAAGAACCCCTTTGATATTTGATTGCATAAGTCATTCATTTGACTTTCCACTAATGTACCAAGGTAGGTTGGAAATGGTATGGATGAATCATAGCTCATTCTATAGGTCTTGCTTGTTTGTGAGAAACTGATGCTAGAGCATAGACTTATGTAGCCATACATTCCAAGTTGTGGTCTAGGGAATGTATTCTATAGTGATGGTCCAGGTTCCAATGTGAGTTGGGACAACCCTTTTTTATTTGATTAAATTAATCCAAGATCATATTGTTCATTGGGAATTAAGAGGGGAGAACGAGCAGACATCGAGATACCGGGCTCGAGGCTAAATAGAAGATAGGTTATTCCTTGGCTATTCCTCTTACTGTACATCCTGAGGGGAGGTTAAAAAAAGATGTTACAGAAGAGGAGTCCTTAGACCTCCCAAAAAGATAGCCATTTTTGGCAGGATCTCTTTCATTTACAAGGGACATAATTTAACATGAGTACAACTTTCCACCCCTATATGACCAGATCGAGGTGGTTAATCGGCTTGCCTTATATAATAGTTGTGGCCACAGCCCGAAGGAGCTTTAAGCACTTGTACCATAGGGGGCCTTTGGTGCTTCTATTATTTCACATAATCCAGGAACTTCCTAACGTTGCCATGATTCAGTTTGACCAACAGATCATGACGTGATACATCTTCATAATGAAAATAGAGACGAAGAAAGAACATCTACTAATATATTGGGGCTGCCAATCCTTGTTTTCTTTCAATCTCTATCTACCGAACATGGATGATACGAGATTTGATACATGGTTTGGCATACCAGATTTCATGGTAATGTATAATAAGTGAGTTGGCTCATAGCTATTTTTCTCTCTCCGGGTGACTGGATCGCCTCGACACTTGGGAATGAAGAAAAGAAGAAAGGAGGAAAGTGGTTCACTGGTGGAGTTTGTCTCTTGAAAATGGTTTTCTTTCTTTACTCCTTTTAAGGTAAGGTATTTTTCTCTATTTTTTTCATGGTATCAGAGCCAACAAGAGAATTGTGGTGCTGAAACAATAACTCAAAAAAACTGCTTGCTTGCGTAGAGAATCAAACTTTTCTTGTCTGCTTTTTATTTTTTTCTTTTATGACTGATAGAAATGAAATGGAAATTCGTTTGTTATATGCCCTATACCCAAAATTTGTGGTAGATCCTAACACAAATTTTTTTCATGGTCTTATCTTTGATATCGAATGCTACATATACCACATGGCTTCTGCTGACTTGAAAGAGCCTAAGGATCAACTTCAGGAATTATTAGATAAGGTTTTTATTTGTCCAAGTGTTTCACCTTGAGGAGCTCCAGTGCTATTTGTTAAGAAGAAAGATGGATCCATAAGGTTGTGCATTGACTACAAGGAGTTGAACCAAGTGACCATCAAGAATAAATATTATTTACAGCACATCGATGATTTATTTAATCAACTTTAATGAGGGTTATTATTCTCTATGATTAATTTGAGATCAGTCCACCATCAGTTGATGATACGGGATGAAGGTATCCGTACGGAAACATTCCATACTAGATACGGAAATTATGAGTTTGTGGTGATGTCATGTGATTTAACCAATGCTTCGACAATATTTATGGATCTGATGAACATGATGTTCATAGAGTACTTGGATTCCTTCATAATTGTTTTTATTGATGATATTCTAGTATACTCTATGACAGAGCTGAGCACATGGAACACCTTAGGATTATTTTATAGGCTTTAAGGCCACACAGATTGTATGCCAAGTTCCATAAGTGTGAGTTTCAAAGTCAACAAGTATCATTTCTTGGTCATGTGGTATCTCAAAATGGAATCTTCATTGACCATTCTAATACTGAAGCAGTGGTTAATTAGCCTTAACCGACTAAATTTGGGGAGGTTCGTTGAGAGTTTCCTAAAGGTCGTTGTTTCACTCACACGGTTGACTGAGAAGAATGTCACTTTTTCTTGGATGACTGATTGTGACAAATGTTCAGCCTTAAACAAAAATTAGTGTTGGCTCCAATTTTAATGATTCCAGATGGTGAGACTGACTCTACCATTTGCAGTGATACATCTAAGAGAGCTTTAGGTTTTGTTTTGATGCAACAAGGGAAAGTTAATTTTTATAGTTCTCGTCAGCTCAAGCCTTATGAGCAATTATCCTACAAACGACTTAGAATTGTTTGTAGTTGTTTTTTCCCTCAAGGTTTGGAGACATTACTTTTATGGTTGTAAGTGTTAGAATTTCACAGATCACAAGAGCCTTAAGTACCTTTTCACTAAAAAAAGCTTAATATGGGACAACGTCATTGGTTGGAACTTGTGAAGGACTATGACTGTGAGATTATTTATCACTCAGGGAAAGAAAATGTGGTAGCTGATGATTGAAGCTAGAAGTTATCATTCAACAACTCTTATCACATCTTAGAAGCATATTCTTGAGGATATTTAACAAGCTAAGGTTCAGGTTTTGTTAAGATATACTGTGGCTTAGTTAGCTCAAGTCACAGTTCAATCATCATTGCAGTGATGAATTATTCATGCACAGAACAGTGACTCTAAGTTTCTTTTAATCTACAAAGAGATAGTATCAGAGAAAAGACAAAGGGTTTGCCATCAGTGATGATTTATTCGCCACCATGGAAGGCTTTGTGTTTCAGATGACGCAATCACAAGGCAAGATTTACTTAGTGAGGCTAACAGTTCATCAGATGCAGTTCACCTAGACAATACTATAATGTCCCAGGAATGGTATAAATCATGTATCATTGAGTTTATCTGTAATTTCTTGACGTGTCAACAAAGGAAGGCTCAGAGACAATGACCATCTAAAGATGATGTTGGCTAATGAAAGCTTTTGGGTCCTGAATTCATTCAGTCTGCCAATGAAACTATTCAAAAAATCATATATAGAATAAAAGCTGCTCATAGTATGAAAAAAATTACGTATATGTCAGAAGAAAAGGAGTATGAACTCGAAGTGGGTGGCCATGTGTTTCTTAAGGTCGCTCCAATTAAGAGTGTTTTAAGTTTTGGTCGTCAGGGGAAGCTAAGTACCAGTTGGTCCTTTGGATATTTTAGATCATATCAATCCTTTAACCTATCAACTCACTTTATCACTAGCTTTTACAGGTGTTCACAATCTATTTCACATCTTAATGCTCCTTAAGTACGTGGATGATCCATCACATGTAACTAATTTTAAATCACTACAAGTTGGTGATAACCTTACTTATGAGGAGAAACCAGTCAGAATTCTAGAACGCAAGAATCATACACTTCACAACAGAACGGTCTAGTTAGTCAATGTTCGTTGGAGAAATCATCGATTTGAAGATGCAACTTGAGATTGGAAAGTGGAGATGCGTGCCTAGTATCTAGATTTATTTTGATAAGGTATACTCCTTTCAAGGGAGAAAGTTATTAAGAAGGGAAGAATATAATACCACATCACCCTCTGAGGGTAATTTTATAAATTATACATGTGTGTATATGTTATGGGTGTTTTCAAACTACCAGAAGCGCGACAACACGTGTTACACCACATTAAGGAGCTTGTAATAGAGGAAGTTTTGGAGGAAATGAGTTGACCTTACCTGATCAGTATCAAGGGTGCTTGGAATACACAAACTCAAACACACGTAAGAGGAGGAGGATCATCAAGATAGCTTAGGTAACCCCGAGCATGAGGTCATCATTACCTGTCAAAAGTAGCGCCCAACAGGTCCAATCATCACGATGAAATATTAAGATAGCCTTCGTCCAGTCAATTCAATATTTAATGTCTGTCACTTTATTATGTCAAATGTCACCTCTCTTCCGTCCCATCTAACAGAGGCATCGTGCCTTGTGAGGCTTCCCTAACACACTTTGAGAATGCTTATTCGACACACTTCCACTCACCTGAGGATCCAGTATAAATATACATGTTAAGCAATGAGAGAGGTTTGCCTTTGGCTCCCTAAGTAAAACTATGCTAAAATTCTATAAGGATATTGATTTAAGCATCAGAGTCCCATAAGTGGGGGATGAGCTCTTTCTCCCCCCTCCCGATTCTATAGGTTCCTTGTCTGTGTTTTACATATATCAGGGAATGAGTGGGAAACTATTTTGAAGAGATATTTCTCGAAGAATCACTTTTAAATTTTTCAGCCTTAACAGTTGGCGCCATCTGTGGAGATGACTATAAAGTCATCCCCATCGAAGCATTATAAGCCCTTTCTTTTCCTGTAACAGAGGATGAGTTCAGCATCCTACACCGATGAAATCTAGGATGGGAGTGAGGACTCACCCTTTCCCCCAGCGGAGGAAGGACCTTCTACAATCATAACGATCATATGATAAAGGAGGAAAGAAACAGTGGCCCCAATCCCTGAGGTAACCGGTAAAGGGAGGAAAGATGCGCTTTTACCGTCCAAATCGTAACGGTCTCTTACACATAAATGTTCCTCCTCTATGACTCAAAGGATCGCCAGAAAATAGCACTGCTCGGGGAACCCAGGACCAAAATGAAACTAGATGACAGATGACCAGGCTCTCCCTTTATAATGTTCTGGTTGGGGTAATCCCCAGAAGACAAAGGAGGAGAATAAAGCTGCCGGAGAGTGAACAAATGCGGAGGCCTCTAAAGGATCCACCGTGGATAGTGGGTGAGCAATTGCAAAATATGGAGGAAATATTGGTAAGACACCCTCCCCCTACTCTTTGGTGCCCTTTGTTTGGCCACCAACAATTAGGATGCTGAACTGGACAGTGGGTGCCCTAGTTGAACTATAAAGCCCCACGCCAATCCTCTATGAGTGAAATGTGAATCTAGGCTAGCCAACTCCCAACTCTTGCATCCCACATTGGGCTAAATGAAAGGACGATAGGCCACATCGAAGATGGTATACGGGCCCACAAACTAAGCCTAATTTTACGCCCCGATTAAGAAATGGGAATGGTCAAGACTTTTTATACCAATCTCCAAGGGGACCAAGCTCTTGACACCATGGGCATGCCTACGTAGTCCCCCTCTGACACCTACAACAAGGAAAATGAGCCAACGAAGAGGAATGACCGGGTGAATGGTCAACTACCCAGAAGATGGTCTGAAGAAGGACTCAGAAGACTAGGGTGATCAAGCTTTCTCCTGCCAGAACAGGTTGGCGAGGAAGGATCAGGACACCTCTCATTGAGTAGAATGTGGAGCTCTGAAGGTCATGTCATTGATGCGAAGACGTATCCCAAAAGGAAGAATAAACCAGACCCAACAAGGGATGGAATAACAGTTCGGGAAATGAGGAGTCTGACCTGATCTGGAGGCATACTGTCATACGCCATCTAAATCACAGAGGTCATTTGGATTCTGAGATGCTCTCGTCACAATGGAAGCAGCAAGACCAGAAGATATGAATTTAATAAATGCACATAAATTACATAAGATATTTTGGGAACAATTTTATGTGTTATAACAATCAACGCCCAAGAGTAACAGATGACGAGGATTGTACACTCGGCCACATTTATTGAATAAAAGAAAGCAAATAACTTTCTACGACGTACGACAAAAGATCAAAAAGTGATAACTAGTGAGCTGCTCTAGCCCACCAGTCATGATTAAATAAAAAGTGATGACTGATGAGGTGATCTAGCCCACCAGTCAGGATTGAATAAAATGTGTTGACTAGTGAGGTGCTCTAGCCCACCAATCGGGATTAAATAAAAAATGTTGACTGGTGAGCTGCTCTAACCCACCAATCGGAATTAAACAAGAAGTGATAACTGGTGAGGTGCTCTAGCCCACCAGTCGAGATTGAACAAAAAATGATGTTTGTTGAGCACCTCAGCTCGCCAGAAGGGATTCAAGGTCTAGCCATAGCAAGCACACATAGCTAGACATCAAGGAAAAAAGTGATATCTGCCGAGCACCCCAGATCATCAGATGGGATTCAAAGGTCTAGCCAGAGCAAGCACGCCTAGCTAGATATCAAGGTAAAAAGTGATGTCTGCCGAGCACCCCAGCTCGTTAGACGGGAGTCAAGGGTCTAGCTAGAGCAGGCACGCCTGGCTAGACATTAAGGTAAAAAGTGATGTCTGTCAAGCACCCTAGCTCGTCAGACGGGATTTAATGGTCTACCAAAGCAGACACACTTGGCTAGAAATCAAAGCAAAAAGTGAAGTTTGTCAAGTACCTCATCTCGTCAAACAAGATTCAAGGGTCTAGTGAGAGTAGGCACGTATGGCTAAACATCAAGGAAAAAGGAAATGTCTACCGAGCACCCCCAACTCGTCAGACGAGATTCAAGGGTCTAGCCAGACAGGCACGCCTGGCTTGACATCAAGGCAAAAGGTCATATATGTCAAGCACTAATGCTTACAAATAGGATCAAGGATCTAACCAGAGCAGACATGCCTAGCTAGATATGAAAAAGTAATTTATGCCAAGCTCTCATATCGCAGAGAGGATCAAGGATCTCGCCAACAAGAACGCCTCACTGATATCGACAAGTGGCATCCGCCGAACACTTGAGCTCATAAACGGGATCAAGGGTCTAGCCAGAGCAGGTGGTTCTAACTAGATAACTAGGAAAGTAATAATTGTTGGGCACTCATGCCCATCCAACAGAGGTAAAGAAAAGCCTTAGCACAGACAATCTCGACACTAGGACTAAGGATATTTGTTGAGCATTATAGCTCCAAATAAGATCCTCTTATGAACACTTCTGCTCATGGACTTATCCAGAACAAGGACACCTAGATAGGTAACGAAGGGTGGGCCCCTTGGCCAAAAATCAAAGAAATTCAATCTACTTTGCCTACCCAGGAAAAAGCTCAGCTAGAAGGAAGCACGCTTGAATAAATGACAAAGGGCAACCCCCTAATGTGAGCGAAAGGTTCGCCCGACCAAACCTCTAGGATAAGAGCATGAAAGGCTTCTTAAAGTTCACGACAGGTCTTTAGGACCTCTGATCTATAGAGGACGAAATATGTTGGACAAGATAAAGTCCACCAAAAAACCAATGCGCTTTAAGGCCCACTCCAACTTGGGATCATGAGCTCGAGTCAATAATAGTTCTTAGGATGCAACAATCAGCATAATAGCCAGAACAACTACACAACTCAGGATAAAGGTCTCGTCCAGACTAAGTTAGCGATCCACTGAGGAAAAGAAACATCAACTTCTCCCGCATGGTGAACAAAGAAGGGGGACACTATCCCATTTAAGACAATCTCAAAGGACATGATTACAAGGGTTGCCTTACCCACTCTTGAAGCATGCTGCGATAAGCGGGTGAGGGTCTGAAAGGACAGAGGTGATAAAAGATGGGAATGGATCACAACGAGTAAATTTACTTCATTACAAATTGGGGATTAAGGCTACCGACTGGATTACAGACCCATATTAAGGGTAAAGTCTTTACCATCAGGGGCCAGTAACTAACACAGATAAAGGATTCGCCGAACTGACTTATCGACGGTAGGAAAATCATCGTGAATGGAACATCGATGACTTTAAGGCATGACATAAATGGAAGCGCAAGTCATAATAATGAGAAGGATCTTGAAGGGGAACCTCCAGAGCAGAGGAAACCCCAGAAGGGGAAAGATTAATATTCTTCCTAGAAGAAGAGTCAGGGGCAAGAGTGATGATTAACAAGAGCTTTGACACTATGAAGGAGGGGAGGATGAAAGAAATAAGGAGGAAGCCGCTTATTTATAGGCATAGAGTAGGGAAACTGCCCTCTTAATGGGCATTAAAGGGGGTCGTGATGGTGATTGTTGAGGCTACAATCAATGAGTAGGCATCGGAAGACCAAACGTCATCTAATCAACTACAAGGATGAAGCGATGCGTCAGGAATAAAGTGACATATCATTAAGTCATATTCATCGTTAACGACCCTCACCATCCTTTATGCGCAACTCCGCGCCACTAATGCTTCCACTCCCGAATGGGTAATGGTCCCTGAAGCATAGAAAAGGAAAAATGACGCGCGGGCAACATATGAGTCATGACAAAAAGATTAGGTAACTGATCCCATTCGGTGCAACCTCCTTCAATGAATAAAGGCACAAGCGTGAGATGCCCAGAGCGAGTAATGAAGTGTACCGCCATATTGAGGTAGCTCAGATGCGGAGCTCAGACAATGAAGTCTTCAGACCCAGTACATAAAGCCACCCAAGTCCCCGACTGGGGGTAACTGTCGTGGGTGTTTTCCCAACCACCAATAGCATGACGGCACATGTTACGCCACACTAAGGAACTCGCAACAAAAGAAGTTCAGAGCAAAGGATATGACCTTACCTAATTAGTATCAAGCGTGCTCAGCATACACAAACTCAAGCATATGAAAGAGCAAGAGGCTCATCAAGAAAGCTCAGGTAACCCCGAGCATGAGGTCATCATGACCTGCCAAAAGTAGCCCCCAACAAGTCCAATCGTCATGAAAAAATATCATGATAGCCTCCGTCAAGTCATTACGGCATTTAATGTCCGTCACTTTATGTTAAAGGTCACCTCCCTTCCATCCCATCGAAGACATGCATCGTGCCTTGTGAGACTTCCCCATCACGCCCGAGAATCCAGGTATATATATATATATGTTAAACAACGAAAGAGGTATGCCTTTGTCTCCTTAAGCAAAACTATGCTAAAAGTTTACAAGGATATTGACTTAGGAATCAGAGGCCCTTAGACGGGGGACCCCTCTCGAGGTTCTATGGCTCACTGTCTGTGTTTTGCACATACCAGGAAAGGAGCGGAAAACTATAATAAAAGAAGATCGCTCAAAGAATCATTGTTGAAGTTTTGGTCCTCAATATTATACATGCCCATTACCCTCATTCTCCCTTGTTTGACGCCATCTCTGCCCATATATCTCGTCGTCGCCGCTTGTGACTTCTCTAGTGAATTTTCTCTCATATTTTGTTCTTCTTTATTTTCTTTCCTCCTGGCATTGTTTTCCCCTGCCTTTATGATTTGTCTTTTTTTTGTCTCTGCACTTTCCTTTTCCCTCTAATCATAGCCACTTAGTTGTTATCACCAATTAGTAGCAGCGTTAGCATTTCGGCTCATCGTCGATAAGCTTTTTCTCCTTTCTCTCTCTATTTATTTTTTGTTTTCTGTTTCTTTGAATCCTTGCTCTTTATTTTCCTCTTTGACTCTCTCTCTCCCCTTCAGTCATTCTCTCTCTCCATTTCTTACTCTTCACCATGTTTGGACTGATTGAGAGCTAAAACATCGATGATGCTTATCTTCCCTCCTCCCTATTTTTCTTTATGCTCGTAGAAAATTGGGTCTTGTGGCCCAATTAATAAAAAGATTTTCATCTCAGAAAATACCATTTTGGCTCATATCACCCATTTTAATTTAATGCATGTTTATACTTTCATTATAGCATAAAAATTATTAGAATATATGGTGATCGGAAATGTTTAGATTTCCGGCCAATATTTGTAAGTATCTTCTTATTGATCTAGGTAAGTGGGCTTACACGGTGATGTAACTCCTTTGTCATGATATGTAAGGTCTATTTTCATTTAATATTGTTGAATTGTGTTATATATAATATTGATGCTTGTGACATTGTTTAAAGCTAGTTTTATGTGTTGTTATGTTGTGATTATGCTACAATGTGATGCCTAGTTGAGCATGATTGATTATGTTACACGTACTAGTTACATTATAAGTTCATGAATAAGTTGCATGCTTAGTCATGAATATGAAATATTGTGAATCATGAATTTAAATTAAGTAAAGTGATAATTCAACAAGAAGTGAACTTAGACATGCCCCTTAATTAACAAAAGACTAGACTATTCATGTCATGTTTCAACTATACAGTTGAGTGTCATCATACTCATGTCATCCTTTGAGGCTCAGGTAACCTTAAGTGACAACTTTACAACGCTTATTTGTCATGTTCATGTGCATGTTACATTTATGTTTATGTTCACATGTGAAACAATTTTGGTTAGTTATTAACTAGGCATTATGTCTAGTCGAGTTATGATTGTTAGATGCATGCATTCACGACACATGCTAAACATGAGATATGATAGGTCAAGCCATGATTAAGAATATTACTTGACTTCTATGATTATGTACACAAGTGAGTATGTTAAGTTAAATTATGATTACATACAATATATGATTCCATTTATGATATGTGGATGCATATAATTATGTGAGTTTACTTACAAACACTCAGTCTCACATAGTTGATTTTGTAACAGGTGATGACGAGTAATAGGAGTGAGGGATTGTCATGACCAGCTGAATTAGAAGAAGAAATTAGGATTTTCCAGTTTATTTTTAGCTTTGAATTTAAGCAAAGGATTCTTTATGCCGTTTTTCTATGAATAAAGATTTTAAGTTTTCAATACTTTTGCATGTTGACTTTCACATGAAGTTTAATATAATTTATTTATGTTAGTACCTAAAACATGTACGTGTGATAAACTAGACAATAAAAATTCAATTAAAACTCCAAAGTGAAAAAGTATTAAACATATAATGGTAGTTAAAAAGATGATATAGAGTATTGAGTGTTTGTAGAATTTATACAACATAATAAATTTCATTCAAATATATATAGACATTTCAAAAAATTCTAGTGTTTTTTATAGCAAATTTTAATCAAAAAAATTATATTTGATTTTTTTTATATTTTTTCTGTTGGAAATGCGACGGAAGCGTTGGGGCTTTTAAAAAGTTATAAAAATGAATATTTTTCGATAAAAGAAAATAAACGCGAAGCAACGGTTTTTAAAATAAAAAAGTTTATTGAAAACTCTTTTCAATCGGATACATTATATATTTATGTATTAAATCAAAGATATACATGAATATAAAATATATATATATATATATATATATATCTTATAGTTTAATCAACCGTCCTCGCAACCCAACGATCTTCTGTTCTCACGATCAACGGACTTCGAGATCCACACCAAGATCCTTCAAGCAAATCTCCAAACACACTAGAACATGTGTGGGCACGTAGAATATAGTAAGAACATTTTTCTGCCTCTAGATGTACTCAACATATAAGATCTAGAGATTTTCAGAGAATGAATAATTTTGTGAGACTAATCTCCAAGAGAATACAATAATTATTCCCACATAACTTTTTTATTAACTTTTTAATCTCAGAAAGCTTCACCTTTATAGCAACTGGGTTGTTAGCACATAAAATCCAGCACTGAGACCAATAGAATTATATATATATATATATATATATATATATATATAGGCACTCTAGTTTTTTAGGAATATACACAAAATGATAATTAATCATAAGATTGTCATTGTAATGGGACCCACTGTAACTGTGCACAGCTACAGTGCCACACGGTACTATAGTATTGCACGCCTAACTGTAGTGTCACGTGGCATTATAGTTGTTCATGTCAATTTCTGATTCTCACTGACATGTGACAATCCAACATACCATGTGGTAAATTCTGCAAATTAATTATTTATTTTAATCAAATAAATATTTAGATATCAGTTAATTCAAAATTAACCTATCTAATCTAGGGGTATGCACGGTTCAATTCGATCAATTAGTAAGGCGTTTTTATAATCGAACTGAATTCATCAGTTACATATATAACCAAATCGAGCCGAACTGGTGTAACCATGCGAACCGAACCGAATATAACCAAAGTAATCGATTCGGTTTGGTTACTTCTAACTGGTTCAACTGCACCCGTAAAACTTCTTAAAACAATAAGAATTTTAAACTAAAAAATCAAATATAGTTTCCATTACTCCATTAATTTTTAATATTATTAAATGCAAATATTCAACTCAATTACAATAATTAATAATATAAAATATATATTAAGAAAAGGTTGTACTCAGTTCTAACCGATTACAGAGCTATTGAGAAAAATAACCGAACCGAAAATGTGGTTATTAAAAATAACTGAACCAATTATAATTGCTATATTAAAAGAACCGACCAAACCGGTTTGGTTCGGTTCGAAAAAAATCTGCACACCCCTAATTTAATCATCCTATCAACTAGTTTATATGTTAGTGAGACCCACTGCAACTGTGCACAGCTGCAGTGCCACACGACACTACAATATTGCACTCATAACTGTAGTGCCACATGGAACTATAGTAGTGCATATCAATTTCTGATTCTCAATCAGTGATTGACATGTGACAGTCCAACATACCACATGAGAATTTCTGTAAATTAATTATTTATTTAATCACATAAATATTTGGATATCAGTTAATTTCAAATTAACTTATCTATTCATCTCTATCAACTAGTTTATCTATTAGTTTACAAATAACAAATTTAGTTGGTTCAAATTTTAAATTATTATCTTATATTAGTTTAACATTATCTAATTTCATAAATTAGATATACTGTGTCACTTATTGATAATTAGAAAACTAATCGATATAATTATTTTTATATAATTTCAAACAAATAATATAAATAATTTAATTAATTAATTTTTAATCAATTAAACACACATATTTATCTCATAATTATGTACTTACCCTAGAAATATAATTCCTTTTGTAAGTTAGTCATTTTCTCATGTACTGAAATATTCACACCCTAGACCGTGTGTACACATGTGACTTGGAAACTATGGACGTATAATCCTAAGTTCCAATAACCAGATTATTAATTAAATTTTTAATCAAATAATCTTATTTATTAATTTCATTAATACTCCACTATAAATATAGACACTCTTAGAGATTATAGAATATATTTACAGAGTATTCTCGAATAGTCTATTAATATAATTATTTCATGTAATTCTATCCTCCAATTATTGGTTCATAAATTAGAGCTGGTCAAAATTATTATTTCACCCTTCTAATTACCTTTTCATCCTTAAGTATCATTAATTCATTAGTGAATGACTAATTTATAATCGTATTATAAATCTGAGCTCAACAACCATTTTGTTCCAGATTTAACACTTAAGGGAACCAATATACGATCCGTTAGGAAAGCTTAGATTCTAAATCTAGTAAGATCATGTTCGCAGCCATTCATATCACTGAATCTCCAAAACAAAGTCACTAACTTGTTTTACAAACCTTAATGAGTGAATCAAAATATCCGGTAGGACATATATAGGAGTTCATGACTACTCAGGATTCAGACTGATCTACATATGATCTCAGATTGATGTGTAATAAATCTTTATGATAAACGATAAATTAATAAAGATATTAATTCACATCGATCATGTCATATGTAATCTTCTTATATAAAGTACATTTACTAAGATGCCTATCCACATCAATGATTCGGATCTAGATCACATGCATACATAATGTTTAGTGAATCGTACTAGCAACCATTCATTAAAGGTTCTATAATTTAATATGTTGCTGACAATTCTTTTCATTATCGATTATCTTAATCCTCTCATACTAATACAAGATCATAGTCTCATTCATAAATATAGAATTTTCAGATATTTATATAGATTATTCAACGATAATTTAGAAAAGAACAATTATAAGAAAAAATAATTTCATTAAATTTCATATTAAAATGACAATACATGCTTTGACGGCATTACCCCCAACAATCTTTCACTTGCCTTGAAGTAAATGTGGCATCTCTGTTAATCTCATATTTCGCACATGACCTCAAACGACTTCACAGGAAGTGTCTCGGTAAATGGGTCAGTCAGGTTCTATCCAACGTTATCACCATAACAGTCAGATCATCTTAGTGTATGATGCAGACGTCGACTTTCGACTATCCTTATCTGATTCTTAAGCAAGATATCCAGTGCGATTCAAGTCTCCACCTGAACGAACAAGCATATAGTTTCTCCTTCTCCTAATATACTTGAGAATGTACTCTACTGCAATCCAATGTTCTAAATCAGGATTTAAGTGATAATGACTAACAATTACTACTGCATAACAGGTGTCTGGTCTCGTACACAACATGATATACATGAGACTACAAATAGCTGAAGCATAAGGAACTTTTCTCATATCCTCTTCCTCCTGATGTGTCTTAGGACATTGCTCGTTTAAGATGACAATCTATGTCTGGTCGGTAGTTAGATCTTTCTAGGAATTTTCTGTAGAGAATCTCTCCAGCACCTTATCAATATAAGATGCCTAAAAAAGTGTCAAGAGCTTGTTCTTTCTATCACTTGGGATTTGGATGCCTTGAACATTGCTCGCCTCTCTTAAATCTTTCATTTCAAATTTCTCAGTTAACCATTTCTTTACTTTCGATGAAGTTTCTACATCATTTCCAATGAGTATAAGATCGTTAACATAAAGAATTAAGAAAACCATTAACTTGTCTTTCATGTATGCAAGCTTTGTCAACATTTTGCTCGAAGCTATATGATTTAATAATCTCATCAATGGTAAGATTCCAAGATCTAGATGCTTGTTTTAATCCATAAATGGCTTTAAGTAACTTGCATACTTTTGGATCTTACCCATTTTTCACGAACATTTCTGGTTGCATTATATAGATGCTTTCTTCAAGAGAGTTATTCAAAAAAGTTGTCTTAACATCCACTTATCATATTTCATAGTCTAAACTAGCGGCTACGGATAAAAGGATGCGAATGGATTTTAGCATGGTACGGGAGAGAATGTCTCTTCATAATCGACTCATCCCATTTGTGTATAGCCATTGGCTACCAGCCGTGTCTTTTAAGTCTCTACTTTCCCATCTGCACTTTTTTTCTTCTTGAAGAACCATTTAGATTCAATGGGCCTGACATCTTCAAATAGATCCTCAAGTTCCTAGACGGAATTAGAATACATAGATTTCATTTCCTAATTCATGACATCTTATCATTTCTCCTTTTTAGGATCATCTATCGCCTTTTTAAAGGTTAGTGAATCATCATTATCAGTGTTAGACACAAGGACATGTGTCTCTAGTTCATAACGAATAGGTTGTCTTACAACCCTCCCACTATTACGTTGCACCGGGGTTTCCTGAATAGGAACTGCGATTTCTGTGGTTTGTTGTTTATCAGTTAATGAATATGAAATTTTCAAATATTTATATAAATTATTCAACTATAGTTTAAAAGAACAATTATAAGGAAAAATTAATTTCGTTCAATTTCATATTAAAATCTCAATACAGGCATTGCCCCCAACATTTTCATATGCCATATTTTCATTTCATACATTTTAAAGTATATTATCTTAATGAATTTAAGTTGTATAGTTGATTATATTAAAAAAAATGTTTAATACAGTCTAACGATAGAAAGATAGACATAAGAAAAATCTTACAAAGTTTTACTGAATAACTATTCAAGGGGACCAATAAATAATTTAAAATATTTAATTATTAGGTGATTACAAGACAATTTTTAAATTTTTAAATATAATTTAGACAATGTGGTCTAAAATGTTAAAAGTGTCATTTATCATTTAAGTTAAAATTATTAATCTTTAATCTTAATATTTATGAAAGATAATTAAAAGATTACATGAAATACTGAGGGTAATTTATATCTAAAAATGTGTTTTTCTTTTAACCTCATTTTATATATACCATCGATTAGTATGACGATGATTTATTACTTTCGTTATTTAATGATAAGTATTTTTTATAGAGAAAATTAAGATTTTTCAATTTAGAAATTTTCTTAAATTGAGATTTCAATTCAATTAGTGTTTCTGTATTAAAAAAATGACGGTGATATTTAATCTTGAGAATCGTGGTGTTGCAATTTCTAATCTACTATTTTGTAATTATACAAAGTTATCTAATGTTTTAAGATTGTTGTCCTTGAGCTGATTGGAGTCTAAATATTGTCTAGAAAAAGTATCCCAAAATAATACTGGAAGGTATTAAAAATGAACTGGTACTGATCTCAAATTATTTCTACCTTTTAATAACGTAATCATGAAACAGTTTTCTAAAATTCTTATTATAATCGTAATAAAAAAGATGAAAACCGAATTAATTAAAAGAAAAAGAACACACTTCTCCAAAAACAAATTTTATAATTATTATTCAATATTTAACTGTGATGGATTTGCTCACCGCATGGTTGGCGGAATTCCATGTCCCAAATGATCTAATTATAAATATTGTACAGGAGAATGACATATAAGTTAAAGTTAGAAAATGAGACAACCATTTATGTTTTTTTTATCATTTTTGTCTCTCTTAACTTAATTTACTCAGATGATTATTGTAAGTCTTTGTCTTCAAGTAATTTGAGATTCAATTCTCACAAATTCCACATTCTTGGATAATAAAAAAATAGTTTATTTTAAGATCTCTTTTGCTTCCACCAACTAAAACACCATATTTTTCATTTAGTAAAAAAGAAGAAAAAATATGATGCACCCCACAGTGTTTAGCATGTTACAACCCACAAAACACGTACATGAAGCTATACTTACAAGTCATTGTTGAAATTTAATTTGTCGTTTGTGACAAGTTAGGTTGACGTAGTTGATTAAGCTCTCACAAACATATCCTAAAGGTTGTGGATCCGAGTCATATTATTTAATTCTCTTTAAAATTTATAATGCAATTTTGACAAATAAATTTAATTTTCCATTTAGACATCAACCAAGATATGAAATCACTTACATTACCAACTCCTAGGGATAGTGAACTTTATAATATCCTTTATGATAAAAAAATATTATTAAGTGACAAATGTTATGGACCCGCTAACATAGTATTGAATAAGCAGGGGTTCAAAATCGAACCGAACTGGTTGAACCGAACTGAACTCAAAATGATCGATTCGGTTGGTTCTTTATGTATGTTCGATTCGGTTTGGTTCAGAAAAATCACTGAACTGAACTTTCGGTTCGGTTGGGAATTTGGTGGTTTTCGAACCAAATCGAACTGAAACTTTAAATTTATATGCTTTTTTTATTTTTTTTATATATAATTTTTTATAAAACCGAACTGAAGCGAACCAAACCGAAGCAAAACTTTAATTTATATTTTATTTTCAATAATATCATTAAAAAGTATTTAAAAAATTATTTTTAATTAATAATATCAAACCGAAAAACCGAATTGAACCGAACCAAAACTCACGCTTGGGCCTTTTTAGTATTCACAGTTCGATTCGTACCCCTAGAAATAAGCTTAAAGAGATACCACATGAGGGTCAAACCTCAAGAAAATCAGAGATGTCTCCCCAAGTCAAATTTGCACAGCGTTAGCCAAAATATAGGGGACCCTCACTTATTGTGACAGAGATACGAGACTCCACTATCCCTGGTCAATTTTCTTAGGAAAAGGTAACCATGTGATCTTAATCAATGGGCATAAGCCACAACGTATTATCAATCAGGTTAACCAAAGGCCCTCCTACTCTATAAATAAATCATCTCTGAACATGAATAATTTGACATGACAAATGGTAAGATCTAGATCGAAGAGAAGATAGAGCGAGAATCGTAAGATCAACTAGGAGGTTATAAAGAATAGACCAATCAGGCGAAAGTACATGGATTGCTGACATGGTAATCTAAAGAGAAGCTAATAAGATCATTAGATTGATCAAACGGTCAAGATTCACTTGGTTGTTATTCTTGATAAACTAGACCTCATGGAATATTATGTTGATTCTATTTTCAGATAGAATTAGATAGGTTATATCAGATTCTATGTAACCGATTAAATGCCTATAAATAAAGACAAGATATAGCTCCAACGAAGAAGAACAACTCCAAACACCCATTAGCCTTGTAAACTCTTTCTCCATAATGAAATACTATCAAAATCTCACCGTGATTTTCTCTTCCCTTTAAGGGGTTTCCACGTAAATCATTGCGTCATTATTCTATGTCTTTCTCTCTAAATTATGCTCTTGATTTTTATATTAAGATGTAAGAAATTCATGACCGATTCTCAAAGACGGTGGATTTTTTCCATTACATTTGGTGCTTTCATTGAGAACGAGAGAAATACTCAAGAAATCCCTTCCCAAAATGCTCAAAACTAAATCAAACGCCCCCCTAACAACTGAAGCGGAAGTGGAAACGAAATAAAAAGTGGAAACAAAAGCCGAATCGGAAGCAGGAACAGAAAAGCCAGCAATACAGAAACTCAAAATAGAAGCAGAAATGAAAATGTCTACAAAACCAAAAATGAAAGTGAAGAGCGGTAAACTCGTTCATATTTGTTTAAAATATTTCTTTTGTACAATTATTATTTATAAAAAAATATTATTAACTATTCGTAGAGTCGAATCTGGAAAATTGTATCAATGATCGCTGCCGTCAACACCAACTGCGAGGGGCAACATCGCCACCATGGAAACGTCGCTACCGAGGAAGCTTCAAGCAAGAAAAAAAATGAGAGTGAATATTAAAAGTTGAGCTCAGAAAGAACATATTAGAAAAGCTCAGAGAGCGCAGATCACAAGAGCTTAGAAAGCATAGAAGAGCTCAGAAAGAAGGGCTCAGAAAGCTCAGATCATAAGAGCTCAGAAGGCGCAGATCAGAAGAGCTCAGAAAGCTCAGAAGGCTCAGATCATAAATCTTATAAAATAAAAAAGGCTTCAGAATACAAAAGTTAAAGTTAGGGCTTTAGAAAAGTCGAAGTCAGAGCTTTAAAGCAGAGAAGTTGAAGTCAGAAATTCAGAACAGAGAAGGTTCAACACTTCAGAAAAGAAAAAGAATTTCAAAAGAGAAATTATAAGCATTTTCTTTTTGAATCTCAAAGGTATAGGTGAAATTTTGGAAAAGAAAAAATTGGTAAGAAAAGAATTTCATAGCAGAAAAACCAGAGAAAAGAAGAGCAAAGAAATCACGTTCACATCAATCAAGAAAGTTGCAACTTCCAAACGGGAAACATCGAGAACGGGAAACGTTGAGACAAGTGAAGTTGTGGACGGGGATGAGAAACATGAGAACGAGTAACATTGTGGCAACAGAAATGGAAACATCGTGGCAACGGAAATGAAAACAGGAATGGGTACGATACTAGAAACGGGAGCGTATTGGAAGCTGAAATGGAAGCGATATGGCAACGGAACTAGAAGTGAAAAATGAAAGTAAGGGATGAACAAACAATATAAACGAAAAATAGAAGCCCGAGATCGAAAGTTCCAAAAGTTCAACTCTCAGAAACCGAAACCAAGAATGAAGGGGCATAAAGTTAGTGGAAAAATGACAGACGAGGAGCAGACAACGAAATTCAGAACTTGCAAATGACATTTACAAAAACACATTGAACTCAAAGCTAAGTATTCACTTTTTATTTACTTTGCTTCTCTTAAATATGTCGTTTTATCTATTAAAAATAAATTTATTATTTGATGCATAATCTCCAAACTTTAAGTGCATATGATCATGCTTGACATGTGTTAGTGTAAATCACATTTATAATACTTGGAACGGCTAGTATACTCATATTGATAGCTCAACCAAATAAACATTAGCATGACACTATCTCATAATCGAGCATCATGAAAATAATTTCTTATGCCATGTCTAAATTGATTTGAGTTATTAAACATTATCAAACCGAAATATTTTTTTTTTTAGATCATGCATCTGACTCGAGACACGAAATAACGTATTTAACTCGGCCAACTTAACACTCGATCATCTTACCAGAGTGGTATTTGACATGAAAATCATTACATATCAAACCCGATTCGGTGTTTAAACTGAAGAGAATGAAAGAGAAATATACTGAAAATCATATATTGTTTAAAAGATACGAAAATTAGCTTCTTGAGAAATTTTGAGGAACTCAATTTAGAAATTCGAGGCAAAAGTTATGGCAGTTTTCATACAAGCTGTTCAGAAATGAAGATTATGCAGAATAGTAAATTTCGGAAATTATACTGTGTCAATTGGGAGCTAACCACATGGAGAATCATATATTATTATGAAGATATAGAAGTCCACTTCCTGGAGAATTTTACGGAATTGATTTTGGAGCTCACAACAAAACGTTATGATGATTTTCGTGAAGGTTGTTCGAGAAATCAGAATATGCAGAATGGTCAACTTCAGAAATTAAACTAAATTTAGTAGAAGTCAATTACACATAAAATATTATATGAACAGAAAGATACGGAAATCTACCTCATGAAGTATTTTACGAAAATCAATTTCAAGCTCCCGATCAAAAGTTATGATAATTTTTGTTGGTGTCGTTCAGGAAAGTAAATCTATAAACACTTTACAAGTTTAATTTTTAGACTGTATTAATTTACATATTATTACATAGCAAATAATATATCATTAGAAAGATATAGATGTCTACTTCTTAAAGAATTTTACAGGACTCCATTCAAAGCTCCCGAGAAAAAGTTATAATATCTTTCATGAAGATCGTTCAAAAAAATAGATTATGCAGAACAGTAAATTCGGAATTCAATTCTATTAACTGGGGGCCAACTACATGGCGAATCTTATATCAATGGAAAGATACATAAGTATACTTATTGGCGAATTTCACGGAATTCAATTCGGAGCTCTCAATCAAACTTATGGCATGATACGAGCATGCAATTTACAAGATGAAATACTTGGCGTCAACTTTCTCCCTTCTTCAACAACAATGGAAATTAGGGCGTGAGTCCTTGAAAGCAGGCAGTTCGTAAGTCATGTTCTTTAAATGAACTATGGGCGTAAGTCATTGGGAGGGACCGTTAATAAGTCCTACTCTCAAAAAGAACTAAGGGCGTAAGTCCTTGGGAGGGGCAATTCATAAGTCCTACTTTCAGAAGGAAATAAGGGCGTAAGTCCTTGGGAGGGGTAGTCATAAGTCCTACTCTCATAATGAACTAAGGGCGTAAGTCCTTGGGAGGGGCAGTTCATAAGTCCTACTCTCAAAAGGAACTAAGGGCGTAAGTCCTTGGGAGGGGCAGTTCATAAGTCCTACTCTCATAAGGAACTAAGTGCATAAGTCATTGGGAGAGGCAGTTCATAAATCATATTCTCAGAAGGAACTAAGGGCATAAGTCCTTGGGAGGGGTAATTCATAAGTCCTATTCTCAAAAGAAACTACGGGCGTAAGTCCTTGGGAGGGGCAGTTCATAAGTCCAACTCTTAGAAAAAAATTGAAATGGGGCCATTGTTCCACTGAAGGAGTCTATTGGGAGTGTCTACGTACGTTGTTCTCAGAATGAAATCAAAACGAGGCCACGGTTCCACAAAAGGAGCGCCTAAGTCCTTTGGAATGTCTACTGATGTTGTTCTCAAAAAGAAGTAAAAATGGGACCATGATTCTTTTTTTGAACCTAAGTCCTCATCTCAAAGGAAAATGGGCAGTTCGTAAGTCCCTCTCAAAGTGGAAACAAGGCCATGGTTCCACTAAAGGAGCTTAAGTCTTAGGAGCGTCTACGTACGCCATTCTCAGAACGGGAAAGTCTGAAGAACGGAAAAAGAAATGCCTTCAGAACGGAAAAGGAAACATCTTCAGAACGGAAAAATTTGGAGATGGGAAAAGGAAACATCTTCAGAACGGAAAAATATGGAGATGGGAAAAGGAAATGTCTTCAGAACGGAAAATGAAACATTTTCAGAACGGGAAATGTGGATATGGGAAAAGGAAACATCTTCAAAATAGGAAAATTTGGTGATGGTAAAAGGAAATGTCTTCAAAACACGAAAAATGAAATGTCTTCAGCACACGGAAAAGAAATGTCTGAAGAACATAAAAAGAAATGTTTTCAGAACCGAAATGAAAACATCTTCAGAGCGGGAAAGTTTGAAGATAGGAAAAGAAAATGTATTCAGAACACGAAAAAGGAAATGTCCTAAGGACGGGAAAATATTCAAACTTCAGAGTAGAAAAGAAAGAAGTTGAGGAAAGAACTTCAGAAAAGAAAAGAAGTTGAGGAAAGAACTTCAGAAAAGAAAAGAAGTTGAGGAAAGAACTTCAGAAAAGAGTTGAGGAAAAAACTTCAGAAAATAAGCTGAGGAAAGAACTTCAGAAAAGAAAAGAAATTGAGGAAAAAACTTGAGAAAAGAAAAGAGTTGAGGAAAGAACTTCATAAAAGAGTTGAGGAAAGAACTTCAGGAAAGAAAAAAAAGTTGAGGAAAGAACTTTAGAAAATAAAAGAGTTGAGGAAAAAACTTCAAAAAAGAAGTTGAGAAAATAACTTCAGGAAAGAAAAGAAGTTGAGAAAAGAATTTCAGAAAATAAAAGAAGTTGGGGAAAGAAATTCAGAAAAGAGAAGAGTTGGGGAAAGAACTTCATAAACGATTTGATTAAAGAACTTCAGAAAAGAAAAGAACTTGAGGAAAGAACTTCAGAAAAGAAAATAGTTGAGGAAAGAACTTCAGAAAAGAGTTGAGGAAAGAACATCAGGAAAGAAGAAAAAGTTGAGTAAAGAACTTTAGAAAAGAAAAGAAGTTGAGGAAAGAACTTCATAAATGAAAAGAGTTGAGGAAAGAACTTCAGAAAAGAAGTTGAGGAAATAACTTTAGGAAATAAAAGAAGTTGAGGAAAGAACTTAAGAGCATAAAAGAAAATTAGTTGAGGAAAGAACTTAAGAGAAGAAAAGAAAATTAGCTGAGGAAGAACTTCAAAGCTGAGAAAAGAAAGGTTGAGCTGAGTAAAGAGAAGTCGAGAAAGAAAAGCTCAGTAAAGAAAAACTGAGTAAAGAAAAGTCAAGGAAGGTCGTGACTTCAACATTTTAGAACAGGAAGGCCAGGAAGAAAGGAAAAAGAAGTTAGAAAAGAAAGGAAAAAGAAGCAAGAAAAGGAAGGAAAAAGAAGCAAGAGAAAAGAAAGGAAACAGGAAAACTCTATCGATGAACCGCTAGTAAATCAAAGAGGGGTCATGGTTCCGCGGAAGGATCCTAAGTCCTTGGGAGTGTCTACGGACATCATTCTCAGAAGGAAATAAAAATGAGACAATGGTTATTTATTTGAACCTAAGTCCTCCTCTAAAAAATAGGCAGTTCGTAAGTCTCTCTCAAAATAAAAATGAGGTCATGGTTCTTTATTTGAACCTAAGTCCTCCTCTCAAAAGAAAATGAGCAGTTTATAAGTCCCTCTCAAAGTAAAAATGGGGCCATGGTTCTTTATTTGAACCTAAGTCGTCTCTCTCAAAAGAAAATCGGCAGCTTGTAAGTCCCTCTTAAAGCGGAAACGGGGCCATAATTTTTTATTTAACCCTAAGTCATTCTCTCAAAAGAAAACGATAGTTCATAAGTCATACTCGAAGACAGGGCCATGGTTTTTTATTTGAGTCACAGTTCGTGAGACATTCTCCCAGAATGTAGAAAATAAAAATGGAGTCATGATTCTTTATTTGAACCTAAGTCCTACTCTAAAAAAATGGGCAGTTCGTAAGTCCTTCTTAAAGCAGAAACGGGGCCATTTTTTTTATTTAAACCTAAGTCTTTCTCTCAAAAGAAATAACACTTTGTAATTCATTCTCTCAGAATGAAGATGGGGCCATGGTTCTTTATTTGAACCTAAGTTCTTGAAAAAACAATACAACAAAAAGAGAGTTCAATAGAAGAAAAATTGCACAAACAAAGCATTTATATTGATTGAAGCTGAAGTACAAAAGAAAAATACAAAACAAGAGAAGGAAAAAGAAAAAAAAAAGGAAACGGGAGAAATTCAATCAATGGAAGTGGGACATCAAACTCAAACTCCTGCAATGAAACTATGAAATAGTACACTCATTCCTTACTCATTTATTTTTCTTGTACAACATTCTTGTCATAGATCTTAACGTATGAGAGAAGAAAAATAAAAATAATGAAACAAAATAAACTCTATCAATGAGCCCGTATTGAAGAAAATGAGAAAACTCTATCAATGAGCTTGTAGCCAAAGGAAACTAGAGGAACTCCACAATCAGTATATGTTCTAAAAAGAAGATTAGAAGTCATCTTCAAATAAACCAGTCACTGTGAATGAAAAAAAGTGACAATGGAAAAAGAACTATAAATAAAGGAAAAAGAAAATTTGCTATGTCTGGAAGAAAGGAAAAATTACAAAAAGATACAAGAGAATATGGTTGCATCAGCGGTAACATCTTCAACAGAATGGTTGGCAGTTGCATCCTCAATGAGAAGGTTTACAACGACATGTTAAATAGTTGCTTCAAAAATTTGTTTTAACGGCTATTAAACCTAAGCGCAAGGATGGGAAGTGACGAAAGAAATGACTGGGAGAGTCAAAACGTCATAACAGAATTTGAAGCTCTAGACCAGACCCCCTAGCGAGAATGGAATCGAGCTCTAGACCAAACCCCCTAGCGAGAACGGAATCGGGCGCCAGATTAGACCTCTTGGGGAAGATGAAAATCAAGCGTCAGATCAAACCTCTTGGAGAAGATGGAAATCGAGCGCTAGATCAGACTTCTTAACGAAGATGGAAACCATGCACTAGATCAGATTTTTATCGGGAGCAAAGACCGAAGCGCAAGATCAGGATTTTAATGAAAATGGAAATTAGAGAGCCAAGTCACATTCTTAGTGAGAATGAGAATTAAAAACGTTGGAACAGACCATTATGAGAACAGGGGAATGAAATAAAAGAAAGCACACACAACTCTCAAACGCACGTCAGTCGATAAAGCAACTCTATATAATTGTTGATAACTTTTGCGGATCATTCTTATTGCAGGTCCCAATGAATCTAATGTAAAGGATCAAGAAATTAAATCATTACACCTAAATGAAGAAAGACTTCATCAAGTGTAATGGGGTAAATGAACAGGAATAATTTCAAATGACACGTGACAAGATCTAGATCAAAGACTTCATCGAAGAGAAGATAGAGCGAGAATCGTAAGATCAACTAGGCGGTTATAAAGAATAGTCCAATCAGATGAAAGTACACGGATTGCTTACATGGCAATCCAAAAAGAAGCTAATAAGACCATTAGATTGATCAGACGGTCAAGATTCACTTGGTTATTATTGTTGATAAACTAGAACTCAGGAAATATTCTGTTGATTATATTTTCAGATAGAATTAGATAGGCTATATCAGATTCTATGTAACTGATTAAAGACCTATAAATAAAGGCAAGATGTAACTCTAACGAAGAAGAACAACTCTAAACACCCATTAACCTTGTAAACCATTTCTCCATAATGAAATACTATCAAAATCTCACCATGATTTTTCTTCCTTTTAAGAGTTTTTCACGTAAATCATGATGTCATTATTATCTATATCTCTCTAAATTATTATCTTGATTTTCATATTATGATATAAGAATTCACGACCGATTCTCAATGACGGTGGATTTTTTCCTTAACACTCTCAACTTTGGGAAAAATATGTTTCAAAATAAAACTTTCGGAAAAGTAAGTCAGTTCAACCATACCAAAACTCAGTCTAATTCTCACATTACTACTAAATTAAAGATAGAAGGTTCTTTGGTTAAGGAAACTCTCACCTTTACCTCACCTTTTGAGTTCTTTGCTCTCATATGTGTAGGGTATCGATTCACTGACGTGGAACTTGTGTCCTACGCAGATTTCGACAGCAATATTTTGAACAGATTAGTATATATATATATATATATATTTGTGATTCAAATTATCATATCCTTGATCTCTATATGATTGTTGTAATATGACAAAAAAAAAATAGGTGACTTTAAGTAATAAATCTTAATACCTGAAAAGAAAAAACGAAAGGCAAAATTTAGGAAAATTTTACAGTAACAAGGTGATAAGTAAATTCACGTAAATGATCCAAAGATGGATAATATTAATATCAGGATAGTACTGGTAACGGACTGTTACTGGGATGATCTCAAAATTCACATTTTGTAACGAGGGTATCTCAACTTGCACTTATTAATTTCACGGTTGCGCGAGCCCTACGCTAATGAGTAGTAAATCTCTAATAATTTTTAGTGCGGATCAAATTAGCGAATTTTAAAAAAAAAACTCATAATCGGAATTACATGTCACTATTCAAAATATCATAGACATTTTTTCTAAATACTGAGATTTTTATTGAAACTCAAATGTAACCCGCATGCGACTACAGCTCAACCTCAAGCTTAATTTAAGAAGTTGCGTTGAAGACAGTGCCAAATCATCAACTTCATCATAAAAACAAGTGACAAAAAGCAATTGTCATGGAAACAAAGCAGTAATGATTTGTCATTTTTTAAGGCAGCTATCAATCCACGCTGGCACCACCAACTTTCGCATCATCATTGATAACACAGCCATCGTTGGTGTCCTTTTCATTATCAGCTTAATAATTAAGGCCCAAGAAAGTAATAAAGTATACAAAGTATGTGGACATTATTGCACATGTTAATGAACTCTCCAACAATTAGATCCTGTTTATTTACACAACCTAAAATAATTATCATAATTTCATTGTTAATAATTTAATTATGTGTAATTTAATTATTTATAAAATATAATTATTATATTTAATTGTGTATGATAATTTTTGAAGTGATGAGTGATAATTTATTATTATTAAATTTGATATATATTAATTTTTATTATAAATTTATGTAAATAATAAAAAATTACTTAGATGCCATTTTAATAATATTATGTAAACAATATGACATGCAATTTTAACTTTTAATTAATTTTTATCAATATTTAAATAAATTAATAATGATAGATTAAATTTTATAAAAATAATTTTAATTAAATTAATAAAATAATATATTTATGTCATGAGTACTACATTATCTGGTATGAACAGGGGCAAAAACGAAGCTATAGCACAACAAATTTCCCCGAATTTTGTATTAATGATGTAGAAACATCATAGGAGCGTAGAGAACTTGAATAGTTCTTGCCTAAGTTGAATAGTTATGGCTTAAGTTGGGGTTATTTGTATAAATATATTCTTTCATTTTTTGTTAGGATTTTTATACTCCTTTTCAAAAATTAAGAATGTTATATTTATTGTTCACTATTATCAACGTCAAACATGACAACTCTCTCTTTCCTCATCATTTCATCTCCCTTCTCCATGCAAAAATCAAATCAACCATGGTCTCCCACTTCTTCTTCAACAAAAACGTCTCCCACTTCTTCTTCAACAAAAACGTCTCCCACTTCTTCCACTTCTTCTTCTTCTTCTTCCACTTCTTCCACTTCTTCTTCTTCTTCTTCCACTTCTTCTTCTTCTTCTTCTTCTTCTTCTTCTTCTTCTTCTTTTAATCTTCTTCTACTTCTTCAAGACCATGTGCTCATCCTTTTCCAGTGAGACCCGACAATTCTTCTTCTTCTTCTTCTTCTTCTTCTTCAACGAGAGTAGACCAGTACCCATTATTCTCTTAATTTTTACGGATAAAATGCTTCAAGTAATGGTTCTAGTAATGACAGAATAAAACCAACTATTTGGACAGAACAACTACTTGAATTATTCAATTAGCCATTGGTGTTTGGGTTGTTGATATAAGAAAAATCAACTACTTGAAGGGTTCAAGTAGTTATAAACAACTACTTGAAGCCTTTAAGTAGTCACATGTTCTCTGGATAAGTGAGTGAGGGAATCAGAATGACTACTTGAAGGGTTCAAGTAGTTATAAAACACTACTTGAACCCTTCAAGTAGCCCAAACTCTCTAGATAAATGATTACTTGAAGGGTATAAGTAATATTTTATAACTACTTGAACCCTTCAAGTAATCACATGCTCTCTGGATGACTGACTACAAGAATCAAAATAACTACTTGAAGGGTTCAAGTAGTTATAAATCACTACTTGAACCATTCAAGTAGTGACAAGCTCATTGAACAACAGACTTCAAGAGAAAAAAAAAACTATTTGTAGGGTTCAAGTACTAAAATTTGACTACTTGAACTCTTCTAGTCATTTTTCTCTCCAACAACCAATTTTTCAGTGAGCGTGTGATTACTTGAAAGGTTCAAGTAGTCATTTTTTACTACTTGAACTCTTCAAGTAATTTTTTTTCTCTTGAAGTCTGTTGTCCACTCAGCTCGTCACTACTTGAAGGGTTCAAGTAGTGATGAGCTTTAGAATTTCTGGAACAAATGGATCATGGCACGCGCATGTCAACTTCTGGAAGACATAACTTTCGACTCGGGTGGAACCACGTGACCCGTAAGATATCAAATCAAAATTTATTCAAAGATTTAAATGTGTGACGGGCTTTACCGATCACAAACCAATTTTGGGTCTTAAAACACTGTTAAGCACTTTTGAAGGCTCAAAAGTTGTTTCGGTCATAATTTTGAGCTTTTTCATAATTTTCATCTCTTTAATTTTAGATTTTTTAGAGCGGTATAAATTCATCTTATTCGGTTGTTTAAACAGTTTTGATATTTTAATGAGAAAATCGTTCTCCTTTCATGAGAAAAAAAACTACTTGAAGGATTCAAGTAGTAAAAAATTATTTCTTGAACCCTTCAAGTAGTGGCGAGCTTACTGAACAACAAATTTCAAAAGAAAACAAATTACTGAATGGTTCAAGTAGTAAAAATTTAATACTTGAGCCATCAAGTAATGATTTGCTTACTGGACAATAAATTTCAAGAGAAAAAACTACTTGAAGGGTTCAAATAATATAAAATTACTACTTGAACAATTCAAGTAGTGACAAGCTTAATTGACAACAGATTTCGAAAGAAACAAACCTACTTGAAGGGTTCAAGTAGTAAAAAATAATTATTTGAACCCTTCAAGTAGTCATGGTATATGCAATTTACATTGGATTGCTAAATATGTATAATAAACAAATAAAATAAATTGAAAACTTCATTCTCGATTATTATTAAATAAAAACAAGTAATTGTTTTTTATACATAATTCCAAGTAATTAATTGTTTGGACTTACAGAATAAAAATCACTACTTGAAGGGTTCAAGTAGTCACAAATAATTACTTGAACCTTTCAAGTAGTCACCTGGTGTACGAGTGTTGACTGGCTAAAAAAATAATTACTTAAAGGTTCAAGTAGTCATAAAAAATTATTTGAACCCTTCAAGTAGAAGAAAACGCTCGTTGAAAAATAAAGAAGAAGAAGAAGAAGAAGAAGAAGAAGAAGAAGAAGAAGAAGAAGAAATATTTTTAAATTGAACCATTCAAGTAGTCACCTGGTTTATAAGTAATTGACTGACATAAAAAAACTATTTGAACTCTTCAAGTTATTATAAACAACTACTTGAAAGGTTCAAGTAGTCATAAACTACTTAAACCATTCAAGTAGTGGTCTGGTGTATGAGTGTTGACTGACAAAAAAGAGATTACTTGAATCTTTCAAATATTCATTTTCTTTTATGTACTGATTTATAAAAAAACATATGATTACTTGAAGGGTTCTAGTAGTCAAAAAGCACTACTTGAACCCTTCAAGTAGTCAAATTATTTGTAGTTGTATCAGACTACTTGAACCCTTTAAGTAATGATTTTGATTCTAGAAGTCATGACAAGTAATTACTTGAACGGTTCAAGTAGTCAGATACAACTACTTGAACCCTTCAAGTAGTTACGTCTTGACTTTCAGGATCAAAATTATTACTTGAAGGGTTCAAGAAATCATATCAACTACTTGAGCCCTACAAGTAATTATTTTTTCACTTCCAAAATCAAAATCATTACTTGAAGGGTTCAAAAAGTAGGAGCACTACTACAAAATGGGTTTTAGATGATAGCAGGTTATTGGAATTAATGACAGGTCTTTTAAACGTTTCATGTAAAAAAAGGCTCTGGAGTGTAAAAAATTTGATGTTTGGCTAACATGACAGGTTTTACATTAACTATCATAAATATATTACCTAATATGACATCTATTATTTTTCATTGTCATTAATTTTTATTTAATTACAAAATTGCCATTATATATACTTCCCTAAATAACCCTAACCCTTTCATTTCTCTCATCCTCGTCACAGGCCATCTCCTTCTCCCTTCTTCCTCGTCACTGACCATCGTCATCGGTGACCATCATGCATCGCGTTGACTTCCTCCTTCAAAGCGACGATGAGGTAGGTAGAGTAGCATCACGTTCAATCTAATACGTCGCCATCTTCATCTTGGTGATGAGCTCGTGGCTAGATCTGCGTAGGTTGATCATCAAGCATGTTTTGCCAAGGTGAGTTTACTTTACATTTTATTTTTTACCTTTTGGTTTTTAGATGTAATTTGAGGTAGATTTCAGTTATAAGCAAAGGATCCTTGCTTATTTAGATCAGGGTTCCATTTTTAGTTAGTTTTTACGGGTCTAGAAACTCAACACAGAAGTAGGTTCGCAATGATCTAGCGCTCCTACTTCGAGCGATTAATGTGAAGCCTTGGAGCTCGACTTCTCTGAAAAATTCAATAGGTGGATTTTGGGGGTAAAGGTTGCATGTTTTGAGTTTCTCTATCGTTTGCATGTTTCAGGGGTAGAGTTAAAGGCATCAAGCACTGGAACCATGTTGCAAAGGTGAGATTGAATGTGGTTGGCGACTGTTTCATTTTGTTTCATTTTAGATCTTATTTGCTAAGTTTGAGTTGATCGATTTATTCTTTCTGATATATCTTGATTTGTCTGTGCAATTGCTTGCTCCACCATCATGTTCTTCAAAACTATGAGGAAATTCTGTAGAAGAATCAAATATGTACTTTGTTATTAATCTACGTGTTTTGTTATGAAGGCTCTTCAGATTTTCTAAACCTTGTAGGCTTCCTTTTCGTTACATGGAGATGATGTCAAGATCTTGTAGCTTCATTCTGCCAGCATGTGTTGTACTTTGGGACTCCACCCAACGTTTTCTCTAAGTTTAACTCAGCCTCCTTTTCTGGAATATTATCCTTAAAACATAAAATTCATCCTTTAGAAAACATTATTAAATTGATTTAGTTAAGTGTTTGATAACTTACTATTATGGTTAATTTCTCGTTGTAATATGTGTATGCTCTCTGGTGAAATCTTATAAGGCTTAGATCTCATGTTAAATTGCTTCAGTTAGAAAGACTCTTCGTTACCTATCAGAGCTCAAGGGATCAAAATTAGATGGTGGTGATCCTTGTGGAATCTTGGACATGAGTTTCTTATTCTGGGATATCTGTAATATATCTGTAATGCACATAGCCTTATCAATTATGTCCCCACTATGATTATAATATTGGTGAGCAAAACTAAATTCTTCTTTCTCTTTACGCAGTAAAATTAATGGACTAAACCTAATTGGCACTCTTGGAAATCAGCTCCACAATCTGAACAATTTGAAACAATTGGAGCATAACTTGCAATGAAAGATCTATCTATGAATAACATTATTTCTCATGAGATTTATTTCGCATGGTATTTTTGCATTAGGGATGTTAGCTCCAATACAATTCTAGGTGAAATTACATATGGCCTACCCCCTAGTGCCACTCATAAGTAAGATATATGATGTTCTAGCTCATTTTTGTTGTTATGTGCTTAGAATTCAATTCTGATACTTTTTCTTTCTACAAAACTTATCATGTAAGAAGTCTCATGTTATATCCAATGCCTATACACAGGGAGGCCTCTAACCATATGTATGTACATAAACTTATTGAAACTTTCAAGTAAGATAAAATATTTTGTTGGTAACTTCTAATGTTCTTCTAACTTAAATTTAATATATATAAATATACTTTTATTCTCTGGTAGTTCTGTCGCTTTAGAAGACCATGACTATATAATTCATCCTAGAGCAAAAAGCTCAATGGAGTATTCACAAAAGGTTGTTCTTCATGCATGTGATGCACTTTTCATTCTTGAAGGCTGGTAAGTGGTAAGGTTTAAATTTCACATATGCATTAAATAATGCTCTCATGTAGGGGTCTTCCCTTCTGTTTTCTGTATGAGTTTAGTCTGATCTTCAATGTTTTTAAAATAGTATTCCATTTGTTTTAAGAAAGATGATACCCCCTCTCTCTCTCCTCACCCACTATGTTTCTCTCTCTCCCCCTCTCTAATAATTGTTGCCCATCCAATCATGCCTGTTGAAATATTTGATATCACTATTTTGAGTCACTTTGCCAACATATTGCATTGGATCATGTTACTTCTAATTAGTGTCTTCATCTCATTTCTTTATTGTAATCTATAGATTGTTATCTTGCTCCAAGTTCCAACTGTATGGCTTTATCCAAGTTGGTTTTATTGATTTCAGTTTTCATTACGTGACATATTGATTTTTCCATAATAGGGCATATCTCATATATGAAGTTTTTCTATAAGAACAAGACATATTCTGTTCATGTCTCCTTCTGCCAATCTTGACAATATTTTTTGTGTTAACTTCTTGAGGATATCTTTAAATGTTTCAATTTATTTTTTAAGAAAGAAATACTTGATCATAATTACTCTGATTAATTTATATGAAGTTGCATGAAGTTGTTATTTGATTTGATGTAGCTGTGAAGGGAGGTTCCTGAGGTTGTTCCATCCAACTGAAAAGGACGATGAAGAATCCTTATGTTCATCTCTTGGATTTTCTAAGGATGAAGTAAAGGTACGATGTCTATCATTTTATTTTATCACTGCTTATGTACCTTGTTCTGTTTTCAGCTACTTAACATATAAACCCTTTCTTATTATGGCAGGCAATTGAGGAGAAGGATTTTTCTACAAGAATTGTCAGTTTAAACAGCATCAATGCTTTGCTTGCAATGAATTAGGCTCCTCTGATAAATCTTCAGGTGCTGAGGTATTTTCTTGAGTCTACTGTCTGATCTACTGATCATTGTATTTGCTTGAGACTACTATCTGATCTACTGACCATTGTAGTAGAATTTGTAAAAGCTCATTACTCATTCCACATAAATTATAAGTTGGCGGTAAAGGTTACTACAGATTTTATGGAAATTGATCAACGACTAATTTAAGTTCTGTTGAGAAGTCTACTTTTTGATCCAAGAACTGCAATTCTGTTGCAGTATTTCATTGCTTTTTCTTTTTTTTTTTTAGATAAATGCAGGATTTGATCGATTTATTGTTTATATTTCTTATAAAAACATATATTGATAATTGTTTACTTATTTTAGTCAAACTTTATTATTTACAATCTTTCATTCGATTAATTTCGTCGAGGCTTAATATTTTGGCAATACATCTATGCTTTAAGGTTCTTTAAAATAACCTTGCATTGTTAATTTTAGGTTGTTATATCTTATAGGTTGAAAAGTCCGCAAGGCACTATGTAGTCTGGCTAATTGCTTATAATGCATTTTTTATGTTTTCTGGCTTTCAAGCTTTACTCTACATAAGTACTCAGTATTTTTTCTGGGGTATTGATTCATTTCCCTCACGGTGATGCTTGTTGGTTAATTAAGCTCCACTCTAGGTAATTGAAGGGAGGTCATGGGAAGGCAATACCTTTCCATGATAGTTTTTTTAAAAAGAGTTAGGGCACCTTTAATGACGGGGAATCTCTGTTATCTATTTGTTTTTTCTAGCACATATGATGACGAGTAATTCCCGTCATCTAATTACTTTTTACAGTATCATATATTGACAACTTTTGTTTAAAATGACTAAAGATGACAGCCCGGTAGATGATAGTCGGTCAGCCGTCAACATAGGGTTATAATGACAAATTTTACCCGTCATCTAAACCCTATTTTGTTGTAGTGAAAAATGAGAATCCGAGTGCATTTCGTTGAAGAAGAAGAAGAAGAAAAAGAAGAAGAAAAGGAATGTGTCTCGTTAAAGAAGAAAAATAGGTCTCATTGAAAAAGAAGAAGAAGAGTAACTCACTTTCTGACTGAAGAATCATAGAGAGTCCATCGATTAATAATAAAAATGATAATTATAATGAAGAAGAAGAAGATAAAGATGAAGATGGAGAAGGAGAAGAAGAAGGAGAAGAAGAAGAAGAAGAAGAAGAAATATGAGCTTTGTTTAATAAAAGAGAATGAGAAGAAGTAGAAGAAGAAGAGATGAAGGGATTGATTTGATTGTGCATTGAAAAGATAAGATAATTTAGTGAGATTAATAATATATTAATTCAATTGTGTGGGTCTCACGGTATGGAATTTTGATTTTTCAAAAAGAAGTATAAAAATCTATAAGCAAAATAAAAATAGTATATTTATTCAAATAACTCTAAGTTGGGCAGCAATGAGTCTTTGAGAAAATAAGCTTTTGAATCAAGTGGATTGTTAGTGAAAAGAGAACGTTTAAACATAGTTCCAATCTAGGTTTGGCTAATTTCTGAACTTAATTCCTAAGATTAAAAAATCTTTCATTTTTACTCCTAAACCATCATAAAAATAATCTACATATATATTACATATCCAAGTAAAGTTATGTCAAATACTTAAGTTTATATGTATTTTACAAGTGCCAATATTTTTTGCCACTTTAATCTTCATCGTATTTAGATCTTGAAACATATTGGAGTCCGAAAAATAAGAGGAAAAGCACGACGAATTAGATGAAAATTGAGAAAATTATTAATATCGTAAAGTCATTCACGTTACTAAATTATTCTCCATATTCTAAATTCTCCAAACTAGAAGTATTCACGGTTCGATAATAAAACTGAACCAAATCGAATCGTAAATGTTAAAAGAACGATCGATTTGGTCCTTCGATTCTGTATTATTTATTAAAAATAATTTTTAAATAATATTATTAGAAAAATAATATAAATTCAAAAATTATTCCAATTCGATTTTATATAAAATTATATATAAAAAATAGTAATTTAATGTTTCAGTTCAATTCGATTGAAAAACTGACAAAATTCTGAACGGAACCAAAACTTTGATTCGAGAATAAAACCGAATCGAATACATATAAATAACCGATCAAACTGATCATTTTCCGTTCAGTTCAATTCGATCGGTTCAATTTGATTTTACACACTGCTACTCCAAACAAAGAAAATATAATCCTTAACAATTTTCTTTCATTTCCGTTTTACTTTCCAAGATCCAAACACAACTTTAAAAAAATTAAATATCTAAATATATTCTAAAATACTCAAGCATGCTCGTCTCACATGCTCAAGCCATAAGAAGTTAACAGTATCAAGTGTTTGAAATAATCTGCAATAATTGTAACAATTGAGAAAAAATAAGTAATTTTTAACAGAAGTGAGTTGTTGAAGGTCAGGCGCAGTTAAAATTCATAAGTTAACAGTATCAAGTATTTGAAATAATTTGCAATAACTGTAACACTTTGGAAAATTGAGTAATTTTTAACAGAAGTGAGATGTTGAAGGTCAGGCGCAGTTAAAATTAATTACATATACGCCTTTGATATTTGATAACTAAATTATTTACTCCTATCATTTTTAAAAACTAAATTATTTACTCTTATCATTTTTAAAAACGAATCGGATAATTTTACAACTCACCACTATTTTTCAGCCATTTTTATAATTCTCCTAAGTATTTATTCCTAATTTTGAAAAGCAAAATTATCGTTAAAGCCCAAGAACCAAAATTAAAGGAAGCAAATAAAGAAATCCTGAGCAAAAAGAATAAAAATGACAACATATTCTAATTGAATGACAAGAGAAATACAATAAGAAACCAAAACAACAGAATATCCTTAACTAATGCTTTTCCAAACAGCTTGGTTGCTTCCTTTTTTCCTCCAGGACCAGAAATACAATCCCTGCTTTATTTAATTTCCAGTCTAGTTTTGGTACAAGAAATTGGATAACATTATTTTTCTATCGAGTAGAAACATGATTCTCTTGCAAGTTGGTAGCCCAAAACTGTAACTTTCAAACACTTTCATGCAGCAATAACAGATTGTCATCCACTTGGATACTTCAATTCAAAGATACCAATTCCTTTAACCAAGAAAGAAACAAGCAACAACTTTTACCCAACCTGCTCAGAAAATCATATTTATTTCCATTACTGCCATACTAACCAAGATCCTGTAGTAATTATAGAAAAAAGTGGCACACTGGATAAATTATGTCTAATTTGTTTGAGGGTTTCGGTTTTTCAATAAGCAAACTATAGAAGGGCAAGCTCCTTCAATATCTAAAACATTGACGATAAACAAATAGTTTGATAGAGGGCCAGAAAAATCATGTATAATTATAGAAAGCAATATAATCTGCTCTAGCACTAAGCGATAATGAATCAATATTATTATCACACGATCATGATGGTGTACTTTCCATCAGTGCTATTCAAAGAAGGAAAATATATCACCGACCAAAAAAAACCATAGCTAATTAAGATGTAAATAAGAGTCATGAAACAGGAAAACAGAAGGCAGGCCAAGCCACCAAATAAGAGCTCCACCCTCATGGGAGATAACATACTTGAAAGTAAATAACAATTACTTTGTAGCATAAAACTTCATTAGCAGTATATTCACTTTCGGATAAGCTTCCAACAAAGAGTTCAAAAAACTACATCTATTTGCCATAGCAAATGACAGAAAATTAATCAATTTAACTAACTTAACTCTTGCAAATGACCAGACGCTTTTTTCCAAAATTGCTTATTGACTGAGAGAAAGAAAAAGCTTCTGTAAGATCCATATGTCTACATCAATCATCAAATCATCACCATTTCAGCCATCATCAATAAACTACAAATAGTACTTCCGCAGAATTCGTTGAAATATAGTAAAGAAAAAAACTAGTGTATCTTTTCATCTCTGAATAACCAAGGGGCCATCTTTCTCAATTACACATCTACACAAACCCATGAAGAACTCGAAATTGTAAGCCTACAAAAAGTACCAGCTAGAAATTAACTAAAACTAAAGGGAAACTTGTTTGTATTATATGCAAAAGCTAAGCCAACCACATGGTCCGATGACAACACGCAGTAAAAATTACCACTGAATCAAATACCCGTTTACACAATAGAGGAGAATCCATTTGCTTACCTGCAGCCAACTGTGCTAGGCTCAACAGGTCCAAAGGGGAAATATTTCTAACAGATTCATATTTTACCAACAGAATTTGAGAGAAAAGAGCTCATGTTTTCATTTTTAAATAGAGTAAATGACCGACACACACCGACGCCTCAAAACATTGAAAAGTTTCAAGTTTCATGTTTCCTGCGTTTTCTCAGCAACCAATCACAGCAAACAAACAAAAAGAAAAAATTAATGGACAGAGAGAGAGAGAGAGAGCGCTGGATGCAGAGGTTTATCGACCGATTCATGTTTTGTGGTTGAAATTCACGACAAATCTCAGGAAGAGGTCGATGAACCGCTGCCTCCAGTGACATCGCCTCCCTCTTAAAGGCAAAAAAAAAAATCAAAAGGATGGAAGAAAATATATTTCTTTCTGCAAAAAAAAATCTCTGTTTCCCAGGGAGAAATTAAAGATAGAGCAAAAATGACAAACGCAGATCTGAAACGCCTGCTAAAACCAGAGAGAAATCAACAATGTATCCCAAGCCCTTCTATTATCAAATGAAGTGACAGACACATATACATACACCCATACTCAGTAATTACATAGAGATAAAGCAAGAGAGAGAGTAAATAAATACAGGAAATACAGAGAATCACCATTCTCCTCTCTCTCTCTCTCTCTCTCTCTCTCTCTCTCTCTCCCCTCATTGTGGTCTTCTGTGAGGGTTTGACGAGACACAGAGGCACTTTGGACTTTGGAGGGACAAGTTTGGATTGGATGACGCTTATTAGAGCTCTTGTCAATATATGTATTTTTGTCGTGATGCCCTAACATAATTGACGGCTACGATTTCCCTTCTTAGTAGTGCCAAATTTGCTCTGTGCTCTCCGCCAAAGGAACAAGAAATACACAGAGAGGAGTAACCTCACATACATCTACACATCCAATAATTTAGATCCGCTGGGGCCATTTTATTTTGATATAAATTAAACGGTATCTCTAAACTTGTATTAATTTATAATTTATACCTTACATTTTAAAATGAATAACTTTATTCCATGAATTTTCAACATGAGCGCGTCTCCAAAAATAAAAGAGCTACTCATTTTGTTTATTTTTAACACCTCGTACAATCATAGTTAGACACTTTTAACCAAAAAATAAATAAAATCTAGTCTATACTCATCAAGTCTCACTCATAGATAATTTGCACTTATAAAATTTAGAATGAGTAAAATCACTCCATAAAATTTTAAAATAAATAAAATTAATCCTACTTTGTATGATTTTTAATTACGTTTAAAGGTCTTAAAATGATTAATGATAGTCTTAAGATGAAACTGTTAGGGTGTGAGAAACCCCTGAAAATTTTTTCATTGCGAGGGTTAAATAGAACTCATTCCTCCTATCTTATTTTTTTTACTAGAAACAAATAATAAAACTCATGTTGTGGAACTTTTCAAAAGTATGTTCGATGGATCACGTGGGTCGTAGTGGAGGCATGCTCTCTTTTGAAAGGATGATTCGACAGTTTCTCTAGTTAAGTATGGTGATTTTTTATTGAACCAAAAATATTTGATATGGCAAAGTCTAAATATTGGAGATTATTTATGGTTTATATCAATTCGATTGGATTCGATCTATGCTCATCAATTGAAGATTCCATCCAATCGAATTAATGTGTGTCAAGAGGATTGTGTTGTTATGGGGGATCTTAATGATTTAATGAGTTCGAGTGAGAAATGGGATCATAATAGTTGGCATGCTTCCGGTGTTCAGTTGTTGCTAGGCTTCGCCGGAGACTATAATCTTATTGATATTGGATTCATGGGGCTAGAATACACTTAGGTGAATATGAGGAATGGATCAGAGCTTACAAAAGAAAGATTGGACAGATGTTTGGCACATTTTAATTGGATAAATTTGAAGGATCGATATGGTAATTCAAGAGGAGTGAATTGGGTAATTGTGTTCAAATTAAAAACTTTTTACACTCAAGTGAAAAATGAATATTCAAGAATTAACTTCAATGTTCCACGAGTTTAACTCTTGAAAAGATAAATAAGTAATAGATAAAAGTGTTAAAGTAAATAATGCTTGCTATAATATAAATGCGAAAATATAAAACAAGCAAATAAAATTATTATGGAAACTTAAAGTGCGGAAATTAAATTACAAAAATTAAGTGTGGAAAATAAATAGCACAAAATAAAAAGAGAAAATGAGAAGAAAATAGGCACACGATATTTTTACGTGGTTCGGGAAAACCTTTCCCTACGTCCACGCTCCAAGGCCCTCCTTGGAGATTTTTAATCCCACGATCTTCTTAATGGTGAAGACCAAACCTTACAAACCCAATTGACTTTATGGGTGCCAACTAGGACTATGTGTTTCGAGATTAAGTGAATGCTCATAATAACTCTCTCAAAAGAATAGAATCTTCAATCTAAGCTCACACAAAAAAAAAAGTAATCTTGCTCACTCAAGAAATTTACAAATATAAAGCTCAAAATATTAATAGAGATTTAGGAGAGTTTTAATACCAAGTCTCTTGGCTATGAATTTTTATTTTGTGAATAGAAATGAGGTGTATTTATAGAGGAGATTGAGGTTAGGGTTTAGGAAGGAAAATTTCAAATTTTGACTATAGACAAAAGAAATGACACTCCATCCTTAATGAGAAGGACAAAAGATCATTGATCAAAAGGTAAGGAAAACTCCTACCCAAAATAACAAAATATGGTCAAAAACTATTTGGGTAAGCTCCATCTCTTTTTATCTACTTGAAATTAATACTTACTTTGTCATTATCTCCATCTCATGTATTTTGTCTATCGTGCAAGAGAGATATGATTTTTGGTTTTTAGGTTTTTCGGATGTAAACTTAATTTAAGGATAGTCATCCCTAAATAAATTGAGCTTTAATAAACGCAAACAAAATGAATAAGCTCCTAATAAAAATTACATGAAAATAGATATATTCATGATCTTCAATCTTCATGCTTTATAAGCTCCTATGAAAATAAATATTTTCATGACTTCAATTGGAATGTCTTGTGGTAATTTTTTTAATGGCATCTATAAACTTGATTAAATTTATTAGCAACGTCAATATTTTGTTATCATAAAAAATTATCTTAGAGAGATATAGGGCTAACAATCTCCTCCTTTTTTATGATGACAAACCACTGAGACAAAAAATGTATTTAATCAAATAAATTTAATTTACTCCCCCTAAATATATGCTTACTCATCAAGATAAAAATATAACTCTTAAGCACATTCTATTTTCTCCCCCTTTGTTATCATAAAAAATAAAAACCAATAATAATGAGGAAAAATAGTTTTATCTTGACATGTAGAAATTTTTTTAACTAATATCTAAAATTTCCAAAGCAAGTCTATTTCACAAAAACTTTCAACATTTAATGGTTTGTGAAAATATATGCAAGTTGATTTGTAGTATTTATAAACTCTAGTGAAATATCTCTTTTTTACACATGATCTTGAATAAAATGATGTCTAAGATCTATATGCTAAGTACGAGAATGCAAAATAGTATTTTTTGGATATATTAATTGCGCTAGTATTATCACATCTAATAGGAACACTTTTCAAAAACTAAACTAAAATCTTTTAAAGTTTGTTTCATCCATAAAAATTGAGCATTACAACTATCGGCAGAAATATATTTGGCTTCAGCGGTTGACAGTGCTACTAAATTTGGCTTTTTGCTAAACTAATGAACAAGTGAATGTCCTAAAAATTGACATGTACCACTCGTACTTTTCTATCGGTTAAGCTTCCAGCAAAATCTGAATCAGAATACTCAATTAAATAAAGATTATCACATTTTGGATACCAAATGCCAAATTTAGTTGTTCCAAGTAAACACTTAAAAATTATTTTAATAGCTTGTAAATGCGATTCTTTGGGACAAGTTTGAAAATGAGCACATAAACATACACTAAACATGGTATCGGGTCTACTAGTAGTTAAGAAAAGTAGAGATCCAACCATACCTCGATATTTCTTTATATCGACATCTTTACCTTTCTCATCTTTGTCTAGTTTTGTCGTGGTACTCATAGGAGTATTACTAGCCTTCACATTTTCATACCAAACTTCTTGAGCAAATCCTTAGTGTATTTTTCTTGGTTTATAAAGATCTCATACTTCATTTACTTAATTTGTAGTCTAAGGAAGAAGTTCAATTCTCCCATCATGCTCATTTCAAACTCCTTGCTTATAGAGCTTGCAAAATTATTACACAGAGATTCGTTAGTGGCACCAAAAATTATATCATCTACATATATTTGGACAATTAAGATATCATTGCCTTTTGATTTTATGAAGAGGGTGTTATCTATTTAACCCATGTTAAATCCATCATCTATAAGAAATTTACTTAGCATTTCTTACGAAGCTCTAGGAGCTTGTTTTAGTCCATAGAGAGCATTTTTAAGTTTATAAACGTGATTTGGAAAATTCAAACTTTGAAAACCAAGAGGTTGTTCTACATAAATTCATCCATGATGAATCCATTTAAAAAAGAACTCTTGACATCCATTTGATATAAAACAAAATCTTTGAAACATGCAAAGGCTAATAGCATTCTTATTGACTCAAGTCTAGCGACGGGAGCGAAAGTTTCATCATAATCTATACCTTCTTCTTGATTATATCCTTGCGCCACTAATCTAGCTTTAGTTCTAGTAACAATACCATTTTCATCTACCTTATTTCTAAACACCCACTTAGTACCAATTACTGAGTACTTAGAGGGTCTAGACACAAGTTCTCATACATTACTTCTTTTAAATTGATTAAGTTCTTCTTGTATAGTAACTATCCAATATTCATCTTTTTTTGCCTCTATAAATCATTTAGGCTCAAGTTGAGAAATAAAAGCAACGTTACCAATACTATGAAGCGTAGAGCGAGTCTCTACCTTTTTTGATATGTCTCCCACTAAAATCTCCTTTGGATGATCTCTTACAAACTTCCATTCTTTTGGAAGTTGGTTGCAATCTTGTACTTTGACATTTTTTTTGGCGAGAGTGACTTGATTCTTCATTAGTATTGATATTAACATCTTCTACATTTCTTATAATTTCATCATCTTGATCATAAAAGATGTTAGAGGAAATAGATTCATCAATGACAACATGCATGGATTCTTCCACAACTGATGTTCTTCTATTATAAACTCTATATGTTTTGCTAGATGTGGAATTCCTAAAAAGATTCCTAAGTTAGTTTTAGAATCGAATTTACTAAGGTTATCCTTATTATTTAAAATAAAACATTTACACCCAAAATTTTTAAAATAACTAATATTAGGAATTTTATTTTTCCAAAGTTCATAAGGGCTTTGTTTAAAATAGGTCTAAGTAAAACACGATTCATAATGTAGCAAGATGTATTAACGGTTTCGGCCCAAAAATACTTAGGTAAGTCATTTCTCATTTATCATTGTTCTTGCCATTTTTTGTAGGGACTGATTTTTCCTCTCAACAACACCATTTTGTTGTGGAGTTCTAGGAGTAGAAAACTCATGTGAAAAATCATTTCCATTGCAAAAAGTTTCAAAGCTTTCTATTTTCAAATTCTCCACCATGATTACTTTTAACTTTTGAAATTGTAAAACATTTTTCATTTTGAACTAGTTTGCAAAATTTTGTAAATGCTTTAAAAGTTCCATCCTTATTTTTTAGAAATAAAACTCAAGTATATCCTGAAAAATGATCAACTATGACAATGCCTAGTGTTTACCCCCAAGGCTTGTAATTTTTGAAGGGCCAAATAGGTCCATGTGTAGTAATTGCAATGGTCTAGTGGTTGACACCATATGTTTTGATTTGAAAGAGCTCTTAACTTGTTTACCCATTTGGCATGCATCAAAAATTTTGTCTTTCACAAAATTTATTTTTGGAAGACTTTTTACTAAATAACTTTTTGATAGTTTTGAACATAAATACATGCTAGCATCCCCAAGCCTTCTATGCCATAACTAACTATCATTGTCAAAAACTAAAAAACATTTTTCATTATAATATTGGAAATCACTTAGATTAATAGTGTAGACATTTTGGTCTATTTGCCCAACAAATAAAATTTTATTTGACACTTTATCTATAATTAGACAAAAATCATTTTCAAAAATGATTCTATAGTTTTTATCACAAAGTTGACTTATGCTAAGTAAATTATATTTTAGACCATCTACAGTAGAATTTTACATATAGCATGAGAAGAGTCATTGCTTACGGAGTCAATACCAATGATTTTGCCTTTCTTATCATCTTCAAAGGTGACATGTCCTTTCTTTCGACAAATTTGAGAAAGTTTTGATTCATCACTGGTCATATGTCTCTAGCATCCACTATCAAGATACCACTAATATTTCTTCTTCAATGGTACCTATAACATCAAAATTTAAAAGTTAACTTTTGGTACCCAAATATTTTTGGGTCTTTGAGGGTTAATGTTGTAGAGAATCCATTCAATTTTTCATGAAAAATAGATTTTTTTTATGAAAGCATGAATAAATTTTGCGACCTTGAACCACAATAGTGACAAATGATAGGAGGATATTGTGTTGGTTTTATAAAAATATTTTTGTGATATTTTTTGTTTTGAAAATGTTGATATCCTAATCCCCTTTTATCAGAAGCATTCCTTTGCTTACCAAGAAATTTGTTAAGATTGTTTCTTCCATTTATAAATTTAAAAATGGTTGAATTTAAGTCTTTTTCTTTATTTTGGCTTTGAACAAGGTCTCAATGCAAAACATGTAAGGTTACTTTGATTTTCAAATTCTCATTTTTCAAAGACTCATTTTTTTCTTGAAGTTTTGAAAAACTATGTTTCACAATTTTGTTCTTTAAGTGAAGTTTTTCATACCCACTATAAAGCTCTTCAAAAGCATTTTCAAGTTCTTCATAACTAGGTTTATCATTCAAAGTTAGCTTAGAAGAACTTACCTCATCTTCTAGTGCCATAAAACACATGTTTGCAACTTCTTCTTCTTCTTCACCTTCAGAGTCGTTCTCATCAGTCTCATCCCAAGTTTCATTGAATGCTCTTCTTTTGAACTTTTTTGGGGCATTACTTAGATTTGGACTATCGACTTTTATGTGTTCGGGATTTTTACACTCATTGCACGTGAGTGTGTCACGAGGTATCTTCTTATCATATTTTCTTGGAGCATTTTTCCTTCTATTTAAGAATTTCTTGAATCGGCTAGTGAGTAGGGATATGTCATCTTCCTCATCATAGTCATCCTTGTCACTATCAGATTGTTCACTTGTTGATTTTAGTACAATGCTCTTCTAATTTGATGTATCTTCTTCGTCATTTTCATTTAGCCTAATTTCATGTGTCATCAATGAGCCAATAAGTTCTTCAAGAGGAAGTGTGTTGAGATCTTTGACTTCTTGGATGGCGGTCAGCTTGGCCTCCCAATTCTTTGGTGGACACCTAAGAAATTTTCTCACCATTTCGACATTAGAATAAGTCTTACCAAGAGAGATTCATAACTATGAACAAGCATGCTAATTATAGATTCTTTAACTTGATTTGTACCTTCGTGTGTGACTTCTAACATGTGCCATATAGATTTATCAAATTTACATGTAGAAATTCTATTAAATTCATTTTTATCAAGAGCACAAAATAAAACATTCATAGCCTTATCATTTAAAAAAATTCTTTTTATAATCATCATTCCATTCACTACTTGATTTGATAATATTTTTACCATCCACAGTTTTGAATAGAATGTGAGCACCATTTTCAACATCTCATAAGTCATAGTCAATCGATTGAATATAAATCCTCATTCTCGCTTTCCAATAAGTATAATCATTACCACTAAAAAATGGAGGTCTAGTAGTAGATTGACCCCCAACGAAAGAACCATTCATGGATGCCATAACTCAAGACGATTAAGCCTTATGTATAGAGTTCCAAGCTATGATACCAATTGTAAGATCGATATGGCAACCCAAGAGGGGGGTGAATTGGGTGATTATGTTCAAATTAAAAACTTTTTGCACTTAAGTGAAAATTGAATGTTCAAGAATGAACTTCAATGTTCTACGAGTTTAACTCTTGAAACGATAAATAAGTTATAGATAAAAGTGTTGAAGTAAATAATGCTTGCGATAATATAAATGCGAAAATATAAAGCAAGCAAATAAAAATAATTACGGAAACTTAGATTGCGGAAATTAAATTGTGAAAATTAAGTGCGAGAAATTGAAGTGCGGAAAATAAATAGCACAAAATAAAAAGAGAAGAAGGAGATAAAGATAGACACACGATATTTTCACTTGATTCGGGAAATCTTATCACTACGTCCACGCTCCAAGGCCCCCCTTGGAGATTTTTAATCCCACGATCTTCTGAAGGGTGAAGACCAAATCTTACAAACCCAATTGACTTTATGGGTGCCAACTAAACCTTACAAGGCTATGTGTTTCAAGATTAAGTGACCTTTTAGAATAACTCTCTCAAAAGAGTAGAATCTTCGATCTAAGCTCATAAAAAAATAATCTTGTTCACTCAAGAAATTTGCAAGTATAAAACTCAAAAAATTAAGAGAGATTTAGGAGAGTATTGAGAGAGTTTTAAGAGCAAGTCTATTGGCTATGAATATATTATTTTGTGAATATAAATGGTGTATATTTTTAGAGGAGATAGAGGTTAGGCTTTAGGAGGAAAAATTTCAAATTTTGAATATTGACAAAGGAAATGACACTGCATCCTTAATAAAAAGGACAAAAAACCTTGACCAAAAAGGCAAGGAAAACTCCTACCCAAAATAACACAATATGGTTGAAACTTACTTTGTTTGTTCTTTTTCATTACCTTCATCTCATGTATTTGTCTATTGTGCAAGAGAGATATGATTTTTTATTTTTAGGCTTTTTATGAATGTAGATTTAATTTAAGGATAGTTATCCCTAAAAAATGGGCTTTATAAGGATAGTTATTCCTAAATAAATTGAGCTTTAATAAAGGCAAATAAATTGAGTAAGCTCCTAATAAAAATTACATGAAAGTAGATATCTTCATGATCTTCAATCTTCACGCCTTATGAGCTCCTATGAAAATAAAATTTTCATGATCTTCAATTAGAATGTCTTGTGATAATTTTTAATGGCCTCTGCAAACTTGATTAAATTTATTATTAACGTCAATGTTTTTTTATCATCAAAAGTTATCTCATAGAGATATAGGGCTAACAAAATTATAATCCAAATGCTCGGTTATACCACATTGTTAAGCCGAGTTCTGACCATATACCTATCCTCCTCGAAACAGCAGACTCAAAAAAAAGTTTCCATCACAAGTTCATATATGATCGTAGATGGATTGAATTTCTGGATGTAAAGGAGTTGATCCATGAACACTGGGTCTGTAGAGGGCTTTCAGAAAACAGCGATTCACTGTCCGAAAACCTTCATAGCATCCACAGGGAGCTCGTTCAATGGAGGAGAAAAAATAATCATGCAAATTACAATCGTCTAATGAAGAAGCTCAATGAGGAAATTCATTAAGTGTTATAGTCGTGAAGAGCCTGATCTGAACCAAATCTGAGACCTTGAGTCTGATCTTAACATGGTGTATAGAGAAGAAGAGAAATATTGGAGGGATAGGTCTAAAGTCGATTGGCTTAGACAAGGGGACAAAAATACGACTTATTTTCCATGCGAAAGTGAAATATCGAAGAAGGACCAACAAAAATTTTTCGGGCTGGAGGACGAGAATGGCGTTGGTTTACCGGAGGATCGTTCGATTCACCATAGAGCTTCTAACTACTTCTGATCGTTGTTCAAAACATTGAGGTAAACCAAGAGTTCTCCCCCTCTAAGAATCATATATGAGAATTTCATCTCTTACAGCTCAAACAGAAACACCCAAATACTGGTTGTAGCACCATGCCAAAAGTGTTTGAAGAAGAAGAGCAAAGCAAATGAAGCATGCCCAAAAGTAAACTAACCCCTTAAACTACTACAAAAAACACCATCGGATTTCAAAGTAGCACGATCTAATTCAAAAATTTCACCCAATTGAGCACGTCTAGCATATTTTTTTCACAGTAGAAGGATCACTATAACTGACTCCATTGAGTCACCACCATAGAACTCCATAGTTACACCTACTTGTTCAACACTATACTTCAATTCTGCCCTCCGAAAAGGAAGGCCAGCTCTAACAATTACGTATCCATCAACCAAAACAATTGCAAATGTTTCAAAAAAAGTAGGCAAACGACGTACAAAAAGTTCACGCCCTTCTTTAGCTCTAAAAATAGGGTGTTCTAACCACCCATACGAATCAGACAATTCTGAACGATGTGATCTAGAATATGCACTTCAAGTTGGAAGAGGAAGACATTAAGATGCTCGAAGATGAGGCTTCAAAGGAGGAAATTTATTGAGTTGTTTATGATATGCATCAAAGTAAGACATCGAGACCTGACGGATTCACAACGACTTTCTATCAATAACACTAGGAGATTGTAAGGTCCGATGTTTATTTACTGGTGCATAATTTCTTTAAGCATAATTTTATTCCTCCTCATATAAACCATACACACATTACATTAATCCCTAAAAATCCATTCCCCTAGAAATATGTCCCAGTTCCGTCATATTGGTCTTTGTAACATCGCTTATAAAATTATTTCAAAGATCTAACAAAAAGGCTTAGACTGGTGATTAATTTAATTGTTAGTGATTCCTAGAGTGCTTTTATTCTTGGTAGATTGATTTCTAATAATATTTTGATTGCTCATGAAATTATGCACTCTATGAGAATCAAGAAGAGTGGGAGGAAAGAGGATGTGGCTTTTAAAATTGATATGTCAAAAGTTTATGATAGGGTGACATGGGATTTTGTTATTGAGGTCATGAAGAGATTGGGGTTTTCCAGTAAGGTATGTAGCTGGATTCTATTATGTATATTGACGGTCTCGTACAATATTAACGTTAACAGTGATTATACTTATACATTCTACCCAAGTCGTGGGCTTCATCAAGGATATCCCTTGTCTCCTTATCTGTTCATCATGTGTGTGAGGCCCTCTCTAGTACACTTCGAAACGCCTGGAACAATAACATTATCTCGGGGTTTAAATTCCCAATGAAGGATCTAGTTATATCACATTTATTTTTAGCTGATGATTCTTTGTTGTTTTGTCATGCTAAGGAGATGTAAATAATGGCTATTATGAAAATTCTGAATATGTATGGTAGAGCTTCGGGTCAAGTAGCTAATCCTCTTAAGAGCCTGATGGTCTTAAGTAACAATGTTTTCCAAGATCAAAGAACTCGACTGGGAACTATTACACGGATTCAACAAGATTCTTCTTTGAATAAGTATTTGGGAATTGAATCTGACTTTAGGATGTCTAAGGCGAGGGTATTCAATAATATTATGGTAAAAATAGTGTAAAATGTTGGAATATGTCCATAAAGTAGCATGTGATAACTATTTATTTGTATTTAGTTATTTCTTAGACATTAGTATTATTGAATTTTTATGAATAAATTGAAAGTTTTATTTTAAATTAAAATGTGTTGTAAATTACTCAAGTCCTGGAACTTTCATCAACGAACGAAGAGTGAAGATAGAGGCGTCTCCAAATGAACTATTCTAAGAAGGTTCATAACGATATTAACAGTCTTAGGAGCTAAGTGGGAGGGTCGTTTACGTTGAAACGTTCCTAAGGTCTCCAATGTTTAAGTAGATGCATCATGCATCATACTTTTCTAAGAAATTGAGCATTTATTTACACCACTTTATTTATTCTTTTTAGTAATCATGTTGTTATCTCATCTGTCAACTATTCTCAATGTGAACAAATTCACTGGTGAAAATTATGTGGATTGGAAATGAAATCTTGATATCGTGTTAACGATAGAAAAGCACAAGTTTGTGCTCACTACTTCTTATCCCCTTGAGCCTATTGTTGAATCGACTCAAGAGGAGAAGGATGCATATGCTTCTTGGCTGTGTTCTGCTGAGATCTCCAGATGTTACATCTTGGCATCTATGAGCAATGTGTTGCAACAACAGCATCAAAACTTTGAGACTGTCGCTGATATGATGTTGAACATCACTGAAATGTTCAGAGATTAGGTTCGTCAAGCCAGAGAGACTGTTGTATGTAACTTCATGAACTGCATATAGAACCTAAAACCTCTGTCAGATAATATATGATGCTGATCATAAGTTATCTGAATGAGATGGAGATCATGGGTGCTGCGTTTGGTGGTGAGACCTAGGTGGATATGATCCTAGAGACTTTGCCTAGTACCTTTGAGAACATCAAGCTTAATTATTCAATGAATAAGTTAAAATACTCACTTCCTGAGCTTATAAAGGAGCTGCAAGCTGTTGAGACTCTGTTTCTGAAGGGCAAGAGGAAGTCTAAAGAGGCTAACTTTACTAAAAGAAAGCCTTCCACCTCTAGCTCTAAGAAGAAATAGAAAAGAGGTCTAAGGAAAGCGAGAAGCAGAAACCAAGAGCTGCCAAATGCAAGAGCACCGCGAAAGTAGACAAGTCGAAAGAAAAGTGTCATCATTGTGGAGTTACTGGTCATTGGAAATGCAACTGCCCAGTGTATCTCAAAGGGTTGGGATCTAAAGGTATAGTAATGGTTACTGAGGCCTATTATGTAGCTGACTCTACTTTATCTTCGATTGTAGACTCTGCAGCTACTAACCATATTTGTTGCTCCCTGCAGCCGTTCAGGAAAATCAGAAGGCTTAACGAGGGTGAGTACAGCTTCCGCTGGGGTAATGGAGCATTAGTATCAGCTATATTTATGGGAACTATCAAATTATGTTTTGAGCAACATTTTATTATCTTACGTGATGTTTATTATATCCTAGTTTTTGGGAAGAATCTTAATTCTATTGGTGTATTAATTGAGCAAGGATTTGATCTTAAATTCATTGATAAAGGTATTGTTATTTTTAGAAATGAATGCTTAATTATTGTTGCACGCATATTTAATAAAATGTCACGTAAAACCAATAGTTCCAATGATATGTGATATTAAAGTGAATAATGATTCACAAAGAGATAGTAAAAGGTTGAAGTATGACTCAACCGATCTAACCTATTTTGGGCATATTAGCCTAGACAGGATTAAAAGACTTGTGAAGGATGATACTTTGCAAACTTTAAGTATGGGATCACTACCCACATGCGAATCCTATATTGAAGGAAAAATGACCAAGAGAATTTTTTCAGCAAAAGGTGAAAGAGTCATTCAATGCCTTGAACTCTTACATAGTGATGTATGTGGGCCATTGAATATCCAAGCAAGAGGAGGTTATGAATACATCACAACCTTCATTGATAACTACTCACGTTTTGGCCATGTTTATCTAATGCGTCAAAAGTCTGAAACCTTTGAAAAGTTCAAAGAGTATAAGCCTTTGGTTGAAAAGCAATTAGAAAAATAAATTGAAACACTATTATCCGATCGTATTGAATAGTACTTGCTAGGAGAGTTCCAAGACTTTGTTAAGGAAAAAAGTATTCTTTCTCAATTTACAGCATCTGGTACGCCACAGCAGAATGGTATGTAAGAGAGAAGGAATCGAACTCTGATGGATATGGTTAGATCCATGATGAGTTATTCATCCCTCTCCAATTTGTTCAAGGGATATGCCTTGGAAACAACGGAATATATTCAGAACCAAGTTCCGTCGAAGACTGTGGCTGGTACACCATATGAAAGATGGTGTGCACGAAAGTTGTCTATTAACCATTTTAAAATATATGGGTGCCCATCACATGTTCTAAAACTGAAGACATGCAAGTTGGCCAGTCGTTCAGAATTATGCATGTCCGTAGGATATCCTAAATAAACGAAGGGGTACATCTTCTACAGTACGACTTACCAGGAAACATTCGTTAGCGTGAATGCTTATTTTCTTGAAGAAGATTACATTAAAAGTGTACAGACGAGAAGCACAATTGTGCTAGAGGAATTTTGAGTAGGAGGATAGCCACTCCCTTATCAGAAATTATTTTTTATTCAATAATGAAAGAACAACGATGGGAGCAAGAGCCTACGGGGCCTCGACGAAGTGGGAGGGTTGTAAGACAACCTAAGATGTATAAGTCTTATGGAGAAGCTTTAATAGTTATCTCAGATAAGAACCTTAATGAACTTGTCTCCTACTCAGAGGTCGTGGTTGGTCCTGAAGTAAACTTATGACAATAATCCCTGAACATTGAGATACATTCGATGTACTTGAACGAAGTCTGGAAGCTAGTGGATCCTCTTGAAGGGGTAAAACCCGTAGGATGCAAATGGATCTATAAGAAGAAAAAAAGTCTGGATGGGAATGTAGGGACATTCAAAGCTAGGTTAGTAGCCAAGGGCTACACCTTGAAAGAAGGAATATACTATGAAGATACCTTCTCACCGGTGGCCATGCTTAAATCCATCTGAATTCTTTTTCCATTGTTGTTGCTCTTGATTAGGAAATCTAGCAAATGGACATCAAGACTGATTTTCTGAATGGCAATCTTGATGAGCGCATTTATATGGCTCAACCAGACGGGTTCATGGAGAAAGATCTAGAGGGTAAAGTTTGTGAACTGCAGAATTCCATTTATGGACTTATGGAAGCGTCACGGTCGTGGAATATTAGATTTGATAAAACTGTTAATAACTATGGTTTGAATAGTTAGTGGAGGAGCCTGTATGTATAAGTTGATACACGAAGGGAAGGTGATTTTTCTAGTCTTGTACGTAGATGATATTCTACTCATTGGGAATGATGTGGGAAAATTATTTGATGTCAAGATTTGGCTTGCAAAGCTATTTGACATGAAGGATCTTGGATAAGCTGTATTTGTCTTAGGTATTCAGATCTTTCGAGATAAAAAGAACAGACAATTGACACTGTCTCAAGCATCTTATATTGATAAGGTGTTGGATCACTTCAATATACAATACTCCAAGAAAGGATTTCTTTCTTTTAGACATGGAGTTAGCTTCTTAAAGGAGCAATCTCCCAACACTCCTCAAGAAGAGGAAAACATGAGAGAGATTCCATATGCTTCAGCCAAGGAAGTCTCATGTATGTGATGCTTTACACTAGACCAGACATTTGCTATGATGAGGGCGTGGTGAGTCATTTCCAATCTAATCCTGGAATTGAGTATTGGAATGTCGTCAAACATATCCTTAAGTATCTTAAGAGAACAAGGAATTGCATGCTTGTGTATTCAGGTACTGACTTGAATATGATGAGGTATACTAATTCTGATTTCCAAGCTGATAAGGATTCCATGAGGTCCACTTCAGGATTAGTGTTCATCCTAAACGGTGGATCAGTGTATGGAGAAGTATCAAGCAATCTTGTATTACTAATTCTACCATGGAAGCTAAATATATGGCAGCTTGTGAAGCTGCAAATGAGGTTGTATAGCTTAGGAAGTTCTCGAAGACTCTGGAAGTTGTTCTAAACGGTAACAAGCCCATGACACTTTATTATGATAATAGTGGGACTGTAGCGAATTCTAAGGAACCTAGAAGTCATACGTGATCCAAACACATAAAACAAAAATATCACCTGATTAGAGAAATTGTTTAGCGTGGAGACGTTCTTGTTACGCATATTTCGATGGTCGACAACCTGGCAGATCCATTCATGAAGATTTTAAGCAGTAAAGTTTTTTTATGGAAGACTTGAGTATAAGAGATTGTACACGCCTATTTTAGTCCAAGTGAGAGGCGTCTCCAGATGAACACTTTTGAGAAAGTTCAGAACAATATTCACAGTCTTAGTATCAACAGGACAATCGAATTCGATTACGACTATTAGGTTGAACCAATGGATGCCAGCCATGGGGTATGAGAGTGGAGACTCAAATGATTAACCTAGACATGTTGTGAATAAGTTGAATAGACCGGTAATAAATTAGTTTAGAACCCAAAACTATTTACTTATCTCTAAATCTAATTGTTACACCTTAAAGGTATTTTTGTAATTACTTTAATCTTGAGCTGAATACGTAGCTTGACTTAGTTAGTTCAAATTGGCGTGCAATACATCGGCTGTTAGGATTGTAATTTAATTAAGTTTGAGTTACGTGATTCACAAATATGAAAATTCGTGGTTGGATTACGAAAGCAACAATATCACTTTATGCTTTATTGATGGGCGTGTGAATAAATTAATCTGGCCAGGTATTTAATGAAAGTCATTGATTAAGACTTATGAATTGTTCGAGATAATTCACTATTATGTCTTTCTTATTTAAAGTCAATAAAGGAGTTAAGAAAATAATAACAAGAGGGGTAAAATGGTAATTTTATATTTTACTCTTGTTACTGATATTCACGATGGGTATTATGTGGACCGTGAAAATAAAAAAAAAGTTTATTTACACTAACAGAAAATTAGCACGCATGAATCGAAAGTTGATTCGGCATCGAAACTATAATGGAGTCATACGATGTCAAGATTAAATAGGTCAAAAATTTATGGAGATAAATTCAGGTATTTGAATTCTTAGTTTTGTTCATGTGGGTCCATCCCGTCTCAGAAATAGCTCATGAGAACAGGAATAGAAAAACGAAGTAAATTGGATCAAAATGTATTTTGGTGCCAATGCATATTTCCTACACCTATATATGATGGGTGATGTCACTTAATTAGTTAAGCGTGATTATTTGTATTAAAATTATTTAGTTTCTTATTTTCTAATTATTAGATAATTAGTAAATAAAAATTAATTAATTAATTAATTGATAATGATCAATTAAATTTATCAATTGGATTTATAAATTTCGATACAACTCTAACGCTGTGGAGATATACTGATTTTCAGCAATTTGAACATAGGGGGTGAATTTTAGAAATTTAAAATATATAGATATATTTGTAAATATCAAAAATCAGAATTTATAAATATTTAATAGCAATTTGATTGTAGAGAGAGATAGTGATATAGATCTCATACCAGATACAGAAAAAAAAAGAGTTTTCTCCATTCCCTAGTGATTGTCATCGATTGATAGAGCATTGAAGGGAAATATTTAATAGCAATTTTATGAATAAATGAAAATTTTCCTTTAATTAAAGTGTGTTTATAATTTACATAAGTCCTGGAACTATTATCAACGTAGAAAGAGTAAAGACAGAGGGGTCTTCCAGACAAACTCGTCTGAAATAGTTCACAATGTTATTCATAGTTTTAGGATCGACTGTTAGGTTAAATCAAAGGATGCCGCTCTTGGGCATGGGAGTGGAGACTCTAACGGTTGACCTATACATGATATGCAATAAGTTGAATATTCTAGTAACAAATTAGTTTAGAGCAAAACCGTTTATCTAGTTCTGAATCTTATTGTTACACCTTAAGGGTATTTTCATGATTACCTTAATCCTAAGGTGAATATGAAACTTGACCTAGTTACTTGCGATCTTTGATATTCCAAATGAGTGAGTTCGAATGGCAAGACAATAACTCTGTTGTTGAGGTTATATTGACTCCGATTTGCAAGCAGATTCTAGGAGATCCACTTCAGGATCGATGTTCATTCTAAATGATGGAGCAGTAGTATGGAGATATATCAAACAATCATGCATTCCCGATTCTACCATGGAAGCTGCAAAGGAGGTTGTCTGGCTTAGAAAATTCATGAGGACTCTAGAATTCATTTTAGATGATGACAAGCCCATGACACCTTATTGCGATAATAGTGGGGTTGTAGAAAACTTGAAATAACCAAGAAACCATAAAAGATCCAAACAGATAGGGCGAAAGTATCACCTTATCAAAGAGATTGTTCAGCGTGGAGAGGTTGTAATAACGGACATATCGACACTCAACAACCAAGTAGATCAATTCACATAAACTTTAAGCAGTAAAGTCTTTGATGGTCATCTAGAGCGCATGTAGATATAGATTGTACACGCCAACTTTAGTCCAAGTGGGAGTTTATTGGAATTGTGTCCATAAAGTATGGTGTAATAACTATTTATGGGTATTTAGTTATTTCTTTTACATATATGTATTACTGAATTTTATGAATAAATGAACGTTTTCCTTTAATTAAAATGTGTTTACTTAAGTCATGGAACTATTATCAACGTAAAATGAGTAAAGACAGAGGCGACTTCCAGACAAACTCTTCTAAAATAGTTCAAAATGTTACTCACAGTGTTATGATCGACTGTTAGGTTGAACCAAATGATACCGGTCTTGGGGCATAGGAGTGGGGACTCTAACGATTGACCTCGACATATAAAAAAAGTTTGAATAGACCAGTAACAAATTAGTTTAGAGCAAAGCCATTTATCTAGATCTAAATCTAATTGTTACATTCAACGGTATTTTCATAATTACCTTAATCCTGAAGTGATTAGGAAATTTGACCCGTTCATCCTAAATGATGGAGCATTAGTATGGAGAAGTATCAAACAATCATGCATTGCTGATTCTACCACGAAAGCTGCAAAGGAGGTTGTCTGGCCTAGAAAGTTCCTGAAAACTATGGAAGTCGTTCTAGATGCTGACAAGCCCATAACACTTTATTGTGATAATAGTGGGGTTGTAGCAAACTCGAAAGAACTTAGGAGCCCCAAAACATCCAAACAGATAGAGTAAAAGTATCACCTCATCAGAGAGATTGTTCAGCGTGGAGATGTTGTAATAACACACATATCGACACTCAACAACCAGGTAGATCCATTCACAAAAACTTTAAGCAGTAAAGTCTTTGATGGTCATCTGGAGGACATGTAGATACGAGATTGTATACGCCTACTTTAGTCCAAGTGGGAGTTTGTTGGAATTGTGTCCATAAAGTATGGCATAATAGCTATTTATGAGTATTTAATTATTTCTCTTACATTTATGTATTAGTGAATTTTTATGAATAAATGAAAATTTTCCTTTAATTAAAGTGTGTTTATAATTTACTTAAGTCTTGGAACTATTATCAACGTAAAAAAATAAAGACAGAGGCATCTTCCAGACAAACTCTTCTAAAATAGTTGAGAATCTTATTCGCAGTCTTAGGATCGACTGTTAGGTTGAACCAAAGGATTCCAGATTTGGAGCATTGGAGTGGAGACTCTAACGGTTGACCTAAACATGTTACGGAATAGGTTGAATAGACCAGTAACAAATTAGTTTAGAGCAAAGCCGTTTATCTAGCTCTGAATCTAATTGTTACACTCAACAGTATTTTCATAATTACCTTAATCCTGAACTGAATAGCAAATTTGACCTAGTTACTTGCGATCTTGGATATGTCAAATGAGTGAGTTTAAATTCCAAGACAATACCTTGGTTGTTGGGGTTATACTGACTCTGATTTCCAAGCAGATTCTAAGAGGTCCACTTCTAGATCGACATTCATCCTAAATGATGGAGGAGTAGTATGGAGAAGTATCAAACAATCGTGCATTGCTGATTCTACCATGGAAGCTGCAAAGGATGTTGTCTGGCTTAGAAAGTTCCTGAAGACTCTGGAATTCGTTCCAGATGCTGAGAAGGCCAAGACACTTTATTGCGATAATAGTGGGGCTATAGCAAAACATCCAAACAGATAGAGTGAAAGTATCACCTCATCAGAGAGAATGTTCAGCGTAGAGATGTTATAGTAACACGCATATCGACATTCAACAACCAAGTAGATCCATTCACAAAAACTTTAAGCAGTAAAGTCTTTGATGGTCATCTGGAGGACATGTAGATACGAGATTGTACAAGCCTAATTTAGTCCAAGTGGGCATTTGTTGGAGTTGTAAATTCATGTATAATAGCTATTTATGAGTATTTAATATTTCTCTTACATTTATATATTAGTGAATTTTTATTAATAAATGAAAGTTTTCCTTTAATTAAAATGTGTTTATAACTTACTTAAGTCCTGGAACTATTATCAACGTAAGAAAAGTAAAGACAGAGGCGTCTTCCAGACAAACTCTTCTAAAATAGTTGAGAATGTTATTCGCAGTCTTAGAATCGACTGTTAGATTGAACCAAAGGATGCCATCCTTGGATTATGGGAGTGGAGACTTTAACGGTTGACCTAGACATGTTATGGAACACGTTGAATAGACCAGTAACAAATTTATGTAGAGCAAAGTTATTTATCTAGCTCTGAATCTACACCTTAAGGGTACTTTCATAATTATCTTAATCATGAGGTGAATACGAAACTTGATATAGTTACTTGCCATCTTTGATGTGCAAATGAGTGAGTTCGAATTGCTGGACAATAGCTTGGTTGTTGAGTACTCGATGACATGAGTCATTGAATAAGACATTATGAACTGTACAAAACACTTCACTGATATGTCTTTTTTATTCACAGTCAATAAATGAGTTATGAAAATAATAGCTAGAGGAGTTAAACAGTAATTTTACATCTTGCTCTTGTCACTGATATTCACGAAGGGTAACATCATAAAATATTATGTGGACCATATAATAAAGATATTTATTTACACCGACAAAAAATGTAGCGCGCATGAATCGAGAGTTGATTCGGCATTGGACCTAGAGTGGTGTAGTACGATGACGGGATTAAATAAGTTAGAAATTTGTGGAGATAATATTAACTGGGTATTTGAATCTAATTGCTTTATTCATGTGGTTCCAGTCGGTCTCAATAGTAGCTCATAAGGACATGAATGAGAAACAACAATAGTTTGACCAAAGAATGTGTTTTGGAACAAGATACACTTCCCGAAGCCATATATGATAGTGTCATCACTAAATTAGTGAAGAGCATAATTAATGTTCAAATTAATTAATTTGTTATTTTCTAATTATTAGATAATTAGGAAATAAAGTAAATTAATTGATTGATTGATGTGGATCAATTTAATTTATCAATTTGGATTGATTAATTTTGACAATGTATTGGCTCTAAGGGAGATGTAAAAATCGCAGAGAGGGCTGAAGGGAGATGGTGAATTTTGGCAATTTACAATATATGAGTGTATGTGTTAATTTTGTAATCATTACATAAGGGATTGCAATAGGGTTGCATCCATAACCTAAGCTTATCTAATCATAATGTGTGATTATTCAGAGCAAGAAAAATGTTCTCTTTCTTTCTCCCTTGTTGCCGCCGAAACCATAGTGAGAAAGAATAAAATTGTTTTTTCTTCCTCAGTAGTTTAGCAAGCTCACACTCTACTCCTCACAATATTCTTGCAAGACACACTTCTAAATCTTACGAATGGTTGTTGGTTTGAGGATCGATTAAAGTTCTGCAACTCTCAAGTACGAGGAACGCGAGACAATAAATTGGATCCTGCCAATTCAGAAATTCTCCAATACAAGAAAAGGTAAAAATTGTGTCTATCTCTGCTCGATACATTTATCTAAATATGTATGATCGTTGTATAATTTTATATTTAATATGATTAAATATTTTTTTTGAATTTTTTTATGTTCTGCCCACGAACCCTTCATGGTTCATTATTTTCTTCAATTTTTAAAACTCGATCCAATAATTGTTATCAGAGCCTTGAGTTTTTTTATCATACATATTTAGTGATTCAACGTATGTATGTATGGATATTGTGATATTGGCATTTTTTTGTAAAGTAGATTCAAAGCATGTTTGAATGGTTTTATGAATGGATCCCGATTGATTGGCTCTAGGTGTTTATTTTCGATTTTAGAATTGATGTACGTTGAAATTGAGGCATAGGATTTGATGAAACTTAATTTTTTCAAAATTTGTATCTTTAAGTTCCATGTAAATCCGTCGTCGCAAGAAAAGTTACCGCTCGTCGCTGTCGCTTACCACCACATCGCGCTGTCACCTCCTGTAGCACGCCATTGCTTGCCGTCGCCGCTCACCGCCATAGGTTTCCTAATTTTGGTTTAGGAAACCTCGAGGTTTTGGAAACTTTTGGGTTTAAGAAACTTTGGGGTTTTGAAAACTTTTGGTTTTAGGAAACCTTAGGGTTTTGAAACTCCTAATGTGTACAAGACCATATTGGGCCTTGGGCTAGCGTGGACCCACCAAGCCTATTGAGGTGTTAGATTGAACAATGGTTGTTTGGCCCAAATAATTCGCAGGGATTTGAAATTTGATTCCAAGCCCAATCCAAGCCCTAAAAATTATTTTTATTTAATTCGGTAATTTTTCAACACTAATTAATTGAAATTTATTTTAGGAATTGTTTTTAAAAATAAATTAATTTATTAATTTACTTGGTAATTTATTTATCATAGAAACAATTGTTGGAAAATTAAATTTTAAATTGAAATTCAGATTTTGAGAATGAGACTGGACCTTAGTAAAGAGTTACTAAGAGGTGAGACTTTTTAAAGGAGAAAGAGACAATTATAGACGTCATGAAAACTAGTATTTAAATTATTGTAATTTATTTATTATTTTTTATGGGTTGTAATTAGAAATGAGCCCTAAAGAGGTTACTTTTTAATGTATAACTTATTATTAATCTCGTATCACCATATAACATGTCATATAAAAATAAAGATATGTCAATATCAAAATTTCATATAACATGTACATGTATCATTGTAGTTTAAATTTATAATGAGTTATAATTTAAATGCAATGTGAATTTTATAAAAGTTATAATTTTTAAAATGTGTTTAAATTTTATAAAAGTTTATAATTTTCAAATTTATAAAGAGGTTTTTTTTTTTAAAAAGCAAAGAAAATTTGATTTTTCCAAAAACTTAGTGGGATGGTCGTTTACGTTGAAACGTTCCTAAGGTCCCTAACGAAAACTTGGTCATGGCTTGAGTAATGGTTTAGAGCCACCCTAGCGGTCCTCTCTTCTGTGAGATAAACTTGGGAATCATGTCGCTTTGAGTCATCAAGTTGCTTGAGAAGCTAAAGCTTGTAAAGAAAGTGGTAAGGCAGAACCGCTCCTAGACAGACTGTTAGTTCTTAGCAACATTTAAAGCTGATGCGTTGGTTAAACACCTAGACCAAAGCATATTGGAATCTCTCATAAGAGCTATTCAATGGAGCCAAGGTGATAAAAATCATTAGTGATTGGTTAAGCTAGATGTAGTGATATCTTGAGAAGCGTTAACCAAACGAGAAGAGTCTCGATGCTATAGGAGGTAGCTTGGGCATTGTCCTTAGATGAGACAAGCTATCGTTGTTGATCATAACATAATGGAAGAAATATTTTTATTGGATTTTTTTTAATATTTCAGTATTTTCATCATGTTTCATACTTCCCTAAATGATAAAATAATTATTACACCGCTTTATTTTTTTCAGTAATCATGTCATTATCCCCACTCTCAACGATCTTAAATGTGAACAAACTTACTAGTGAAAATTATGTGGATTGAAAATATAATCTTGATATCATATTGACGGTAGAAAGACACGAGTTTGTGCTCACCGCCTCTTGTCCCCTTGAGCCTATTGCATAATTGACTTAAGAGCAAAATGATGCTTATGCTGCTTGACTGCGTTCTAATGAGATTGTCAGGTTATTACATCTGTTAGCAATGTATTGTAACAACAGCATCAGAACATGAAAACTGCCACTGATATGATGTTGAATATCACTGAAATGTTCAGGGATCAGGGTCGTCAAGCCAAACAAGCTGTTGTACGAAACTTCATGAATTGTCGGATGAAACCTGGAACTCCTGTGAGAGAACACATGATGTTGATCACAAGTTATCTGAATGAGATGGAGATTATGGGTGCTAAGGTATATGGTGAGACTCAAGTTGATATGGTCTTTGAGACCCTGCTAGATACTTTTAAGAACTTCAAACTTGATTATTCGATAAATAATTTGAGGTATTTGCTTCTAAAGCTTATGAAGGAGTTGCAAGCTGCTAAGGCCTTGTTTATGAAGAGCAGGAGGAAGAATGGAGAGACAAACTTTACTGAAATTAAGCTTTCGACCTCTGGCGCAAAAAAGACACGCCAGAGAGGTCCAAAGAAAGTTAAGAAGCAGAACTCGAAAGCTGTGAAAGGTAAGTGCACTGCAAAAGTGGACAAGTTCAAAGACAAATGTCATCATTGTGTAGTTGCTGACCATTGGAAACACAACTACTCAAATTATCTCAAAGAATTGAAATCCAAAGGAACAGTACTTGTTATTGAGGCCCGTTATGTGACTGACTATACTTTTTTATGGATTGAAGACTCTATAGCTACTAATCATATTTGTTGTTCCCTGTAGGGGTTTCAGGAAATCAGAAGGCTTGGCGAGAGTGAGTTCAGCTTCCATTAGGGGAATGGAGCACTAGTATTTGTTGTATTAGTTAGAACTATTAAATTGTCATTTGATAACAGTTTTTTGGTTTTATGAGATGTTTATTATATCCCAGGTTTTGGGGAAAATCTTATTTCAATAGCTAGTTTAATTGAGCAAGGATTCACTATGAATTTCATTGATAAAGATATTGATATTTTTAGAAAGGATTGCTTGATTACTACTATGCGGTTAATAAATAACTTATTCTATGTAAAAGAAAAGGCTCCAATGACATGTGACACTGAAGTAAATACTGATTTACAAAGAGATAGTAAAATATTGAAGTCTGACTCAATCGACTAACTTACTTGTGGTCACATTAGCCTAGACATGATTAAAAGACTTACAAAGGATGGTCCATTGTAAACTTTAAGAGTGGGATCACTACGCACATGTGAATCCTACATAGAAGGCAAAATGACCAAGAGACCCTTTTCAGCAAAGGGTGAAAGAGCCACTCAATCCGTTGAACTTGTACACAGTGATGTATGTGAGCCATTGAATATCCAAGTAAGATGAGGTTATGAATATTTTGTAAACTTCAACGTAGTGTGTGGATTGTAACCTTAATAGCAGCCTCGGATAATGATCATGATGAACATGTTTCCTACTCACAGGCCATGGCTGGTCCTGAAGCAAACCTATGACAGGAAGCCATGAACGTTGAGATATAATCGATGTACTCCAATGGAGTCCGATAGCTTGTAGATCCTCCTGAAAGGGTAAAACCTATAGGGTTTAAATGGATTTATAAGAAAAAGAGAGTTCCAGATGGAAATGTGGAGACATTCAAAGATAGGCTAGTAGCCAAGGGCTACAACCAAAAAGAAGGCATTGACTACGAGGATACCGTATCACCAGTGGCCATGCATAAGCCCATATGAATCCTCCTACCATTGTTGGTACCCTCAATTATGAAATCTGGCAGATGGATGTCAAGACTGCATTTCTAAAGTTTGCAAACTGCTAAAGTCCATTTATGGACTTAAGCAAGTGTCTCAATCGTGGAATATCATATTTGAAGAAATTGTCAAGAACTTTGGTTTTGAACAGTTAATGGACGAACCCTGTGTGTATAAGTTGATACATGAAGGGAAAGTGGTTTTTCTAGTCTTATACATGGACGATATTCTACTCATTGGGAAAGATGTATGAAAATTATCCAATGTCAAGATTTGGCTTGTAAAGCAGTTTAATATGAAAGATCCTAAAGAAGTTGCCTTTGCATTAGGTATTCAGATCTTTTGAGATATGAAGAATAGACAATTGGCAGTGTCTCAAGCATTTTATATTGATAAGGTGATGGATCATTTCAGTATGCAAGCTCCAAGAAGGGATATCTCCCTTTAGACATGTAGTCAGCCTCTCCAAGGAGCAGTCTCCCAAGATTCCTCAAAAAGAAGAAGACACTAGAAAGATTCTCTATGCCTCAACCGTATGAAGTCTCATGTATGTGATGCTTTGTACTAGGTCATATATTTGTTACGTTGTGGGCGTAGTAAATCATTTCCAATCTAATCCTAGTCTCGAGCATTAGAATATCGTCAAGTATATCCTCAAGTATCTTAGGAGAATAAGAAAATACATGCTTGTGTATTCAGGTACTGACTTGAATATGACGGGTTATACCGACTCTGATTTTCAAGTAGACAAGGATTCTAGGAGGTCCACTTCAGGTCGATGTTCATCATGCATGATGGAGCAATAGTATGGAGAAGTATCAAGCAATCTTGCATTGCTAATTCTATCATGGAAATTGAGTATATGGCAGCTTGTGAAGATGCAAATGAGGCTATCTGAGTTAGAAAGTTCCTGAAGACTCTGGAAGTCCTTCCAAACGCTGACAAGCCTATGACACTTTAATGCGATAATAGTGGGGTTATAGCAAACTCGAAGTGACCAAGGAACCGCAAAAGATTCAAACACATAGAATGAAATTATCACTTCATCATAGAGATGTTCAGTGTGGAGACGTTGTAGTAACGCACATATCGACGGTCCACGAACAGTTTAAGTAGAAAAGTCTTTAACGTTAACGATGATTATACTTATACATTCTACCCAAGTCATGGGCTTCATCAAGGGGTTCCCTTCTCTCCCTATCTATCTATCATGTGTGCGAGGCCCACTCTAGTATGCTTCGGAACGCCTACAACTAGAACATTAACTCAGGGGTTTAAATTTCCAATGAAGGATCTGGCTATATGACATTTATATTTTGCTGATGATTCTTTCCTGTTTTGTCATGCTAAGGAGACGGAAATAAGGGCTATAATAAAAATTCATGTATGATAGTGCTTCGGGTCAAGTAGCCAATCCTCTTAAGAGCCTGATGGTCTTTAGCAACAATGTTCACAAGATCAAAGAACTCGACTGGGAGCTATTACAGGGATTAACAAAGCTTCTTCTCTGAATAGATATTTGGGAATTAAATCTGACTTTGGGATGTCTAAGATGAGGGTGTTTAATAATATTGAGGAAAAAATAGTGCAAAAAATCTTGGGTTGGGCAGAGAAATTATTATCACCGGCAGGTAGAGAAGTTCTTATTAAAGTAGTGGCATATGCAATACCCAATCATGCTATGACCTGTTTCAAACTACCCATCTCTTTACGTAAGAAACTTGGGGTTTTAGTGACTTCGGTCTTCAAGCAGACAAGGATTTTAGGAGGACCACTTTAGAATCTGTGTTCATCCTAAATAATGGAGCAGTATTATGGAGAAGTATCAAGTAATCTTGCATTGCTTATTCTACCATGAATGCTGAGTATTTGGCAGCTTGTAAAGCATAAAGGAGGTTGTCTGGCTTAAAAAGTTCTGAAAGACTCTAGAAGTCATTCCAGATGCTGACAAGCCCATTACACTTTATTACGATAATAGTAGGGCTGTAGCAAACTCGAAAGAATTGAGGAACCATAAAAGTTCCAAACACATAGAGTGAAGGTATAACCTCATTAGAGAGATTGTTTTGTGTGGAGATGTTATAGTAACGCACGTACATATCAACGATCAACAACCTGGCAGATCCATTCATGAAGACTTTAAGCAGTGAAGTCTTTGATGGTCATCTGGAGGGCACGTGGATACGTGATTGTACACGCATACTTTAGTCAAAGTGAGAGTTTGTTGGAATTATGTCCATAAAGTATGGTATAATAACTATTTACAAGTATTTAATTATTTCTCTGACATTTATATATTACTGAATCTTATGAATAAATAAAAGTTTTCCTTTAATTAAAGTGTGTTTACAATTTATTTAAGTTCTGAAACAATTATCAACGTAAGAAGAGTAAAGACAGAGGAGTCTTCTAGACAAACTATTCTAAAATAGTTCAGAATGTTATTTGCAATCTTAGGATGGACTGTTATGTTGAACCAAAGGATGCCGGTCTTGGGGCACTTGAGTGAAGACTCTAACGGTTGACCTAGACATGTTATATAATATGTTGAATAGACCATTAACAAATTAGTTTAGAGCAATGTCTTTTATCTAGCTCTGAATCTAATTGTTATACCTTAAAGGTATTTTCATAATTACCTTAATCCTGAGATGAATACGAAACTTGACCTAGTTACTTGTGATTATTTATATGTCAAATGAGTGAGTTCGAAATGTCGGACAATACCTGGTTGTTGGGATCGTTCTTCAATTATGTTGGAGTTGCGTGATTCACAGATATGAAATTCGTGGTAAGATTGCAATACCAACAATATCACATTATGCTTATTGATAGATATGTGAATAAATAAACCGTGCATGTTACTCGATGACATGTGTCATTGAATAAGACATTGTGAACTGTACGAGACGCTTCATTAATATGTCTTTATTATTCACAATCAATAAAGAAGTTAAAAATAATAACTAGAGAGGTAAAATGGTATATTTTACATCCATCTCTTGAAACTGATATTCACGAAGGGTAACATCGAAATATTTTGTGGATCGTGGATGTTTATTTGTACCAACAGAAAATGTAGCGCGCATGAATTAAGAGTTGATTCAGCATCGGACCCATAGTAGAGTTATACGATGTCAAGACTAAATAGGTCGAGAATTTATGGAGATAAATTAGCCGAATATTTAAATCTCATAGATTTATTCATGTGGGTCTATTCGGTCTCAGGAGTAGCTCATAAGGCCATGAATGAGAAACAACATCAGTTGGACCAAAAACGTATTTTGGACAAAGATACACTTCCCGAACTCATATGTGATTGGTGTCATCACTAAACTAGTGAAGAGCATAATTAATGTTCAAATTAATTAATTTGTTATTTTCTAGTTATTGGATAATTAGTAAATAAAATTAATTAATTAATTGATAGGGATCAATTTAATATATCAATTTGGATTGATAAATTTGGATACAGTATTGGCTCTAAGGGAGATGTAAAATCGCAGAGAGCAATGCAGGGAGATGGTGAATTTTGACAATTTACAATATAGGGGTATATGTGTAAATTCTGTAATTATTATATAAGAGATTGTAATAGGATTGCATCTCTAACCTAATCTTAATCTAATCATAGTGTGTAATTATTGAGAGCAAGGAAAAAGTTTTCTCTACCCTCATCCCTTGTTGCCACTGAAATCATAGTGAGGAAGAAGAAAATTGTTTTTTCTTCCTCAATTGTTTAGAGAGCTCACACTCTATTCCTGATAATATCATTGCAAGACACATTTTCGAATTCTACGAGTGGTTATTGGTGTGAAGATCGATTGATGTTTTGTGAATCTCAAGAACGCGAGACAATAAATTAGATTCCGCTAATTCAGGAATTCTCCATTACAAGAAAAGATAAAAGTTGTTTCCATCTCTTCTCGATATGTTTATCTAAATATGTATGATCATTGTATGGTTTTATATTTAATATGATTAAATATGTTTTGAAATTTTTTTATAGTCCGCCCAAGAACTGTTCGTGGTTCATTAATTTTTTTAATTTTTAACCCGATCCAACATAAACAAGACTAGAGGCTCAGAAATTCAGATTTCTTAAATGCTTGTATGGGTTCGAGACCATCATGGGGGTGGCGGAGTATAATTGAAGGTCGTAAGGTTCTTCGAAGTGGATTACATCGGGCAGTTGGAAATGGATGTTCGATTAATATCTGGGACGATCCGTGGATCCCTAGGCTGAACACTTTCAGAGTGCTTTCCCCAAGGAGATCAGAACCTATGAGGGTGAGCGATTTAATTCTCCATGATGGTTCTTGGTGGAGTGGAGCCGTGGTTAGGGAGCTTTTTCATAGAAGATGTTGATATTATCATGCAGATCCTGATCAGTCTTAACGGGGGTTTTGATAGTTGGGTGTGGCATCATTCAAAATGGGGCACTTATACGGTCAAGTCAGGCTATAAGATGGCTCATTATCTGAATCATAACAGGTTGCTTCATAAAATAAATCTTTGAGAATCCAATGACCGAGATGGTGTTAAATTGATTTGGAGGAGGTTGTGGAGCCTCAAAATCCACCCCCCCCAAATTGAAGGACTTTATGTGGAGGTGTCTTAACAACTATCTAGCGTGCAAAATGAACTTGATTAAGAGGGGTTTAGCTATTGATCTCGTTTGTGGCTTTTGTAGTAAGGAAGAAGAGATCCTTATTCACATGTTCTTCAAATGATCCTTTCCGATGAAATTCTGGTTTGGGAGCGCCCTTTGAACTTGCACTCCAATTTACTGGTAGGTGAGTCAGTCTTTCATGACGGTTTGGACAAATTTGCTCATTCCTTTCTCGAAGAACAATTCCGTGGAGGATAGTAACTTGATCTGGTTAATCTTTAGGCTTTGGAGGATCTCGAAAATTAGAAACAACCTCTACTTCAAAGAAGTTTGTTTGAATCTGATGGAGGGCATTTCTCTTACAACCTGGCATTTCAATTTTTTCAGAAATTGATATCTTCATAAGATAACCCCATCCTAGATACAACTCAGTAGAATCTCGACCAGAATTGTAGTTCGAATTGGGTTTTGAAGATGGATGTCGGGTGGATTAAGGAGAAAAAAAAGTACAGGTCTCAGGTTGGTTATCTGGGAACAAGGAGGATCAACTAAAGCTGTGGGATTCAAGCATATGATACATATCCCTTCTGTCCTTCGGGAAAAAGCTAAGGCCGTGCTTTGGGGGGGTGGAGGAAGCTTGTGAAATCTATAGTCGAAAAACCTAGTTTTTGAGTTGCGTTCTCAAAATACAAAGGCGTGTGGTATAGGCCCTATGGTCTTTGATATCCTCAAGCTTGTTAGCAAGCTAAAATCTACAGATTTCCAATACTGTCCCAGAAAAGAAAATACTCATGCTCACATATGTGCTAGCCAAGGGTTGAAGAACATGGGTGTCTTCGTTTTTTCTACTCCTTTATCGAGTTGTATTTATGAGTTGCCGTCTGTTTCTTAGCTCCGCATTGGAGCTTCTCCCTTGACAAAAAATATTCATCTTTTCTTTAACTCCACAATAAAATTTAAAAAAACCCAGCTGACCATCTCTCTAACTTAACTAAAATTTAGAGATGAATCCCTCTAAATGAGTTAAAAATCAAACGGGGTAGAATTAATTTTTATTCCTAATATGAAAAATTGAGTTGGATCTCTCTAATAGAGTTCAAAATCTTCCTCTGATTTTTATTTGAAATGTGTTGTTAAACAAAAAAAAATGAGAGATGAAGTATGATTACTTTTACCCGTCGCTAAACTTTATGGAGCCGTTTTACTCACTTTAAACTTTAAACTTTATAATTGAAAGTATATTGTTGTGAATTAGATGTTACCTCTCTTTTGTAAAAAAAATTGTCTAACTGAGATTGTATGTGGCATTAAAAATGGAAGGAAATAAGTAAAATTGCCTATTTTGAAAGTTTATGGAGTAAAGTTACTCATTTTATTTTCAATAATTTTATATTGGTTAAGCAATTAATCAAGTTTGAAGTTATTAAGTCATGTATCAATCATTTATAGGTTGATATTTTTACGCTCATCAAAATATTCTAGAACTCCATCATGTAAATGATTGACACATCACTTGATGACACATCATTTGATCAATTTAATCAATTACTTTCGATGTACCAGTAATTTGTACCTATAAAATTTAAAATAAGTGGTGTTACTCCATCAGTTATCCACCCATAAAACAAAACAACAACATTTCCTTTCTCTTCTTCCTCCACTTCTATGCCTCTTTTTTTACGGGTACTCGACAAATAGATGTTGTTGAGAGGACTTGCCTAAAATTTCACCGAGCCTCAAATCAATCTGTTTGTGTTTGATTCTTTAGAAGGATTGGCAAATTTTTAGAAGGATTAGTAGGAATGATTAGGGGTTGGGGAAATTTTTCAGTTGGTTTTAAAGAGGAGATTTAGACGTTAAAGAAATTGACAGTGAAAGATTGACTTAAGCTATTTCAAAAGATTATGGAGTAATCTTACATATTTTAAAGTTTATGGTACATATTGTCAATGACTTACATATCCCATGTTCTTAGGGATTGTAACCAAGTAGCCCACATGTTGATTGAAATACCCTTTTTCTCTTCATAATTTTCAAGTGTGATCGGAGGAATGTCCTTTATTGATGGGTTTTTGACACTTGTACTGTACTTAAAAAAATTCTTAAGATGAGGTAGTTTTAGAAAATGTTCCAAAACTACAATACTTGTGATACGGTGATGTCTTTTGCAAAGACGATTTTCACATGGACAAAATTGTCTTTGCAAAATAGGATTTCGTCGAGGCTACACCTTTTGAAAATCGTCTTTTGTAAAGACAATTTCCACTATAGGAAAATCATCTTTTGCAAGGACGGTTTTTGTTGCTACTGAAATAGTTTGTGCAAAAGATGATTTCAGCGTTAAATCCTAGCTCATTTCCCTCTTTTCATACTTTACCCAATTCAAACCTGCATAACCATAAAATCGAACATAACCATAAATCAGCCTGCATAATACCTTCTAATCTTATATCCTGACATAAATAATAAGCAACTTTCTTTTTTAGCAAATCATAAAACATAAAGAACAAAATCTGATTCAAAAGACCATTACAAGTCTAATATGATAAAAAAGACCATTAAAACTCCAATATAATCAAAACACCATTACAACTCCAATATGATTATTCTAAAAAATTTTGCTACACAATACTAAGACTAAGAAGTATCAAATATGTCCATCATGTTCCACACGTTGGTCGTCTTCTAAATCCTCTGGAACATTTTTCATATGTTTGTAATTATGTTACTTGTGATGGACCTTCTTCGGTAGTGTGTTCCATAATAGGCGCGTCTTCCTCCATAATAGATGCATATTCCTCCACAATAGGTGTGTCTTTCTCCATAATAGGAGCATCTTCCACAATAGGTGAGTTTCGGGCACGCCTTCTACCTCCTCCTCTAGGAGCTACACCTCGTGCTCCTCTATGGTGTTGAGATTGATGAAATGGTTCAGAAGTGGAACCAAGTTGAGTTAGTGACTCATCTCCAAATGTATAAAAGACGGGTGACGTATATGGCTCTTACTGAGACATGTATGGTTTGTGTCAAGATACATGTGGTTCTTGCTGACTTCTTTATCATGAAGGGTTTATTGCATGCTTTCTAGATAAAGGAGCTTGATAAGCCTAATTCACTTGTATTATTGCATGTATTGTTGTCTCGTACACATTACGTATCTAAGGCATTATCCAAGATGACTCAATATCATCTAGTGTCAAGTTGTTAATATTGTCCAAGTTATCTGTCTACATAGATTAAAAAAAATGTTATATAAGTTACTTTTTAAATAACTATAAACCTATTAGTTGCATAAATTATTGAAAATTATCATTAAATCATATAACGCTCAATGTTGAGTTATATATCATCGTGTGATTCTTTGATACCATAACATGTATGAGTTGTCATATCCATCTTCATCCACGTCCCCATCAGCAATGCGCATTCTGATCTCAGCTCATCTCTGAATGTATGCCTTATGTGAGATGCCCCAATATAGCTCATGTCTCCCCCTAAAGTCGATGTCATGCAACCGCCTTTTGGCATCGCATGGCTCCGACACACGTTAAATCATACCAAATTATCTTAAAACACGATTGGGTCGATGTCATTCCACTATATGCGAGTAAATAAGGGGAGAGACAGTTCATCATATGTTTTCGTGCATAATGCAATATTCAGAAAATGCATTGATGACATCGTTATAAGGTTGCCATATAACCTATAAAAAGCATATTATAAATAGTATGAGAAAATTTGAGTGTGACTTATAAAAAACATATTATAAATAAAAAGCATAGTGTTTTACCTGATCTGCAGTTTGTTTGTCTAACGTAGAACTATACACTTTTAGAACATGTATAGAGGTCTATATGAGGCTAAACATATCTCTCAATCTATGAGATAGAATGCACGGTTACATACATATAAATGATAACATACTCATAATTCAAATGAGTTGACTTACCGTATACCCACTATAAGAAACGATGAATTCAACAATGAAGTTTTTATCGACGACATCTATTATGTCACTAAAAACTATTTTTAGCTACCAATATATTTAGTTAGTTGCTAAAATTCTGATTTTTACAACAAAAATACGTTTTGTCGCACAAAAGGTTCCCGTCAGTGAAATAATTGGTTTCACGCTTAAGTGTTTTGTTTTACCGACGATATTTAAATTTTGTCAACAAAAGTTTACCATTTACTATTTTTCACCAAGATTTAAAATTTCATCGGTAATATCTAAACTTTAATCGAATAAATTAGCAAATGGTTGATAAATGTCTTACCTTTACCAGCAAAATTAAATATCGTAGGTAAAAACTTGACAAATCCTAGTTAACGATGTCGTTTAACTAGGTTTTTGACTATTATTTCCCTAACCCTCTTTCAATTTCTCATAACGCCCAGTCACTGAACTCACAAAACATAGGCGATTTGGAGCCGCTCTCTAGCTCTCCGTTGCAGTTGGCTTGCTGTTGTTTGTCTTTGTTTTTTTTTTAAAGAGAAACAATGCATTTCATTAAGAACATAGAGTTACAAACATAAAAAAGATTTGAACATAACTATCAGATCTAAATACAAATAAATAATTTCTAGTGTTAGATAAGGTCAATATATACCTAATAACGTATAGGGAGGGAATCGTGTGTATAAACAGCACCACAAAAATAGAGCTCGAGTGGCTTGTTCCAAAGGTTCTCCACCATCCGAACCCGACTCGACCACCTAACACTGCAAATGCATATTTTCATAAAGAACAACTTCATCTCGAACAGATTTGGGACACCCGGTTGTGTCACACACAAGTCAAGCTTAAAATCATTTCAAAAACTAGATTCGAAGAGAAAACAACCACCAAAGACTGGAGATTTGGTGGAATAAAATCTACATAACTGGTAGAAACCAAAACCTTCAAAAATGGAAGGATAACTCCGTTGAAAGCATAGAAAAATGCAACAAAACATACCTGCAAGGAGGAGAGAAATCACAACGGAGAAAGGAACAAGATGGGTTTTTTGTAAAACTATACCCCTAGGATTTTGATTTTGCAGAAATATACTCCAAGACTAATTTGTGCACTCCATAACCCCTGGCCCACACTCCACTCAAAAAAATATGTGAAGTTATAATATTGCCCTTCACGCCCGGCCCACACCTCACATTCTCTCTTCATCTCTCTCGATCCCTTTTCTCTCTGCTCTCTTCATCTCTCTCATGGGTTTCTACACGAGAAGGCTCGTTCGATTTCTATCAGAGCTTATGTCATGTTCATCGTCAATCACCACTGTACAAAACCCAGATCTTTTGTCGTGGGTCTCTGTAAAAATTCCCGAAGAAGATGACGAACGCCACCACTGGATTTTGTTTCTGCCATGGGTTTCTACTGGACTCTCGGAGGGGGACTCAAAATGCTTATTTTGTTTATGCATGATTGTCTTTTATTGACTAGTATTGTTCAATTTGTTTCTTCTTCTGAAAACTCTATGTTTCAAAAAATTTTGAACCGGCATGGTTCCGATTCTTTTAAAGGTATTATATGAAGAAAATTCATCTCTTTGTTCTTTCGACTCTGCAATTCTTCTCCCCAAGGTAAGAATTAGGGGACTTGTTGTTTTTAGGAGTTGATTTAAGCTTAGAAATTAGGGTTTCGATGATGTAACTCATGATATCTTTTTGACGACATAAAGTATTTTTTTTCTAATTTTTTACTTTTCATGAGAAAATTGGGTCTTGGTTTCTTTAGCTTGATTGTGCATAATAATTATGTTACTCAGTGTAAATCATTTGGTCATGTTAAGCTTACAAATTAATGGATTATTCTGCTCAAATAATATGATCTGGAAATAGAAACATGACTAAGAATAATATGATATGCTCAAATAATATGATATGCTCAAATAATATGATCATTTGTTCATGTTAAGCTACACGATGGTTACATGATACCCATGTACCCACCGTATAGGCTACAGGATGGCTACACGATGCCAGTGTACTCATTGTGTAATCTACAGGATGGTTACACGATGTCAGTGTACCCATCATGTAGTCTGCAAGATGGCTACACGATATCCGTGTACCTATCGTGTAGTTTACAAGAAGGCTACACGATGTCAGTATACACTTCGTGTAGGTTTTAAATATTTAATTATGTTTATTAAATATTAATATTTATTTTTATGACAAGATCAAATAATTAATAATAAAAAATTAAAAAAATATTATCTTAGAGATAGGTACATGGGCAACATGTACCCATTATTAGTCTACATGATGGCTCCACATTGCCAATGTCTCCATCTTGTAATCTATATGATGATTACACAATGCCCGTATACTTATCGTGTAGTCATCATGTAGACTGCACGATGGCTACACGTGTATTGTGTGACCATTTTGTGAACTACGCCATGGGTACACGGGTATCGTGTAGGTTTTTAATATTTAATTATGTTTATTAAATATTAACATTCATTTTTATTACAAGATAAAATAATTAAAAATCAAATCTAAAAAATAATTATCTTATAAATGTGTACATGGGCATCATGTAGTCTACACGATGCCCGTGTACCCATAGTGTAGTCATCATGTAGACTACACGATGGGTACACGGACATCGTGTAGCCATCATGTAGACTACACTATGGGACACGGACGTCGTGTATCCTCTCTCTCTCTCTCTATGTTCTCTCTTTCTCAACGTTCTTTCTCTCTCTCAACGTTCTCTCTCAAAATTAATAAAATCCACCAAAATTAACAAAACCTACAAAAATTAACAAAACCCATTAAAATTAACAAATATTAACAAAAACCCCATAAAATTACTCATTAAAATTAACATAACTCATTTTCTCTCTATAGTTTCTCTCTACGTACTGTCTTTTTCTACCATTTTTATTGTGTTTAGTCGTTGTTTTATGTGAATTTTATTATTTTCTAGCAAAATACACATTAGATTCAACTTTTAGATTTCTTATTATAGATTATGTTGAAGAAGATTTTTGGAAAAATGGGTGTATGGGTAAAAATGAGTTTCTGGAAAAAAAATAGGAGAGAGAAATGAAGATGAAAGATGAAGAAAGAGTGTGGGGGCAGAAGTTTGGTAAGAAGAGTAATGAGGGAAAATAAAAGATAAAAAGTGAAAGGAGTTGGGTCAGGTGTTAAGCCATGAACAAAGTCACTTTCGTAGGCATATAATTCTGCAAAAAAAAAACTCGAGTTTTTTTGCTAAACTAGACCCCTAGACTAATTGACTTGCAGAAATAAACCCTAGCACTAATTTTTGCTTACCTTGACCCCAGGCCCACCTTTCCTTTTCCTTTTCACTTTTTTCTTCCATTGCCCTTCTCACAAACTGTCCATTCAAATGTTATGGTCTACTCACTTTACACTTAAAACTTCCCTACCCACCCCATATCTACTTCTTCGTTTTTCATTTTTTCTCCTTGTTCTTTGTTTTCTTCTTTGTTTTCCTCTTCGTCTTCTTCCTTCTTCCTGCAACAGCAAAGGATTGTTTGTTCTTCTTTCTTGAACAGGTATAAATTTTCTTAATAGAAGCCATGTCCCCTGCCCTCTTGCTGAAATTTCAAAGGATAATGATTTACAATTTTTTTGTTAAGGAGAATGGATCGGAATCACTTAGAATCCCACTATTTGTAAGTACCAAGTCAAAAAAACTTCCATCTCAAAGCTCAGTTCCTCAAACTACAATTTCACAACAACCTCAGGTTCCTGAAACTACAAGATTTTATCAAAATTGGATTCTTGAAACATAAATGTCACGACAACCTCTACATGAAAGTATTTCTCGCTTTGAGATTGTTGATCATTTTGAAAAGAACTATCATGATGATGATGTTTTTGGTCATGGAGATTATGATGCTTTCGAGGATGAGGATGTTGATGTTGGTGGAGATTATGATGATGATTTTGATCAGGTGGCGTATGATGATGCAATCCGTGGAGATGTCCATGATGAAGCCATCAGTGGAGACGGCCACACAACAATTCGAGACTTGAATATTGGTTATGAACCCGAGACCACTTGTACATTGCCATCACAACCTCAGTTGAATGAACAACGTCCTAGGTCCAGTGAGCAACGAGCTGATTTGAATCAGCTTGTATCAGACACAATAAATATGGATGATTTGTACAGTGATAAAGCTGAGCTGCTTAAAGTTGCTCGTATGATGGCCATCCGGAGAAATTTTGAGTTTCAAATCTTCAAGTCAAAACAGTCAATATCGATACTTATATGTGTTGAGAAAACATGCCCGTGGAGGTTATGGGGCATGAAATTGAAAAATTGTCCATACTTCAAAGTTACAAAGTTCAGCAATACACATACATGCACATTTGAAGTATTGAGACATGAACACCATCAGGCTACATATTCATTGATTGGTCATTCTATAAGCTCCAAATACACGGGTATCAGGCATATATATAGGCCAAAATACATAATTGAATATGTTCGGCTTGATTTTAGTGTCAACATAAGCACCATAAAGCATGGAGGGCTAAGGAGTATGCATTGGAATTATTTCGAAGGTCTCCTATAGGATGCTCCCAGCATATTGTCACATGTTAGAATCAACAAATCCGGGTACTTATTTTTTATTTTGCCATTAAAATGTCTACACGAGTACTACACGAGCCTCGTGTATCCATCGTGTATACTACACGATGAGTACATTGACCATGTGTAATCATCGTGTAGTCTTCACGAAAGGTACACTGACCATGGGTAGTCGTCGTGTAGCCTTCACGAAAGGTACACTAGCCTCGTGTATTCATCCTTTACACTATTTTGCCATCATAATGTTTACACGAGCCTCGTGTAGTATACATGATGCCTACACTAACCTCATGTAGAAATCTTGTAGTCTAAACGATGGTTACACGGACCTCGTATAATCTACACGATTGTTACACGGACCTCGTGTACGACTCATGTACACTACATATTCTGCCGATTAATATAGCAATATTAAATATTTTTCAGGGACAATAACACACATAGAAACCGATGAGAAGGATCATTTTAAAAAAATTTCATGGCTCTTGGACCGTCTGTTCATGGATTTTTCAGCTGTATACGGCCTGTCATTGTTGTTGACGCAACCGCCTTAAAATCCAAATACCAAAGGGTATTATTTGTTGCAACAGCAAAGGACGGGAACAACCAAGTATATCCCATTGCATTTGGAATTGCAGATTCAGAAATAATGATTGATGGGAATGGTTATTCCATAAATTTCACGATGTAATCAGTGATCTGTAAGACTTGGTGTTTATATTCGACAGGCATACAAGTATACTAAATGTTGTACAGGTTGTCTTTCCCAATGCGCATCATGGAGCTTGCATATTTCATATGGGCCAAATATCAAATCAATTTACAAAAAGGAAGATGTGGTCGCATTGTTTTGAAAGTAGCAAAGGTATCTCATCAATCATAGTTTGATCGGATGATGATCCATTTTACAGATGCATTTTTAGATATCTCCCAATACGTGTCAGTGGGGGAGTTGAGAGGTGGGCACGTTCCTGTTTTGATGGAAGGCGATACAATATAATGACTACAAACATCACAGAATGTTTGAATGGGGTTTTGAAGGATGCTAAAATGCTTCAAATTACATACCTTATAGAACATATTAGTGACATGTTACAACGATGGTTATTTGAATGACGAACGGTTGCCTGTCAAATCACCCCGCATAGGACAGATTGGGTTGCCTGTCAAATCACCTCGTAGAATCTCACATCATGTACACTATCATTGTTTCCTTCTGACATCCACGAGTTTCGTGTTGCGGGTGGGGGTAGGAAAGCAGTAGTCAACTTGCATCTTAAGAATTGGACGTGCAGAGAATTTGATCTTGATCAAATTTCATGCATGCATGTGTTGGCTTCATGTCGGCAGCGTAATATTTTCACATACAGTATGTGTTCGAGGTTCTATAAAAATGAGGCTCTAATTACTGCGTATGAGGAAACAATATATCCTCTCGGGGATCAAGGAGATTGGGTCATCAGCCAGAAGTTTCATGAAAGGGTGGTATTGCCACCTATAACAAGGCGGCAAAGTGGCAGACCTAGGACAGGGAGAATTCCATCTAGAGATGAGGAACTAGTGAGAAGGAAGTGTAAACATTGTGGGCAAATTGGCCACAACCGACAAACGTGCAGAAATCCAATTCCTCTATCTCAATGGGATGAGTAAGCCACTTAAATATAAATAATGACCTTGTAGACTTAAATTAAATATTAATATAGAAATTGTGTTTGTTATTTAATAATGTCATGATGTTTAATAATGCCTGTGAAGTTATCGTGTAGTCTACACTAAGCCTACACGATGCCCGTGAAATCATCGTGTAGGCTACATAAAGCCCTTGTGTACGCTACACAATGACTACATGATACTTGTGAAATCATTTTATAGTCTACATGAAACCTATACGATGCCCGTGAAGTCATCGTGTAGTCTACACTAAGCCTACACGATGCCCATGATGTCATTTTATAGTCTACACGATGCCCATGCAGTCATCGTGTAGGCTACATGAAGCCTGCACTAAATATATAGTAAATAATTCATAAATTGAGGGTACAAAATATATCAAAATTATTTAAAACTAAAATAAAAATCCATAAAATATATCAAAATTATTTCGGTTTAACATTGTCACGTGCAAATAACTCAATTGCAATTCATTTTTTATATTCTGGCATTTGTTGTTGAGCTATTTCTTGGAGGTTCTTCCCATATGTGAGAGCTTCGACAAACTTAAGGGTGAATACCCACAATTAAACCTACAAAACACACGAAATGCAAATATACAATTAAAAAATATGTATGAAATTTTAAATGGACTTTCAAAAAAAATGTATATTTCACTTACTAATTCTCTTGTTGTGGACACTTCATGATCTCATATTTTCATTCATCTTTGGGATTAACCTCCTCTCTTCTCCCATATATGTTCATCATTTGAATAAGCCGAGGAAAAATCTTCATGAAAGGTTTCATTATTTCATTATACAAGGAGCGTTGATATGGTGTGTTTATGGAGTTATAAATACGAGTACACTGACCAATCAAATCAAGCTCAACTGCAATCCAATGACTGTGGTTCACATTCATTGGAAAGATAACCTTATCTGACTGTTCCCAGCTCCTTCCAAAATTTGTCTGCAAGCTGTGGACCAGGCACCGGAGCTGATCAACAACGTCAATATCCCAGCCCACGGGATCTTGCTCATACTCTGTCATTTGGCCAGGCACGTTCTCCTGTAATGTCACGGGAAAATTTTGAATCCTCAATGTCAATAAAAAATGGTCATGATGACTTCACGAAGTCTACACGAGGCCCATGAAGGGCGTGTGTAGTCTACACGAAGTCTACGCGAGGCTCGTGAAGGCCTCGCGTAGACTACACGAGGCCCGTGAAGGCCTCATGTAGACTACGGTGTGCACTTCTTTAAGTTCAAAAACAAATATTACTTACTTGCATAATCAAATCACCAACACTGATTCTGATATGAGAGTTGTATTCTTGCAAGGTGTGCATCGATATGCTACAATGTAATAAAGATTAGTTAAGATATTTATAAAACCAAAATAAAAAAGATTACTGAATCTAGAATCCAACAATAAATCTACAAATTCAAATTTGATAACTACAATTCCATAACATATCAACACATTTCATAAATAAAATTTTATAAATTGAAAGTTTCATCAACGCATAATTGAGAAAATCCATCTAAACATTCATACTTTTATTTAAAATTTCAGAACCAACAACACATTTATAAATAAAATTTTAAAATTTGAAATCTAGGGTTTGAAAGATGCAAATGAGAGAGATATATTACAAATTTGGTGGAATATATCATACAAGATTCATAAAAATGAACAATTTCAAGAATTGAATAACAAGTTTAAGAGATTAAATGAGTTAGAAAATATACATAGGTTTTGAGCTCTTGTTTGTATTTGAGAGATAAAGAAGATTGTTTGTGGGTGAGAGTAGAATAATAGTGAGAGGGAGTTAACGTCGATGAAATCGGCAATGAGGGAATGGGTGTCTCGGATCTCGCTGAAGAACGAAGGAGAAGAGATAAATATGGTGGTTTTGCTATTGTCTTGGTGGAAATCACGAGCCTGTGATTTAAGAGAGGGTAAAATGAAATTATTTTTTGCAAAGACGATTTGTGTAACGTGATAAAAACTACCATACTTTTATAATTAAGTTGAAAAGTATCCTATTTTAATTATTTTTTAAACAGCTATAAAATACTCAAAAATCCCTCTATTTACAGTTTTTCGTCTTAACTAACGATTTTTTTTAAATCTTAATTTTTTAATACGATATATATTGACATAAATGGCTAAAATGGAGAGTATAGGTCAAGTCACTTCTACTCAATCTTAACTCTTTATAAAAAAAAGTTCATATTTCACTTTAATCATTAACCATATACACCACTTTAATCATTAACCATATACACCACCTTAATTTTAGAATCTTTCTTAGAGGTACCTCAACATTCACAATCAATGAAAAACACATCCTCTGTCTATTCTTTCATTTAGTCCCGTTAAAATTATCACGTGTATTACGTGTGTAGTATCTTTATTTTAGAGAAAGTTGAAGGGTGTAAGTGATTTGCTCTTAAAAATATTGTATTTTTTTGAATTGATTTCAAAATTTCAATAATTTCATTCTTAAAATTAATTTTTATCAATTTAATCTCTAAAATTACATAATATTAACAAGTTACTCTTGAAGTACTAACTCATGTAAAAGACCTCAAACTTCCAACCTAACCATATTCCCCAAATTCTTATGCAAAGCAAACATATATACATGTCACGTGTACAACAGAAGTAATTGAATACTCTTAAACAATGATATTTTTGGTCAAAGAAGAAAAGTTCCATTAAAAGCTAAACAAGAAAGAGTTACATAAACTTAGATATTCAGACAGGAGAGATTATTGTGGTTGACGATCACGTAACCATAATATGATGTATAATGTGTAAGAGTCACAACTAATATTAATATATTGACGGTATGATGTATAATATGTGGGAGTCACAATTAATATTAATATATTAGCCGCGACGTTTACACGCCTAACATTTATTTTAAGAGATGACTAATAAGATTTGTTGTTTTTTATTGTGAGACCCACACAGGTGGCATTTGTTTTAAAATGTGGATAATAAAAAATTATTGTTTTTACTCCCAAAAGTTAATAAATATGTGTTTTTTAGTGCCGAATAGTTAAGGGTAAGGGCGTTTTTGAACGGTAAAATCTTAGAGATTTTATTAATGGGTAGTTGGTTTTTAATTTATTATATGAGTATTTAATATGTGAGTTGAGTCAGGTAATTTTTTTATTAGTTCATTTTTCTTTCTAATTTCTTTCTCTGTTTTTTTAAATAATAATTCAATTTTTTTTAAAACATAATCTTCATTTCTCAATTCAATCCAACCATTTTCTTACTTAATTTCATCAAATAATAAACTCATCTTACTACTAAGATAATAATCTATTTAGTGTTATTAAATTTTAATTGACATTTATATTTCGATGTGGCCGTGATATTTTTTACTGTTTTAATTACTTAAGTTTTGTTTGTTTTAATGTGTTTGTAGTGCTAATGTAAGTGTGATTTATTTTATTATGCTTAATACATTATTAATGTAATTCATTTTTTTTCTATTTTAGTTTGAGAAAAATGACCATACTTGTTTCATTTTTTTGTTTTTTACTGTTTTGAAAAAGACAGTAGAAAATAGCAATAAAATTTTGTTAAAGCAATAAATTGTTTGATTTTTAATCGGTTTGAAAAATTCTTTTGCTTATTATCGAACAATCTTCAAAACCTGATATTTTCATTTGTTTTCTGTCCGAATCTACTTTTTCTACAATATCTATCTAAAATATATAAATGAGATAACAACCTTTATTGTTATTTTGTAATTCTATGTTTCATTTATTTAAGTTTTTTTGTAAGAAATAATCAATGGTCATTTCCGTTTCATCAAAGGAATTGTATGCAGTTACATTTGGAGGTTCATTCACCACTTCAATTAACTTAGAAAAAGTCAAGAATCTGTAGTATTCACTTTCATTATTCATTCTCAACTCCAATGAACTTAATACTTACACTGTTAACAAAGTAAAACATTATTTTTTTTATTGATTTTCTATCTTCTTCTCTTTTAATCTTTTAATAGCAGTAAAAAATAGAAATAAAAATGACCATACTTTTGAAAAAATGACCATTTTTGTTTGATTTTTGACTTGTTACTCACACACAATATTAATTATTTTATGTGGTAGTAATTTATCTTGCAACTGATGGAAAGGGTAGAAGATGATATTCTTGAGCCTTATATTGGACTAACTGTCAATAGTATAGAGGAGTGTTTTAATTTTTATAACAAGTATGGTTTACAACTTGGTTTTAGCATTAGGAAAATGAAAAGATGATCTGATAAGTTTGGAACCCGACAGTTATTAATTTTGTTTGTTTAAAAGAAGGCTTTCACAAAGGCTCTAATCCATTAGAAGAAAAGAGGATAGAAAGGCTGGAAACAAGAACTTGTTGTAAGACAAGTAGTCAAGTATACGATTTTATTGTGATGATAACGGGTGTTGGAGAGTTACTTCGATTCAGAACATAACCACGAACTTGCTAGGCTTGAGAAAAGATGATTTCTTTGATCTAGACGAAAAACTATTGATGCTAAAAAAGGTATCATACAAACCTTGATTGATTCAGGCATGAGAACAAAACAAGCATATTCATTCATGGTTAATGAGTTTGAGGGAGTAGGTTTTGTTGGGTTTACTAGGAGAGATTGCTATAATTTCATGAATACACAAAGATTGTAACTAGTTAAGGTAGGAGACATACAAAGTGTGATGAACATTTTTAGAACCAAGCAAGAGGATGATCCCATGTTTGAGGGAGAAGGTTTTGTTGGGTCTACTAGGAGAGATTACTATAATTTCATGAATACACAAAGATTGTAACTAATTGATGTAGGAGACACACAAAGTGTGATGAACAGTTTTAGAACCAAGCAAGAGGATGATCCCATGTTCTTTTACTCATTCCAATTAGATCAAGAAAATAGAATGACAAATATTTTTAGAGGGATGACAGATCAAGGCTTGACTATGATACTTTAGAAGATGTAGTGATATTTGATATAACATATCGCACGAACAAGTATAACATGATATGTGCGCCGTTTGCAGGGGTTAATCACTATTGGATGAATGTTATCTTTGGTTGTGCATTTTTATTAGATGAAACAACTTCTTCATTTGTTTGCTTATTTGTAACATTTTTGGAATCGAGGGGTGGTCGACAACCAAAAATGATTACAAATCAAGATCAAGCAATGTCTAATGTAATATTTCTAGTCTTTCCTAAGTCACGATATCGCCTTTGCATTTGGCATATCTCGGAAAATGCTACACAACATCTTTCTTCATTGTATGCAAATCTAGGATGTAAGAGAGAGAGTTTAACAAGTTTCTGCAGTTGCACTGGTTTGATTCACCATATGAGTTTGAGGTAACTTGGAATTCCATGCTAACCAAGTTTGGTTTGGAAGAACATAAATGGTTGAGGCATCTTAATGAGTTAAAAGCTAAGTGGTGTACCACTTTTAGTGTGGATACATTTTCTGTTGGATTTAGATCATCGCAACGAAGTGAGATTACAAACAATGTGTTTCAGCATATGTTGACTGAGATAATGCGGCTTACTGAATTTTTGATTCATTATGAGAAGATGACGAAACAGATGAGGGAAAAAGAGTTAGAAGAATATTTTTGTTGCCACCAAGATATGCCTCCCAATATAAATGAACGTAAACCTATGGTAGTTTAAGTTGCACGTGTATACTCGTACTTTATTCAAACACTTTGAAATTGAGGTGTCATCAACAATATCTGTCTTCATTAACATAAAATGTATCACAGATTCTGTTGAATATTTTCATGTTGGAGTACATGGGAAATAAATGATTTGGGAGATTCTTTACAACTCATTTTCTGAGACAATTACTTGTTCATGTCACAAGTTTGAATTTTGGAATCTTACGTCGTCATGCATTAAGAGTTTTGATTGAACAAAATGTTGTCAGAGTACCCTCACAGTATATCTTACGAAAGTGGACAAAATGGTGAAACAATGTATCACAGAATCAGGTTCGCCCATCATCTCACACATATCAGAAATTCATTAAAGCATTACGGAGTAACGAAATGATGTGTGCTATTTATAGACTTGTGACAATTGGGGTAAAAACATATGGTGTTAGTAAAAGATTGTGAAAGATAAAATTGCTGAAGGCTTGCAACTTCTTATAAAAGAAATGAACAAGTGAACTATGATAGACATCGTTGACGGTAAAAACAAGGAGGATTATTTAACAAATGACATACAATTAGGATATGGTCAAACATCAATAACGGATCATCCATGTATGAGACTAAAAGGAGTCTCTAATGCAAGACTAAAAAGAAACATGAAGAAGCGTAAGAAAAAAACACCAAAAGAAGGATCATCTAGTAGATAAATTTTAGTTTTTTGGGCTACGTTAATAAAGCAATGTTATATTATTTTACTAGTTATGCCTAATTAATTTCATGTATCAAGAGTTAGGAAGCAACAATTATCCTCACTTCCAAACCAAATATCATCCTTTCAACCATTTAGCCAAAGAAATCAAAATACAATCACCAAATGATCCAGTATTTGAATTTTATTAGATAATTATTTATTAAACGTTGTTTAAAATGATTTATAACTTATAAAATTTTGTTGAAATAGGTTATGTTAACATCTTTTAATTTTATAAATTCAACGTAAAGTGGTGGTTAAATTATGTAGTTTATCGAGGTAATAAATTCTTTTAATTGAGTTGTCCATGTTTAAATTTATAACTCACGTTTTAACGAGTACTGATTGTCATGTACTCTAATTAATTCCAAGATCCTAATTGATATGAGACCGGAAATAAATACTCAAGTGAAAGCCTATCTTATTGTAATGATCTTTAGAATTCTTTAATTTATAAAATGTTCAAACTTTATCGACATGTATATATGTATTAACTTTTCGCGGTTGATTGTTTTATCGTTATTACTTTATTTAAAGGATTACCTAAATTGAGAAAATCTTCCGTGAAAGTTTTTGTCATCAAGAATTATTTAAATAAAATTACAATTATTTATTCTAAGTTAATTAAGCACTAATTAAGATAAAATTAGTATGATTGAAGAAAAAAGAGAACAAAAATAATTGATTAGAACTAAAATAATTAATTAAAATAATCCCAGCGATGTGGGTCCCACAGTTAAAAATAACGATTTTTTAATTGAGAGCTGCTAAACATCACGGTGGTGTTGAGCGTGTCAATGACCTGTCTGTTGGACCCACTGCCGGTTTGTCAGTGGGTCTCAAATTTTTGCTTTTCATTTTGAATTTTTTAAAGAAGAAAACTCTTCCTATTATCTATTGGCCTACAAAACACTTTTTAAATTGCACTAGGCTTTTGAAAAAAATTAGTTTTGTTATGGGGAAACGAAAATTGTTTTTCTTATTTTCCCTAATAATATTTTAGTTGTCTATTTATTCTTTAAAAAATTATTTGAATATTATATTATTTGAAGAATTTTATGTTCTTAAATATAAAGAAGATGAATAACTTCATATTTTTACTATCAAGAAATTAATTTGTGTGTTTTAATTTTACTATGAAGAAAATTATTTTTCCCTTCTCAAGTTATTTGATTAATGTTTACCCATTTTGTCCATTTGATCTAATATTTTCATGTAAAAAGAATACTATTATTAAAATGTTAGAAAGTCTTTTATGCTCTGCGTTTTTATTTCATAGCTCTGAAATTATGAAAAATGAGGAGATTTGACAATGGTTTGAACTAAGTGTGGATTTTATTTTTAGCTTTCAGTTACATGGACAATATTATATCTCTTAGGGGTTTACTCCTGTGGCAAGAAATCATGAGAATTGAAATATAATAATCATAAATTTATTACTTATGAATTAAGGTACATCTTTCATCAATTCTGATCAGATCATATGATTTTAACTTTATGAATCGTTGTCCCGTCAAGACAATATACATATTCATCAGTGTTCGTAAATTACACCATCAAAATTATGCTGTAAAATTTATAAGGAATGAAAGCTAAAAACATAAGCATCTTATATTTAGAAATTTTGTAGCTTGAGATAACAAAAGAAAATTTATCTCATGCAATTGGGCTCTTTTATTTTTCTTATCATATAAAAGCATAATCTGTCATTAAAAAATTACAAGAAGTAATTTATAGTTACAAGAAATTTACTCACATTGACAGTAACATCGTCATTCAAAGATATTGAGTATGAAAAATCTAAACATAAAATAATATTTCATAAGTAGAGCATAAAAAAGCTATATAAATAAACCAACTGGAAATTAAAAAAAAACTATTGATGAGCTTACTAGGTGTTTTTATACCTGAAATGTAATACATTGAATTATGTAGAAGAGGTGGTCTCCAATGATAGGAAGTTGGATGTCGCTAGAAAGGTATTTGTAGTTGTTGGAATGTTGAAGCTTGGTCAAAATATAAATTACAAGGCTTTTGAACTTTTTACAAATGTATCCCTATTAGGGATATGTGACTTAATGTATTTATTTTTATAGTCTTCATTTCTCGTTACTTGTCATGCACTTAAAACCTTTAAATACATAAAACTTTAACAAGAAAAATCTATATTAAAAAAAAGTATTTTTTGTATTTGCATTTCTTTTTCGTTCTTTTGGCTTTTTAAATCTATGAATACTTTTTACTCGAGACATTAATTTATGTATTTTTTTAAAATACTTTCAAACACAAAAAAAATGTGTTTGTCAAGACATTCAAAAATTTCATATAATTAAAAATTGATATAAAATCATTTTAATTAGCATACTATAATTTGAATATATAAAAATGTTTCACCTAAACACATTAATAGAGCAGATGAACTTGAGAAGTAAAGAATGTCGGTGATTTTTGAAAGATGCGTTTCAACCGACAGGTATAAGTTTTATATTTTCTGTGTAATATATTGAAATACCTCATTTGGTAAATGAGAAATGAAAAAAAAAGTGGATTTAGGTGGGTGTCATGAAGTGTGGACCCACAGTGTATGCAGTGAAATGAAAAGAGAAAGAGGAAAACATAGACCGCGTTAGCCGTGTTATTGAAGGATTTTCATTACCACTCGTTAAGTTTTTTTAAGGAGTATTGAAACTTGCGGTACTACTGATTATAACAATTTTTTCCCTGAATTCTGATAGCCTCCGAGGGATGCTGAGGAATGTCAATTACTATTGATTTATGGATAGTAGATTTAAGGGACTCTAATCATATGACCAATAATTTAGCTAAATTTTGAAACTTATCTAGCATAAACCAGTTTTCCATTACTTTATTCTTTCTCGTGTGTTACACGTATCAAAAGTACCTAACAATCTTCTGTGCATTAGCAAAATCACTAAAAGCCTTAAGTGTTCAGTAACATAATTTCCTTGATTGTTTTAGGTTTCAGGAACTAATGACGGGAAATATGATTGGTTTGAAAAAAAGTGAAAAAAGTTAAAGATGAACTCTACTATTTAGATATTGAATATATGCTCGAGTCATTTTCAGTGTGATAACGATGAAGCAAGCCATTTTCACTTTTGACATATGACCATCTTAGTTTTTGCATCTCTTAAACTTCACACCCAAAACTTTGTTATAGTTTAGATTTATGTGAAACTTATGTACTTGCTAAGAGCCACAAGAAGTCTTTTCTTCAAAATAATAAAAGGTCTTTAATTCTTTTCTCTTCAATTGGTAGGGATGTTTGTGGTTATTCTAAACGTCATCTCCCTGGTTTTATATTGTTTGTTATATTTAGTCGTGTTACATAGGTTATGTTTATCAAAGATAAATCTAAAATAGGAAATGCTTTCAAAAATTCACACCAAGATTCAAACTCAAATAAAATTCTTGCATCTTACCTTCTAGAAAATTGATGTTAATACTCACTCATCAATAGAATGGGATGTATAATAATGTTTACAAAAAAATGTCTATAATCAGTATTGGGATGAAGTTATTCGCATTGTTGTTCGTCTTATAAATCGTTTACCAACCAAATTTCTTCAATTTGCATCTTCAATTGCCACTCTTAAAAAACATTTCCCAAACACTATTTTGTTGGAGTTCCTTCCACTAAAAGTGTTTAATGTGTTGATTTTCTGCACATATATAACAATGACAGGTTAAAATTGGATCCTCAATCACTTAAATGTGTTTTCTTAAGATACACACACTAAAAGGGTATCAGTGTTATCATCCTCCATCTTGTAAAACATTTGTTACTATGGATGTAAGAGACCTACTTTCTCCCTCCTGATCTTCGAGGGGAGAGAAAGCAGAAGGAAGATCAGTCTTGGTCCATTATGCTTCCTCTTACACATGATTTACTTCAATTTTCTCTAGATGGGGTAAATCATCAAGGAAGCATATGGAACAAAGTAGTAGTACCATTGAAAAATAAATGATGGTGCTTGAAAGTGACAAGTTGTTGACAGAATAAAGAAAGGAAGATTGGAGAGCCATATCTCTCAAGGCCAATCATCTAATTCTAATTCAGGTACTGAAAATCCATATTATTCTCCATCTCCTCTTCAATTTGACATTGATCTTGGAGTTCTCATTGCTCTTTGATTAAGGCACTAGGGGATGCACTAAACCTCCCAATTCAAATTTTATCTACCTTCACAGAAAAAATAAAAATTATAGCTCTTTTGTCTTACAAATCCGTCGGACAAGCAGATTCACATTTCTTACAACCAACACAGTATTCTGTTCTTTGAACAGAAGCCATTTGCTTAGCTTTACATCTGTCTCAAGGTATCTTTTCTAATACAAATGTGGGCCAAGCTCGGACATATTGAGTACACCCTATACACGTATCATAAATCTTTACTGAATATGACATTGGATCTATAAATTTTTTAACACCATAAATTTTTTATCTAGTCAATTTTGAAATGAATCATATATTTAGATATCAGATGAATCAATAATTTTTCATAAGTTTTCTAATCAATCTACTTTCAGATTGACTCATGCAATAGAGCCAACATACTTTGATTTCTTATGTTTTCACAAACTGTCCAATGAAAATATCCCTAATGATGCACATGAGGCTCTTAAGAATTCTAAGTAGAAGGCTACTATTGTTGAAAAGATTGAGCTCTTAAATTAGAATGATACAAGATACTACAAACATAGTAAATGGGTGTCAGGAGAGTTAACCGTTCGGTTTGGTCGGGTTTTGACGAAAAATCAAACCGAAATGAACGGTTCGTGACAAAAGAACCGAATCGTGAGTTTCGATTCGGTACTATTAATTAAAAATATTTTTTTAAAAATATTTTCAAATGATATTATTGAAAAAATAATATAAAATCAAAGTTTTACTCTCAGTTCTGTTCGGTATAAAACTATATATTAAGAAATAGAAAATAATAGACTTAAAGTTTTGATTCGATTTGATTCGAAAACCACTGAAATTTTGAAATGAACCAAAACTTTGATTCTCTACTTTTTTCGAATCGAATGTATAAAAAGAACCGACCAAACCGATCATTTTCATCTTGGTTCGGCGCGGTCAGTTCGGAACAAAAAATTCCATCCCTAATGAGTGCTCACAATTAAATACAAAGCAGCTAGTTCAATTTAAATATTGAAAGTTGGATTTTTATTGCGAAGGGGTGCACTCATACTTATTGATTGGACTATCATAAGACCTTTACACTAGTAATTAAGATGAACACCATAAAGTTTCTCCTAATTCAGTTAGCCAACCTTATATCAATGTGAAAAATATCTTTTTACATGACAACTTGGCAACTTAGAAGACGAAGTGCATGTGGATATGCCATCATGCTTCGAGTACATTCTAGTCAAGGTTTTCCACAAGTCATTAAGTTGCAGTTATCTTTACAAAAAGGTTTTCAAGTTCAACCTTTAAAAGGATCGTTAGCAAGCTGTGTTGATTGTAACATAATTAGTTGCTAACATATAAATGAGATTAAAAGAAAAAGGAAAGAATTCCGTCTGAACCTCAGAATCTACTGACTATTATCTCGATTATCTAACCACAATTGTAAACCTGAGAGACAATAAGAAAATATTACTAATGAGAATTTCTTGTAGACTTGTGATAAATTTGCAGAACATAATTAGACCACTTGATCCTACAATAAATCTGACTTAATTGAGAGCCCGAAGTAAGAATGAAAGTTACTCTGTCAACTATGCTAGTCGTTGTTGACTTGTAAGCCATCGCTCAAAACCCAAAGCATATATAATGAACTTCAAAAGCAAAATAGAAGACACTTTCTGATTTGGGATTTCCAATTGGATTTCTTCTCGTGTGCGTCTCCGGATCCATTGAGAATGGAAAAACACGTAATATCATATTTTCATTTTCTTCTGTCTCTCTTACTATCCGAACGGTCTCTGGAGCCATAATGATCGTCCCTGCTTCTGTCCTTCCTATGTTTTGAGTGTTTCCTCCTGCTGCTTTTTTCTCGAGAGGATCCTTTCTTTCTTCCTTTTGACCGAGAATGACGATATTCATCTTGGTCGTCACTTTCTGAATCACTGCTTCTATGTAAATGCTGCCTAGACCGTTTTCTTCTCCTTTCATCCTCTGATGAACTGCTGGTCAAATCCAAGTGACGGCTTAAGTGCCTCTTAGCTTTTATAGTTTCAACTTCGACTTTCCCCAATTTATTCTCGGAAGGACCAATTTCCATAATATCCTTGCTTCTGGCTAACTCACCATCCTCTACCTTTGCCTTGTTGCTATATATTGAAGGAGTAGTCCCTCTAGATACGGTTAGGGTGGAAGAAGACTTATCTTCACCTGGAGAGACATCAAAAGAATTCTTTGGATTGGCATAACCAGTTTCCTTTTGAGGAGCAGAGGCTTTGTTCACTGATGGGGGCAAATCAGGGGGGACTTCCAGGCCTAGTTCTTTACCCAAGGATTCTAAAAAGTCACCAGCAATTAAACGGTTTAACATTGTATTAGCTACTTCAGTCTTCTTTTCTGGATTCTCCACTCTTTTAAGACTAGAGGCTTCCCCTTCGTCATCAGAGCTGTCGGAGAATATAGCCTAGAGAGTAATAACAATAGTGATGAAAGAAAAATGTCAAACTCAAGTTTCGACTAGGGAAATATAAGTGAAACACTAAAGTAGTGATGTACATAAATGATTTACTTCCCTCACGAGTTATATGAGATATGCTAATTAGCAATAACATGATGTATTCGAAAATTGTCCATGACATTTTCTGTCACAAGTCAGATATAATATGAAGATGTGCTGGAAGATAGTTTAACAAACAAGTCATAGAAAGTTAACAACCTAGACATGAATGCTTTTTTAAATTAGAAGCAACAAAATTAAGTAGCATAAGTATGACTGGTAGATAAAAGCAAACAATAAGCATAAAGGACATACTGGTCATGACTAGACGTTATAACCTACGAAGGAGAGAATGTTCTTCTTGGTCTACACTTCCTTTTTTGCATATTGATAATCATAATATGCCATTTTCTCATCAGAATGGAAAAGAAATGACCGGTTGGATCTCCTAGGGTAAAGAATGCTACACAGGGAGGCAAATTGAGACAGGTTGAAAGATGGCAGTGAGAATATAAAACTGTGCGAGAAAGGGCTGAAGGGATACTCTTTCTGGTGAGAAGGGGGTAGGGGGGAGATTTGGGAGTGTACAGAAAAGCCACAAGTACGTAGTTATTTTTGCAGTACGTGGTTATACACGCAATTTTAGGATAATACAATGCTAACAAATGAAATAAATAGTAGTTATCTTCTCTGCAAGAACTTTAGAATGTGTTGAAGAAAAACTAAGAGAAGAAAATAAGTACCTTGTAGAGGTCAACTGGCCTCTCTACATTTTCAACCTCTACCTCTACTTCTGTGTCCTTGTCAGCATCTTTGTCCAGTTCTCGAGTATCAGATTGAGGCATAGGCAATCGTTCTGAATTTTGAGTCAAAGATTCTTCCACCTTAGTGAATTTCACCGAATCTGACGTGAAAATGAGTGAATCAATCTTGCTCTTCATCCGTGGAGCTGGTGGTGGCTGCAAATAATTGTTAAGAACTTCTGGATTAAGGGATGTTCTGATGTGTACAATTCACATTACAGCTTCATATAAAGGAATTAAAACATTTCGATTAATGGATGTACTGCTTTATAACAATGTTCCATCATGCGCATCCAGAAGAAGAGAGTCAGAGGAAACTCCATTAAGATGAACACGAGTCTTGGATAGTAAATAACAAACTCAATTCCATCAAGTAAATAGAGAAACATATAGGAGGAAATGACTTGAGTATGTAACTGTACCTTCCCCATATAAGGATCAATAAGATCAAAGCGCTTGCATAAAATAGGTGAAGGACGCCATTGGAATTCTTCCCGCTTTGGGCGCATTTTCTTAGCAATCAAATCTTCTCGTTTCGTATTTTTATCTTGCTGGTTCAATAATTTTAGTAAACAATCAGAAAACGAAGAAATGCTAGAAATATAAAGCTATAAAAGAAGCACCTGAAACACACCTCTAGTCCACCAGAAGTAAACTGCAATGCTCCTACTGATAAAAAATTCATGAATTGTTGAGTCGAGGCCTTAGCTTCCTTTCCCCAATTTCCTTTCTTCATAGCATCAGCTGCAGCCTCGAAGTCCAACCGCTCACGAGCACGAACTGCTTCTGACATATTACTAGCTCCACCAGAATCTGTAGAGCGAAGACCTCCTTGATACTTTTCCTTGAGAAAACTTTCAAATCTTTCTTGCTTTGCAGGATCATCCTTGAAAGGTTTGATGACTTCCGGCAATCCATTCTAGGTTACATAGGTTAGAAAGGAAATGGATTACAATCATTACAGGGCTTCCCAGATATTAAATTCATCAAGAGAGTTAAGTGCAGAAAAAGTTATGTAAAATTTGGACTAATAAATTTTTTTGATAGAACCAAAATTGTATTAAAAAAGAAAATGTACAAAAAGAAGGTTCGGAAGAAAAGATATCCTAACCGAACACCAAAAAGATTATAATTAAAAATTTAATATTGGATTAAAAATTTCAATACCTGGAAATTGCAAAAGATGAAAATTGGTAACATGACACCAACCATCACTCTTAAGAATTCAACACCATGCTCTATAGTCCCTCTATAATAAGGGAAAACATATTGATCACCTTCGCAAAGTTTGTGAAATGATTTCTACCCATCTAATAAAGTGTTGTTGCACTATGTTTTAAAGTAGGGAACATGGTCTGATATTCTTAAAAAGAAGTACCAAATTTTAAAGATTAAAAAAAGTACCAAAATTTACAATAACCAACACCAGGAGAATCAATCTAACCTAAAAGATAGCTCTCATCTGCACATTCAAAATCTATTTCATAACAATTGCCGATTTCACTTATGGGGAGAAACTGAATTGATTAAGCTTTTCAAGCTTCAAAAGTTTCCTATTCCTCTCTCTCTAAAAAGGGATACAGACAAGACAACTTTTCTACTAAACTACGAAAATTAATGAAGTATACAGACAATTATTATTTTGTTAATTGTACTTCATCCAGATTGCATCACAAAAGATTCAAGTCACTTACCAAGGCACTTGTAAACAAGGTATTCATTGTCTATTAAACTTTACATTTTATTATAGGAACCAGAAAATATAATTTATTATAAGAAGATTACAAAATGATAGTAGGAGTTCACTTTCAATTTAATTAAGGACATTTTGCCCCGTAAGAATAATCAACACTGTTTGTCCATGACATCTCCTCTGAAATGGAATTCTATTGCCTAAATCAATAAAAGAATGTTGTGACTGGCAGTTGCTGAAATCTGGAGCCAATACTATTATCAATTTTTTATGGGAAACAAGGTTGAAAGGAGGAGAGGGAGATAGACAAAAAGGTATAGTACTCACAAATGATGCAGGTGTAGTGAAGGTATCTGAAAGATTGAATTGGAGCTGCACATCTGTAGATGCCGTAGGCGCCTTTGAATCTTTAAAATTTCTTTCCAAAGGCCTTTCGCCCAAGATTTTGCCACGACTTTCTGCAGTCATCTTCTCCTTTTTTGCTGACAATTTACCATCAAATATATGCTTGGTTTGATCCATGCGTTTGCGTCTCTCCTCCCATAGCTTCCTCTCATAATATTCATGGCCATTTCCTCCTATAAGAAACTTAAACAACGGATTTGACTGATTTTTCTCCCTAGAGAGATCCTCGTAGATATTGCCGCATCGAGCTACTAAAGCCGCAACTCCTTCAATTAAGAGTTTCAGATTGCTATCATCAGGCGGAGGAACCTCCACTGGAGGGGTTCTGCCAAGCTTGTAGTCAGTCTCAAGAGGTCCAGCAAATGTGTGGCGTGGTACAAAATCCTTAGAAATTACAGGAGGGTCAAATCTGAAAATAAATTCAGAATTTATTGTTAAATAAATAAAGAAAACATTTGCTTTCATGCAAAAGGAGTATGGCAATAGTTTTTTGAATTTACTCACTCTTCTAGGTAACTTAGAAACATCACTTGAATCAGAATTTATCACTGTCATTCAATCTTCATCACCAGATAACATCATGAACTAACTTGCCTATTAAAATCAAAATAAATCTCATTATACCTTTCCAATTGGTAGTCAGAATTTGATGCAACTCTAAAGCCACGTAAGACACTCTGTTCTATTCCAGTCAACTTAGGCTTATCATCTGCAATTAGTCCGGAAGGCTCATCGGGCTCTTGTACGTAAGTCTCCTCGAAGTCATAACCTTCACTTAGGTCGAGAAATCAAGTCAGACTCCATTCGTAAACTAGAATTTTAAATCACACAGGAGGAACGAACTCTATAACAGCCCCCATCAACAGAAAAGTATTGACATGCAAGAGTAAGGATTATGAATGTCTAATCCAGAAAAAAAAAAATAGTCTGCGTGTAACAGTGAACACAAACTCGCTGTTACAGAAACTCCTCTCGACCAAAACCATCAGGTGAATCGGGTGCAACAAACGTTACGTAACGGGTCATGCATGTTGTGGGTGTGAATTTTTTGTAATTCCTAACAATCTTTTTAATATTTTTTTTATTTTCTTCCGTCGCGGACCATTGCAGTCCATAACGGCCATTACATCCCTTTAACGGCCGCGACGGACGTGAATTTCTTTAGGTCCGTTATATCGGATCATAACGGTCTCAGTGTTGCCAAGATCGTTACATAATGGACGTTAGATGACTATTTGATACAATGGTATTTACTTGCAAGATGTCCAATGGTTAATCATGTGCATTCAGCTTGGAAGTGAAAACTTCGTAAGTCACATTTCAAACTTGAACCCACCTTCCTATACATGAGTGACTAGAAAAGTAAAACAAACAGTAGATTCTATCATTAAATTAAGGGTAGGTTACATTAAATTAAGGGTAGGTTACATCAACATCCCCTGTAGTTTGCCATAATTACACGAACACCCCCTCTAGTTACATTTTAACCCACAAATAAGTCCGAACAATCTTTTTTCTCAAAATACCCTCACATCTGCAAGAAGTTCATATTCTCAAGCATTGATTAATAGAAGTTTCAATATGTAAGTAAATAAAATTGCGAATATGACAGAATAATAACCACTTAGAATGAATTTCTTATAAAATATTGCAAGATCTAAGGATATTTTGTGAAAAAAATTATGTATGGACTTATTTGTAGTTAAAATAATACTAGACATGGTGTCTGTGTAGTGTTTGAAACTAGAGGTGGTGTTTGCGTAATTAAGACAAACTAGAGGTGGTGTTTGCGTAATTAAGACAAACTAGAGACTAGAGGTGGTGTTTGCGTAATTAAGACAAACTAGAGGGGAGGATGGTGTAATTTACCCTTAATTTAATAATTACTTAAAACCTTAAAAAAATACTTGCATTCCATCAATAGTCAAATAAGAGCAGCTTCTGACATAAAAATCAAATATAGCATGGTAAAATAGATCATTTACATTTTGGCCTCTATAAAGCACAGAATTAATATCAGATAAATCACTGACAATGCCAAACCTAACAATCACTAACCAGAGTAGACGTCCTCATCTTCCACGTCAAGCTCTTCAAGTGCTCCAATGCCAAAACCAGAAGCAACCTTTCCAGCTGACGCATACAAGAAATGAGTTCAGGTCAATTATAAGAAACATGCTAAGACAGGAAATTTTCATGGTTGGAACTTGAAATTAAAAGCAATGCCAGACGAAAGAAGACAACAAAAGAATAAAGAAAATGAACCATACAGCCAACTGATCAAGAATATCTTACACTTAAAACCGAAAAGATTATTAGTTGCAAAAGATTTTCTGTGACTGGACTCTCGGCCCCCAGCTGCACGTGCTTTTTTCCTATCTGAAAATAGAAAATAGGAAATAATTTAGGTATGGGATGATTTATGTTCTACATGAGTAAGCTGAATTATGCAAAAAAAAAAAACTACATACCCCTGAATTCAGGAGCATGCTTGTAAGGATCAAATCCTAAACCATATGAATCCTGCTTTGGGTTTATCACATAATCCTGTAGTAAGAAAAATGATGTGAGACAATCCTTCATGCTTCTAACAGAAATATTTACTTGAGCCATATTTCCATCACTAAGAGTTGAATGGAAATGTCGAACCTAAAATGACAGATAATACAGTCATAGTGTAGCTTGCCAACTTCAGGCAGAGGAGCCAATAAATATTTAAAGGTGTAACTTGGAAAAGTGAGAGGCATAAAGACATAGTTTTAGCACCTAATCTTTACAAGATTCTGGGCCACTTAACAACCAGGTTTATCACAGCTCCAAAGTAATCTTTTGAGAAAAGAGAACAGGATTTACTCACTGGTGTGCTTTGAGATGATTGGACATCATCCTTAGCAGGCTGCAGGATAGTGGTATCAATGTCCCCCTCAAGAGGCTCAGAGCTGGCAATCTGTGATTTGGCATCACCAGAAGAAAATGCCAATAAAGCTTTTCGAGCTTCTCTTCGAGCATCTGTAGTTAACTAAGAAAGTCATGGTGAGCCATAGTCAATAGTAAAACTAGAAAGCATCACTCTATATAGACAAATGAGAATCAGATGATGTTAAATACGTTAAGGGACAATCTAAACCACCAGCCTAGCAAAAGTTGAAAAGGAGGAGAACGTTTGTCAGCCTAAGGCAGTCATCAACTATTAATATTGCCACTGCTTAAGCAACAATTAAGAGGACAAATTTGTTATTTAAAATTATAAATATTTTTTAACATCTTAAGTTTCCTCCGTGAAAGATATCTAAAACATCAAAATGTTTCACTTTTTAAACCTCAAATACTCATGTAGTTACCAGAAAATTCCTAAAGTAGCTACAACCATCAGGTTGTTTGCATAAATAATATGTTTACCGAAAATTCTCAAGACATCTACCATGAGATGCATGACAGTCAATAGCCTAAGTGGAAGAAGAAGAAGAGGATGCGCAAGAAATGAGGAAGAGGGGAGAAATCGATTTAAGGTTTCTTAGGATTTGTGGAGATGCTCTCTCTTTGCCATTCTATGGATTATTTGGTTAGAAAGGAACTCATGAATTTTTTAAGAACTAAAAAATGAAGTTAGTTTTTTTGTGAGATAATGCTAAGTTTGGGGCTTCAAAATGGGATTATATTTCTAATCTTTTTAAGGACTTCCATTCTTTTTGGTCTTCTCAAATTGGAGAGATGTTGTAGATTGATAGGATACACCTAAGGACTGCTTCTCCTCCATGTACATATTTTTAATATTAATGAAATCGCAATGTTTCTTATGAAAAAAATTATATATTGCTGATTAAAAGAAAAGACCACCATTGCCATGTTCTTTGTTCTTTGAACGATAACAGTATCAATAAAATCATGTTCAGTAAAAACCACATATTAAACATATGGAAGATACGAAGAATGAAATCATATGACCCGGAAAAAAAAGATGGAATAATAAGAAATAATTTTGGAAATTGTGAAGGACGACGTACCATAAAGCGAATTAGCTTGTGAATCTTTAATTGAACGACCATGCCGCCATCCCATTTTCAATAGCAATTTCACACCTATCATAAAACAAGAAGAAAATGTTACAAAATGGACTTAAAAAGCACTTCTAAAGAAATTTCAGAGTCTAGATAAAAAAACGTTTTAGAGTCACTCAATCAAACCTATAGACTCTGCAGTCGGAACAACAATCTCATCAGGAACAGGTCCAGGAATAGCTGATGGTCTGTATAACATGAAAAAGAATTAACATTAACTCAATTTTTAGCAGGTGCCTGGTGCCCAAGGAAATGCACTAAGAAAATAAAAAATCAGTCAGGAATAGCGATGGTCTGTATAACATGAAAAGATTTAACAAAAACCCAACTTTTAGCAGGTGCCTACTAAAGAAATGCACTAATAATCAGTTGAAACAATTTTTTAATTGAGAAACATCAAGGAAAACACTTGTTTAAATATGCACTGTCAACTAATTCACAATAAAATCCCAACAACATCAAAGATACATTGTCATATTGCAAAAAGCAAATACAAGAACACAGAATGATGCAAAGTTGCATTTCAGTCACTGAAGAAAAATTAATTATGAAGAAATTAACAAAGAGATCCCTCAACCATTAATGTATTTACAAGCAAATAATGTGGGCGCTGCACTGATCCAAAAGAAAAGTGTGGGTCCCCTTAGCAAAAATGCATAACAAAAGGTAGGAATCGAACTTAGTAAACGCATCACATTATGCATGAAAAATTCCCCTTCAAGGATCCGTCTCTCGAGAATCTGATTCCAAATCGACCATAGGCTGAAGCTCTATCTTAAATTCAAGATTGGCCGTTTACCTTTGACATTCAAGGACTATTTAAGACCAAATGGAGTAATATTTACTAGAAAAAGGAAGCACCAACATCCATTTGCTTGTCAGCACTTGAGTTTGCAGAAGTTGACAAATAAAATATTGTAGTATATCTTCATCAAGGTAAATATAAAGTCATATTTGCATATTCATCAAAGAAATTGAAGTTATATTATTGTTGTTGCATCATAGAAATTTTTATTACCCCTGCATATTATTATTGTTGAATGGATTAACAGTATTTCCTCATTGCTTTTTTCTAACAATCTAAGAGAAGATACACCCCCTCTTGCACCGGGTTGAATGGCGTTCCTCTCCCAAGATACAACGATCCTCCAGGAGCTCTTGTGTGCAACTAAGATTCTTCCACGAACCTACAATTGCTCGTAATGATTGAAAATATATGTATGAAAATATTGTAGGGGATGAAATTTAGTAATAACTAAAGAGAAAAACTTGTGTTTTTGGACGCTTTTTGTTCCGTTCTTTTCACAAGAATAACGGTTCTTTTCTCAATTCTCAAGGGAAAGTTTGTTCTGTTCGTTGGTGAGAGAGTAGATGATTTTTAAAGGAAAAGAAGGTAGACTAAGTCTACTAATTAACTTCCTCTTATCCACTTCACCTTAGATAGGGGAAGTGGATTGTTTTGTGGAGAGTGGTTCCGTACCACTCTCTACTCATATATTAGCTTTTTTAAAATTTTAAATTAGTTACAACATATACAAGTTATCATCACCGGCTGTAAAGAGAAGGAAAATAAATGTTATGAAGTTGACTACACGTCTAGAAAAGAAATGTGAGATAAAATTATGCAGTTGACTACAAATTAGAAGAGGTTATAGCATTTAAGTTTCAAATAAAAAATATGTTAAATGGAAATTAGCTAATTATGAGCTTTTAATTTGAAATTTCTCAGATCAACATCCTTGAAATAATAAACAGGCCCAGAACAGTAATATGTAAAACAATCAGTTAACCTCTGTTTTTGCTCCTTTTCAGCTTGTTTACGAGCAAGTTCTGTGGCTGTAAATCCAAAGGTATCAAACTGCAGAGATGTCCCTAAAGATCGACTTTCCAATTCCTAAAACACAAAAACACGAAAACTTATAAACCACCAAACCTCATTTTCATTCCACAATTCGAAACATGTTATAGATATGAAAACAACTTCAAATTCCCAACTTCATACAGACAATTACTATTGCGCAAGAGGACATATGTGAACAATATATGACCAGAGAACTGAAAGGATGCAAAGAGCGTTTAGCCAAATACTTTTCCTATTCATATTTCAATATGTGAAATGCTTTCTACTTGTCTAGGGGAAATAACTTGAACGTTCATATCATCTATCATTGGAGTTCAATCAAAGTTATTCCCGCAGATATGCATAGTATTAGTTACATGACAAACTCAATCCATACTCCTATAATTGACAAAGAACACTTATAAAATGTAATAAGAATCCAAAGTTTGCCCTCCTTTTCTCAGAGAGCAGTACAGATCTGAAACCACTTTCCCTCCCCCATTATTTGCATCGATATCTCCTTTAACTCTACGATGCATTCTGAAAACAATCTTCACCTTGCTCAAAGTTGCGATTAAACACCGATTTTGTCCTCAGCTAGTTAACTGTTATATAGCATAGACTGTGGAGTAAAATCAACTTCCTTAATCAAATGATAAAATTGAAGAATCCTAATTGCTGAGATGGCATGGCTCAGCATAAGGATCTCATAATTTCATCTATGACCAGCTATACTGCTTGAACCATACTTCTATTGTTGGCAATACCAGCAAGAAGTAAAATACAGTGAAGCTTGGATATTGATGTCAGCTTTTCAATCAAAATACAAACTTTTGAGACGATAAGGTAGACAAATCTAACACTGAAATGTCATAACCTTCAAATATACAAAACTTTCTTTGATACGGTATGACAATGTATCAGTATGCGACATTGATTGAATTAATGATAAACAATTTGCATCAGACAAATATCTTCTTTTCTCTGAGCAGCATACTGGTAAATTGCTTATTTCCTATCACAATTAAAATGCTTTACTTCAAAATATCTCCACACTTGAATATAAGTATTAAAAGTTCGAGAACCAAAAACAAAATTTTCAGGCTAACATGTATCAAGATTTCTATGTTAACAGAATCTGCGGTCATATTTACAAAATTGACAGAAATGTGCTGAAACAATTACAATAAAATACACATATTTACTGCTTTAAATGATCAGATTTACTAGAAATTTATAACTGATTAGAACACATATGGTACATACAGCTTTCTCATCTTCGTCTAAGAAGTTTAAAATATCCTGTTGTTTGACTTCAGCTCTGTTCTTGCGGGACGATGTAAATGATTGTGGAGCCCAACCTGCATATATTGTTTGAAAGGTAAAACAATAAGCTAACATAACTAGTACACATAGGCATATCACCAAGAAGCCATATATTTAATACCCTCTTTTGAGCCTACTGAATTGTAATAACCAGCAGAAAACCCTCCTGTGAATGCCCCATGAAATCTTCTTCGCCCTTCCTCGTCTCTAACCTGGTGATAACAACTCAAGTGAAAAAATGTCGGATAAATCATGATTGAGTATACTCTATTTCCCTCCGAAAATCCAAAATAAGAGCCATCCATCACCCGCAATATGTTATTAGTGATACTTTTTTAAGCAAACAATATTATTAATGGAGAAGAAATTACAAGAAGGGAAGATAAGGATTCCACCAAGAAAACAACAGAAAAGAAAAAAAATGCAAAACGGTCAAGACCAAACACAAGGCCAAGAATACAATACAGAACCTAATGAAGAACGCTACGACAAGCTAGATTTTGAAGCCCATAAAGAAGACAGAAAATTCTATGCCATAGAATCTTTGAAGCCATAAAAGAAGCTAAAAAGAAAATTCCCTGACATAGAACCTCAGCATCTTCCAAAGGAATAATATGGTGTTTAATAATACAAATGAGATGTAATTTGCAATATTGTGTTCAACGTTTCTGCATTATTTAAGTGACAACTAGAAGCAATTGCCGGAATGGTGAAGTTGAAAGAACGGTGATCTCTGCATTCTACTCTTTTTTCCGATTGACGTCTTCTTTTATATATAATGTCAAAAGCTACATGATACTATTTCATTTAGTCAGACTCAACGATTCCACGAAGAGTTTATTGTTCGAGCATGAAAATAAGTAAATACATATCGAGTTGACACATGGAAAAAAAAACTTTCTTCTTCTTTGATCGGTAAGAAGTAATCGTAGAAACAACCACTTGAGTTGATAAATGATCAATTCGTATGAAAGAATACAGTATCACTCATAGATATCGAGAAGTTCCTCAATAATTGCTGCAAATAGTATTACAAGAGATACTCAAAGACGTTTACTAGAAGAAAGCACAACACTATGCCTCACCATAACAAATTCACTAGTTGCAGTAACTAACATCAAAATACTGACTGCATTAAAAAAATCGCAATCTTTTAATTTGCTGATCATTTCCGGTAACCAACAGGGGAATATGGAGGAAATAATTCATTTATGTGAAGCAATACCTCTTGTTTCCAAGGAGGGAGACTTCGCAGGTTACCAGAGGCCTCAGCCACGGCTTTCTTTTTGCGGCCAGTTATCTCTTCCTCCCGCTCTATCGGTGTTCCGTAGAACACGAAATCTTCTTCATCAGAGTCCATTAAATAAAATTTTTCACTGGTTTCTTTAAGTAAAATTCCAAAAGCTGCAGTGATCAAAGTTGAATTTGCTTAAATTAAGAAATTGAGGATTCAGAATTTTGGTTTTGCAAGGTAACCGAGGTGCAGTCTGCACCGTGCAGACGACAGTAGAGTAGACGAGATGAAGATGAGAAAGTGGTGATTACAAGACCTGGTAGTCAGTATTCAGTTCTGATTATCTGTTGACGATGAACATTTGAGCATTACATCCAGAAGATTTCCCTCCCCTAAAGATAAACGTTTCGCGTTTGGCAGATTTGCTGTATACTTTTGCGTCTATCGGAAATACGGGTGCCCTCGTAGGTCTAGACGTAGTTGGAGATCGTATCCAAAAATATAGACCTCCATAAATTAGCTCTCGTAGTTCTTCATATTTTCTTTTATTTTTCTTGATAACCAAAGAGTAATAATAAATCACCTGAAAAAAAAAACGGTTTCTTTCTTTCTACTAGAAATAGTGTCTTGTTAAAAAACGAGAAAATTAAAGTCGCACTCCGACCCCTCATTAATGGTCCACCTTTTACATAAAATTACACAAATCTCATATTTACTTCACATTTTATAATAAATATATTTAATTTCTTAACTAAAATTCTAATGAACATTCAAAAGTCTAAAAATACACATATCTCTATTTTAAATTTGAATTTAATCCAAAAACATATTAATTGAGCAATTCAATTCAGAATCGCAACGCATTTTATTCATAAACTTTGTTCAAAATTTAGTATGATTTTAGATTAAATTGTTTAGTTAAAGTATCTTAGATTAGATACTTGTTTTCAAAAGGGATAGGGATATTTTGGATATTTCAATGTCTATTTAACTGTGATCACAATATTTTGTTGAGGAATTACACTTATTTGTTATAGAATGTAAAGTATGGGAGAGATCTATATAATTTTTAAATATAGAGGGGTTGTCTGTGTAATTTAGGCAAACTATATGAAGTACTGGTGTAATTATGTGACAATTAAGTTGATAATGATTGAATACGTGTCAAAACATTATTGATATATTTAGCCGTGCACTCTAATCTATAGAGTATTGATGGCAATTTAAGATCATTGTATTTAGTATAATTTGATGGTAGATTAGTACAAAATAATTTTGGAGGTAATTGTATTTGTTGATTGATTTGTTTTAGTAATTTTAGATTACTTACCTTTTTGGAAACAATGAAAACCCAAAAAAAATTAGAATTACCAGCTGTAGAGATTCTTTTCATGTATTGGACAAGTGGTTTAATGTGTCTGTATCAGTATTGGGCTTTGGCTAGTATGTTTGGATTAAATGAAAACCCAAAAAAAATATAGCATGAAGGTTGGGTCGAAAGTTAAGCCTAGGACTCTTTTGCACGTTGAACATGCTCGGAGAAGGTCTATGGTCCCTCCGCGATTGAATGTTAAGCTTCATACGGAATTGGGCTTCTTTTGGGATTACTTTGCAGTGTTCGATTATTATGCGAGTGAAAAAGATGATAAACAATGAGTCCAGACTACTTGCATTCTTCGGACTACTGCGAATAAGGAAAGAAAACCAAATAAGGATCATGTGTTGGGTGTCTGAGTTTAACATGCCATCCTTGTCTTTTAGGACTTGGGTTAATATGTATGAATTAAAAGAGATCAAAAAGTGAGGAAGAAGATGAACAGTGAATTCCAACCAGTGTTCATTATACGTACTACTGTGATCTAAGGAACTGAAATCCAAAAAATAACTGAATAATATCATTTTGTATTACTTGAATGCATGTATTACAGGAGTATGAATTCTAGTTTTGGATTACAGCATGGAATATACATGGAAAGATTACAGAAGTGGAGGAAAAATGCTTGGAGAGAGATTGGGCAAAGCTTTGATTTCTCATACGTGGAAGCTCATAAAGAGCTTCAATAGAGCTCTATGTGGCTTTGGCCCGCTTGGTTCAAGCTTAGCTTCAAGCTTGCACTAGTTGATTTATGTGATCCCTAAGCATCTTCTCTCTTATGGACAACAATTCTCTTTGCACCTGTGACCTGATTTTCTCCTTTTAGTGAGTCGCTAATTATTGGAGCATTAAATGTGTCACCTCCAGCTTCTTTCCTCCAATGATTTTGCATCCTTTTATCGTGAGTGTAAAGTCTTTCATGATATGGATGACTTCAAGAAAGCTTCCCATGGGTATCTGGTCATGGGTATGGAGTCTATATGTTGATGGCTCTAGAGAAGGATTTTGTGTCCATCCGGACAAGGCCTTTTACGAACTTCATTCAATCCTTTGTTTGGCCTGAACTAATACAGCTTGATTTTATGGGTTGGAGTGAGTATTGCATGAGCCTAGTCTGGATTTTGTTTGATCCAATCCTGGTATAGATTGAGTATTTGTATAGACTATAATCGTGGGTTTTTTCTTTAAAAGGCTTTGAGAAGAAGATGAATAGTGATTGGGCTATTTTCTTCACTTTTAGTAGGTTTATATGAATGATGGGATTTGGGTTTGTATGAGTAATAGATCAGCGTAATTGATGAATCTTTTGCCCCAGTTTGTCTTGGATAACCAAATTATTCTCCTTTGAGCTTCAATAAAATTGGGGACTAACATTAGCACTTTTGATTACGTGGACAACTTCAACATGAACTGATGCACGTAATCAAAGCTTGCTCGTTTCCAAAGTTTGAATAACGTCACACGCACATAATGTTCCATGTTTAATAATTTCTTCTTTCTTTTTGCTTCATATCAACATTTCATTGCTAAGGCTCGAGCGTTGCTTTCTTTGGAATGGGCTTTCGTATTTAGTCTTATTGCTTTTATTGAATGATTCCACTCAATAGAGTGTGAGAGTTATAAAACATGTGTATTGACATTTTGATATAAAATTTAATGAAGATTACATTTTCTTATAATTGTTCTTTTAAATTATAGTTGAATAACTTATATATATATCTGAAAATTTCATATTCATTAATGAGACTATGATCTTGTATTAGTACGGAACGGTTAAGATCATAGATAATGAATAAAATTATCAGCAACATATTAAAGTATGAAATCTTTAATGAATAGTTGTTAGTACGGTTCATTAATCATTATAAATGCATGTGATCAAGATCTGGATCATTAATATGTATAGATATATTAGTGAATATACTTTATATAATGAGATTATATATGACTCATGTGAATTAATATATTTATTAACGTGTTGTTTATCATAAAGATTTAATACACATCAATTCGATGATCATATGTAGATTAATCCAAATCTTGAGTAGTCATAAACTCCTACGCATGTCTACTGGACCTTTTGATTCACTCGTTAAGTTTTGTTTGTAAAACAAACTAGTGACTTTTGTTTTGGAGATTCAGTGATGTGGATGCCTGAAACATGATCTTGGAAGATTTGTAATCCAAGTTTTTCTTACGGATCATATATTAGTTCTCTTAAGTGTTAATTCTGGAACTGAATGGTTGTTGAGCTCAAATTTATAATAAAATTATAAATTAGTCATTCACTAGTGGATTAATGGTACTTAAGGATCAAAAAATATTTGGAGGGGTAAAATGGTAATTTTGACCAACTCTAATTTACGAACCGATAATTGGAGGACATAACTATATGAAATGATTATATCAGTAGACTACATGAGAATACTCTATAAATACATTCTATAGTCACTAAGAGTTCAATTCCGTATTTATAGTGAAGTAGTAATAGAATTAATAAAAAAGATTATTTATTTAAAGAGTTTAATTAATAAACTGGTTTATTGGAGCTTAGGAGTTTAGGTTCATGGTCCACAAGTCACTTTGTACACGCAGTTTAGGGTGTGAATATTTGAAGACATGAGAAAATGACTGACTTGCAAAAGGAATTTTTAATTCTTATGCAAGTACATAATTACGAGATAATTATGTGTGATTAATTAATTAAGAATCAATTAATTGAATTATATATATATATATAATTTTCAAAAATTATATACAAAATTATTATCGATTATTTTTTNAGGGATAATCAGATATGTTAAATTTTAATTAACTGATATCTAGATATTTATTTAATTAAAATAAATATTTAATTCACAGTAATTACCACGTGTCAATCATTGATTGTGTATCAGGGATTGGCATGGACTACTGTAGTGTCATGTGCTACTACAGTAGTGGGGGTGCAACACTGTAGTGCCACACGACACTGCAGTGATGCCGTGTGGCACTGCAGTTGTGCACAGTTACAGTGGGTCCTACTGTGATTGATAATTTTATAATTAAATATTATTTCAGTTTATCCATAAAAAATCCGATACACCATTATCTAGAAAATATACAAATATTATTCTAATGGCCTCTTTGATGAATTAGTTCGCCAGTTCATCAAAAAATTGAATCGAGAACACAGTCAGTGTCAGAGTAATTTGTTTATGCGATTAAAAATTAATCAAATCTCTAAAAGAATAATCATCGCGTTCTTTTATAGCATCGTCTCACTAAAGTCATTTTCAGTAAATCTCTAGATCTCATGTGTTGAGTACATCTAGAGACAGAAAAAACTTGTAATATTTTACGTGTACACACACGTCCTAATGCATTGAGGATTGACTTGGAAGATCTTGATGTGAATCCCGGAGTCTACTGATCGTTGGAACGGTTTCGTGGGACGGAGGATCGATCGGTTTTACAATGACGCTTGATATAGATTACAAGATGTATATAATGGATCTTGACTGATTGAAAAGTATTTTCAATAAAAAAAATTATTCGGTTATCATGGCGTTGCACAAGTTTTTTTATTAAAAGATTTGATATTTATTAAAAGTTTAATTTTTTTTAAATAGCCACGCGTCACACGCTTCTGCAGCGCATGCACCGTGGCAACCAACATGTGGTATCAAAACGGTCTTTATATATTTATATGTTAAATATTGTGTGAATTTTCTTGCATTATTCATATAATATGAGCTATGTATGAATGAATTGATGCTTATGTTTTTAGAATTTATGGAAAATAATGGATCGTTAATTATATGATCATTATTGGGTTAGGCTTTGTTCTTTTAATTTTTCCTTAGATCTTGCGTAAATTGTTTTGGGGTATATAATTTTTTGTAATTTTATTTTGAATATTTATTGTAATTATTTCGATTACGAGAAGACAAAGAACGCGCGAAACAAACGACAGAGGAAAAGAAAAGAAATAGAAATTCTTTTAGAATTCTGGCGCCGGCACTGGAAATTGGATTTCAAGGGCTGGTGTCGCCGATTAATGATTATTACTAGCAATGTTGCCGGAATTTACTGTTCTGGCGATGTCACTGGAAAATCAGCGACGGCGGCGGCTGGCTACGGCCGGTGATAGTGGTCGACAACGGCTGTGGCTGTCCGGCAATGATGGCAACTGTTGTCACATTTGAGGAAGTTTTACAGAAACCTTGAAACCAACATACCCTATCACTACAGAATTTGTTGATAATCATGTATCTATCTATTATCTTTTTAAATTTTAAAATTACTGTAATTTTAAAATTAATTTTTAATTTATCATTTTATATAAATTAGAAATTAATAGGTTGATTGAGTTTGATCCAAGTTTGACCAAATTAAATAAAGTGTTTATTTTACTAAGTCAAAGTCAACTAATTTTAAAAGTGATAATTATAGAAATTAATTTTAATTAAGAAAAAGAGTTTTTCCTAATTAAATAAAATTTTGTTCAAAGTTTGAAGATTATGAGAATGGACATCAGAGGGAGAAGGTGATATTTGAAAAATATGTATTCTTAAAGTCTGATTTATAATTTTATTTCTTTATTTCAAGGGTTGTAATTTAGAAATACTCAATAGTCACTTGATCCATTATTATTTTATTTAATTATTAAATAATTCTTTAATTATTATGTTGGATAACATGTCCATACATGAAAATCCCACACCATACATGAAAATCCCACACCATACATGAAAATCTCACATAATTTGATTTAATCATACATCTCATTGGTAGCAATATGATTATTAGGATTGTCCTAATATGTTTATATGTATTGTTTTATGAATCAATTGCATGTAAACTACTAGGTTTTAATTAGTTAAAACATAGTAATCACACCACACTAAGGGCCATAGTAACCTTTAGGATAACCGACTTTAGCAAAAAAAATTTATTAAAGTTTGATGAATATAATTAATTAGTTAATTTAAGTTCACCTAATTGTGACTTAGGCGCTTTAGAAGATTAAATGAACTTAGATAGTGAGATTGGCATAACTGATTATTAAATATTCATAGGATTATTATTGTAACCAATGATTTATTTGAAATTAGTTAATTAGTTAAAATGGAAACAAATAATACTAAAATAGTGAGTGGGAGAAGGTTGGCATGTCAATGTAACATATGGTCTCCATCAATAGTACAACACTGTGCGGTGCAGTAAGGGTCTCGAGATGGCTTTGCTTTCATCCCCCTAAGAAAAGGTTTCGAACTGTACCAATACCAAGGTTAGACTTCTTAAGAAGATAGGAGGAAGTGGTGCAGTTTGGTTTTGACCGACCCTAAAGTGACATATTCTAAATGAAGTCATGGAATCTGAAATGATGGGTTACACTCACAAAATTGCAATTAAGCTTTCATATGGATAGTTATGACTTGACCAAACAAGCGACACCTTATTGTTAAAAGAGAAAATATGAGATATTTTAATTGTTAATCAGTAAGGATGAGAATTTCTCATAGGCAGTCTGAGGTTAATCTGACTGACTCTAAGACAACACATTAATGGTTGTTTTATCGTGATTATTGATTGTTAAATTTGTGTGTTTATTATGTTGTATTCATGCATCACATTTATTTTTTGAAATCTAAATATTTATCAATTATATTGAATCTTGTATGTTTTAAATTTCAGTTATCATTATTATGTCTATCATGGGCAACCTTATTACTGCTTTACTCGCTCTTGAGAAATTGAATGGTGATAATTTCGTATGTTGAAAACCAAATATGAACTTAATGCTGATTTGTGAGAACCATACGTTCGTTCTTTACTAAGGAATGTTCTAAGGATCCCGCTGCTAATGCCCCTAAGAATGTTAGGGATAAATATGATGCTTGGATCATATCAAACAATAAGGCGAAGTGATACAAGCTTGTGAGCATGAATGATGTTCTAAGAACCAAGCATGAAAACATGGAGACTGCCTATGAGATTATGAAATCTCTATAGGCGATATTTGTGCAGCAGTCTGATCAAAGTCGTCATGAGGTCACTATAAGCTATATGATGACTAAGATGAGAAAAGGTACTTCTGTGCGTGAACATGTTTTGAACATGATCAACATAATGCATGAGGCAGAAGTACATGGGGCGACATTGATGAGCAGATTCATGTTAGCATTATACTTGAGTCGCTCACACCAGCTTTTTCTGCGATCATGATCAACTATGTTATGAACAAGTTGTAATTCAACACGACCCGATTCTTGAATGAACTGCAGACTTTTGGGTTACTCAACCTTAAAATAGCCAAAGAAGGCGAGACAAATGTTGTTGAGTAAAAGAATTCATTCAATATTGTTAAGAACAAGAAAATGAAGAAGAACAATGGTAAGGACAAGAGTAAAAACAAAAGAGAAAAGAAAGCCAAAACATCGCCAAAAGTCAAAAAGGACAAGAACAACAAAAAGCTCAAGAGAAAAAGGTTTCCACTGTGGTGTTAAAGGTCATTGGAAGAGAAACTGTTATAAGTATCTCTCCAAGCTGAAAAAGAAAGGTAAATATGATTTACTTGTACTTGAAGTTTACTTAGTGGAATATGATTTGTCATCCTGGATACTTGATTCAGGAGCCACTAACCATGTATTCTTATTCGTAGATGCTTGATTCATCAAGTGAGCTGGCTGATGGCGAGGTCGTTTTGAGAGTTGGTAGTGGTCGTTTTGAGAGTTGGTAGTGATCATTTTGAGAGTTGGTAGTGGTGCGTTCGTGTCAACTAAAACATGAGGGACAATCCGTTTATTTTTTTAATATAATTATTTAGTTATGAGCTATGTTTATTATATTTCTGGGTATTCGAGAAATTTGATTTCTCTTTCATTTTTACAAGAACAATTATTCAAGATTTCTTTTATTAATAAAGAGTTTATTATTTCTTGGAATGGATTTGATATTTGTCATGCTAAAGTTATAAACAGACTGTATATGCTTAAACCGACTGAACGCATGTTAAATAATTCTGAATTATTTAAAATAGCAAAACATAAAAGTAATAAACGACAAAGAGTTTCTCATGATGCTGATAACACATATCTTTGGCATCTTAGGTTGGGACATAATAATCTAGATAAGTGTTAAACAGGTTAACAAAGCATGGTATTTTGAGAGAACTAAAAATTTGAACTCTTCCTATTTGTGAATCCTGTCTAGATGATAAAATGACCAAGAGGCATTTCTCTGGAAAGGGCCAAAGAGCTAAGGAACCACTTGAGCTAGTGCATAGTGATGTTTGTGGACCGATCAATGTACAAGTTAGAGGTGGGGTATGAGTATTTCGTCACTTTTATTGACGATTACTCAATATATGGTTATACTTACATAATGCAAAGAAAGTCTGAACTTTTAAAAAGTTTAAAGATTTCAAAGTTGATGCTGAAAAGCAATTAGATTAGTCATTGAAAACCCTTCGATCAAATCGAGGTGATGAGCATGTAGATTTAGAATTCAAGGATTACTTGTTGGAGTATATAATCTTATCCCAACTCACAGTACCTGGAACGCCACAGCAAAATGGTGTTTCAGAAAGGAGAAATTGTACTTTATTGGATATGGTTAGGTCGATATTAAGTTACTCATCACTATAACTTACATTTTGGGGATATGAATTACACACGACTATATACATTTTGAATGTAGTGCTTTCTAAGTTTGTAAGCAAGACACCTTTAGAGTTATGGAATGACTCCAAACCCATTTTGCGTCATTTTCGTATATGAGGGTGTCCAGCTCACGTTCTTAGATCCAAGACTGAAAAGTTAGGTTCAAGGTCTGAGGTATGCATATTTTTTTGCTATGCTCTAAAGACTAGAGGTGGGTACTTTTATAATCACAAGTATTAAAAAGTGTTTGTATCGACAAATGTCACCTTCCTTGAACACGACTATATGAAAAACTACAAACATTAAAGCAAAGTAGTTCTCGAGAAATTAACGACTGATGAGATCATACCACCTTCAATTTCTACTAATAAACGATAAACCAGAGAAACTGCAGTTCTTGCAAAAAAACCCCGGTACAATGTCATAGTGGGAGGGTTGTGAGACAACCAGTTCATTACGAACTAGAAGCACATGTCCTCGTGTCAGACATTGTTAAGGACGATCAATTATCTTATGAAGAAGCAATGAATGATCTTGAAAAGGAGAAATGGTAAGATGCCATGAACCAGGGAATGAAATCTATGTATTCCACTTCCGTCTGAGAACTTGTAGATCCACCTGAAGATGTTAGGTTCATTGGATGTAAATGGATTTTCAAGAAGAAAAGAGGTGCAGAAGGTAAAGTAGAAACTTTCAAGGCACGGTTAGTAGTCAGGGGCTATATACAAAGGGAAATAGTTGATTATGAAGAGACATTCTCCCTTGTGGCCATACTAAAATTCATTCGCATATTTTTGTCCATAGCCGCTAGTTTTGACTATGAGATATGAAAAATGGACGTCAAAACAGCTTTTCTGAATGGCTATCTTGAAGAAAACATCTATGTGATGCAACCAGAAGAGTTCGTATAGAAAGGGTAAGATTCAAAAGTATACAAGTTGGTTAAATCCATTTATGGATTAAAGCAAGATCTAGATCTTGAAAACATTTGATGAGATTATAAAATCTTATGGCTTCAAGCAAAATATTGGTGAAGCCTGTGTTTATAAATATATCAAAGATAAGATAGTGATTTTCTCAGTTCTTTATGTTGATGATATTTTACTCATTGAAAATGATGTAAAGACTATGTGAAAGGTAAAGAAATGGTTGGCTGAGAAATTCTAAATGAAAGATTTGGGAGAAGTGAGTTATGTTCTGGGCATCCAAATCTTAAGGGATACAAAGAACAAGCTCTTAGCCCTTTCTCAGGCATCTTATATTGATAAAATGTTGAAGATATTCTCTATGGAGAATTCAAAGAAAGGTCAACTACCGACCAGACATGGAATTATCCTCTCACAGGAACAATGTTTTAAGAGTCCTCAAGAGGAAGAGGATAAGAGAAAGGTTCTTTATACTTCAGCAGTTGGGAGTCTGATGTATGCCATAATGTGTATGAGACCCAACATATGTTATGCAGTGAGAATTTTCAGTCGTTATCAATTAAATTTAGGTTGGGAATACTAGATTACAGTGTAGCATATTCTCAAGTATCTTAGGAAAATGACAACTATATGCTTGTTTATTCAGGTGGAGACCTGAACCCCAATAAATATACTGATTTTGACTTTCAATTAGACAAACACAGTCAAAAGTTGACATCTGGATCAATATTCACCCTAGGTGGAGGCGATATAGTTTGGAGAAGTATTAAACAATCCAACATTGCAGATTCTGCTATGGAAGCTGAATATATAGCAACTTATGAAGCTGCGAAAGAAGCGGTATGGCTCAGAAAGTTCTACACTGATCTAGAAGTAGTTTCAGATATGGACAAACCATTGATCCTGTACTGTGACAACAGTGAGGCGGTAGCGAATTTCAAGGAATCGAAGAGTTACAAGAGGGGCAAGCACATAGAGATTATCATCTTGTGAGAGAGATCGTGCATCAAGTGGATGTGACTATCATGAAGATAGCGACGGAACAAAACCTAGCTGATCCCTTTTACAAAGACACTTCCTGCGAAGTCATTTGAGGGTCATGTGCGTAACATGAGATTGAGAGAAATGCCACATTTGCTTTTGGGAAAATGAGAGATTATTGGGGGTTATACCCTCAAAGCATGTGTATTGACATTTTAGTATGAAATTTAATGAGGATTACATTTTTCTTATAGTTGTTCTTTTAAATTATTGTTGAATAATTTATATAAATATCTAAATATTTCATATTCATTAATGAGACTATGATCTTGTTTTAGTATGAGAGGATTAAGATCATAGATAATGAATAAAATTATCAGCAACATATTAAAGTATGAAATCTTTAATAAATGGTTGCTAATACAGTGTGATCTAGATCCTGGATCATTGATGTGTATAGACATCTTAGTGAAGATACTTTATATAGTGAGGTTATATATGACTGGACCTATGTGAATTGATATCATTATTAACGTGTCGTTTATCATAAAGATTTAATACACATCAATTTGATGATCATATGTAGATCAGTCTGAATCCTGAGTAGTCGTGAACTTCTATACATGTCTAATGGATCTTTTGATTCACTCGTTAAAGTTTGTTTGTAAAACAAGCTAGTGAATTTTGTTTTGGAGATTCAGTGATGTGGATGGCTGGGAACATGATCTTGCAAGATTTGGAATCAAAGCTTTTCTATATATTGGTTTCTTTAAGTGTTAATTACGGAACTAAATAGTTATTGAAATCAAATTTATAATAAGATTATAAATTAGTCATTCACTAGTAGATTAATGGTACTTAAGGATCAAGAGATATTTCGAGGGGTAAAATGATAATTTTGACTAGCTCTAATTTACGAACCAATAGTTGGAGGACAGAATTATATGAAATGATTATATCAGTGGACTACATGAGAATACTTTATAAATATATTTTATAATCACTAAGAGTTCAATTCTATATTTATAGTGGAGTAATAATGAAATTGATAAATAAAATTATTTAATTAAAGAGTTCAATTAATAATCTGATTTATTGAAGCTTAGGATTTTAGGTCCATGGTCCCCAAGTCACCTCTGTACTACGCAGTTTAGGGTGTGAATATTTCATGACATGAGAAAAGGCCTAACTTGCAAAATAAATGTTTAATTCTGAAGCAAGTACATAATTATGAGACAATCATGTGTGATTAATTAATTAAGAATTAATTTTGAAAGTTATATATATATATATATANTAGATAATAATTTGAATCAACTAAATCTATTATTTATGAACTAACAGATAAGTTAGTTAATAGGGATAATCAGATATGTTAATTTTGAATTAACTGATATCTAGATATTTATCTAATTAAAATAAATATTTAATTTACAGTAATTGTCACGTGTCAATCAGTGATTGGGTATCACAGATTGACATGAGCTACTGTAGTACCACGCAATACTACAGTAGTGGGGGTGCAACACTGTAGGCCATACGACACTACAGTTATGTTGTGAGGCACTGTGCTACCTCACGGGACACTATAGTGTCGTGGGACACTACAGTTGTAGTGGGCCCATTACAATTGATAATTTTATAGTTAAATATTATTTCAGTTTATCTCTAAAAATTATGATACATCATTGTCTAGAAAATATACAAATATTATTCTAATGGCCTTAGTGGATGAATTAGTTCATCAGTTCATCAAAATATTGAATTGAGAACACAATTAGTGTCAGACTAATTTTTCCCTGCGATTAAAAGTTAATCAAATTTCCAAAAGAATAATCATCGCATTCTTTTAGATAATGGTCTTACTAAAGTTATTCTCAGTAAATCTATAGATTTCATGTGTTGAGTACATCTAGAGACAGAAAAAATGTATTGTAATATTTAACGTGCCCACACGTGCTAGCGCGTTGATGATTTATTTGGAAGATCTTTGTGTGGATCTCAGAGTCTATTGATCGTTGGAACGATTTCGTGGAATGGAGGATCGATCAGTTTTGCGAGGATATAGACTATAAGAGGTATATGATTTCTAACCTTGTATATTGTAGATTTAATGTATAAATATATAATGGATCCTGACTAATTGAAAAATAGTTTTAAGTTTTTATTTAGTTATCGTGGCTTTGCGCAAGTTTTATTTTATTAAAATATTTTATCTTTATTAAAAGTTTATTTTTTAGTAAATGACCATGCACCACATGCTTCTACGGCGCACACGCTACGATGAGCAACATAGGGGTGTCAGATGCTTTTCAACGTAACATTCCAATTTCTTTGATGAGATCAATAATTTATTTTCTGCTATGAGATGAATATCCTTTCTTTGAGTGAACTCCTTCAATACATGGGAAGTATTTCAATTTTCCTAGGTCTTTTATCTCAAAGTCCCTTGTCAGATACTCCTTCAATTTTCTCATCTGTTTTACATCATTTCCAGTTACAATGATGTCATCAATATAAATTATCAAGGCTACCACTCTCCTTTATCTAGAGTGTTTTATGAATAAAATATGATCCCCTTGGCTTTGGTGATATTTCATATTTCCTCATTGCCTAGGTGAACCTTCCAAACCACGCCCTTGGAAACTATTTTAGTCCATACATTTCCTTTTTCAATCTACAAACTTTGTTTTTATCAAAACTTACTTCATAACCTGGTGGTAATTCCATGCACACTTCTTCTTCTAGATAACTGTGCAAAAAAAGTATTTTTAAGTTAAGTTGTTGTAAAGGCTAGTCTAAATTGGCTTACCCTAACAGTATACATTTTTGCTACAAGATCAAACGCCTTTTGGTGGTTTAGCCCATATGTCTGAGTAAAACTTTTAGCTACTAGTCTAGCTTTATATCTTTCCAATGTTTCAAAGTGAATATCCATTTACACCTCATTTGTTTCTTTCCTTTTGGTAACCAACAATCTCTCATATTTTATTCTTCTCCAAGGCCCTCGTTTCCATTCTCTAATCTTTGCTCTTTATTGCCTCTTGAATAGTGTTTTGGATTTTTATGAGGTTTATTTTAGTAACAAAAGCTCTAAAGGAGGGTGACAACTTTTCAAGTGAGACAAAGGGTGACAGAGGATGTCGTGTGCACACTCTAGTACCTTTTTATAATAGCTATAGGTAAATCAAGATCATCAAAGAAACTAGAATAAATATTGTTTGAGTTATTCTCAGTAGCCATGGTGTTATTAACTGAATCAATGATGGAATCATGGTCACGCTGAGTAGCTTGGATGCTCTGTGGCTTCCTTTAGTACACTTACAGTGGCTTTTTCTACTACATTTTTCATTCTTTCTCCTGAAATGTGTCTCATGAGATTCTTCTAGAATGGTTGGGAAATGTGCCAAAAATGGAGGTGGCAAATTAGTTTCTAGGGTCAGTTTCTTATCTTCACCTAGATTCTCTCACTAAAGATAACTTTTAGAGAAATAGGGTTGATTTTCAAAGAAGGTAACATTCGCATATAAAAAGGTTTTTCTAGAAAAATAGTGGTAACATATATACCCTTTTTGGGTTGGGGAATAGCCTATAAAGGTACATTTAATTGCTCTAGGCTCAAGTATTAATCTATTTGGGGCATGCAAATGGACAAAAGCTACACACCTAACACCTTAAGGGGAAAATGATTAAATCCTTCAAGATGAGAAAAAGGATTCAGATAATACTTCTAATGGTGTTTTGAAGTCAATAGGTTTATAAGAGATTCTATTAATAAGATGAAAGTCATGCTTTAACCTAAAAATATTTTGGAACGTTCATTTGGAAGAGTAATGCTCAGGTTACCTCCATTAAAAAGTCTATTTTTCGTTCAACTACTCCATCCTATTGAGGAGTGTGAAGACAAGAATATTAGTGAATAAGTTCATTTGACTTTTAGATATGATGAGAGTGTTTTATTAAAATACTCTCCCTCATCTGAGCATAGGGTTTGAATTGTTGCACTAAATTGAGTTAAAATCATTTAATGAAAAACAACAAAGACATTATACACACCAAATTTTTATTTAATGAGGTATACCCAAGTGACTCTTGTGTGACCATCAATTAAAGATGCAAACTATATAGATCTATATATGTTATTATTTTCTGAAGGACCCAATAAATCAGTATATATTAAGTTAAAATGAAGAGGTACTCTTTTATTATTCAAAGGAAATGACATGCCATGATGCTTTGCAAACTCACATGTTTCACATTAAAAATTAAAATTTTGTTTTTTACACAATCCCTAGGGAATATTTTCTTAAAAACATAAAATGATGGATGACCTAATCTAAAAGGCTAGAGTTGAGTTTCTTTTTCTACTTAAGACACATTTTTCGAGAGATGAGATAAGGGAATATTAAGCATCTTGTAACCTTGCGTTTCAAGTTATTTTTTAGTAGTCCATCAAACTCTTGACTTTTAGTTACTAGAGGAGATAAGGTTGATGGATTTTTTTTTACGATTCCGCTAAGTTCACATGGTGAGTCTGATTAGTCATTTAGGCGAGTTTGTAGCTCGTCCCCCATTGTCCTTGATTCCTCCATATGAGTTTTCCATGAACTTTCTAGTAGATTTCCCTTTTATATCCTAGTTTATTATAGTGATTGCACCACATACCTTCTCTTCCCCATGTTTTTCTTCCTTTAAATCAGCTTGCAAGGTCAAATCTGCCAATAGAGTTACTCATGTCAGTGGTTGTTTGGATTGGCTTTAATGTTAATAAAAGCATACCCTTCTAGTACCTTCTTCTCAAACACCACTCCTATTCTGCTTTCCTTTCCCCTTATAATAGCTTAGAATCCTCCAAGGGATGGCAAATGACACTTTCCCAAAATATGAACTTTAACTTGGTCAAGCTCCATTCTCAGCCTTGCCAAGAACTTAAAAAACCTATCCCTTTCAAGAAATTTTGGTAAGATCACATCATCATCGGTACTTCATTTTAACATTTTGAAAATGATCAAACTTTAACCACAAACTTCTAATTGTATTACATTATTATGTGATAGTGAGATTACCTTTCTTTATCTCTTGTTTTGTTTCATAAATCTCATAAATCTGTGCAATCATGCCCACTTTGAAGTATGTTTGGGAGACAACTTATGAAATCTCTTTAGCGGTGGAAAGAAACATAAAAGTTTTACTCACCTTAGGTTGCATTGAGTTCCATGGTCATGACGTTATCATAGAGTCTTCAATATCCCAAACTTTGAAGTTTGGATCCTCTCTCTTAGGTTTTGGCATGTCAGATGCTCTATCTTCTCTTTGCCTTTAATGTAGGTCTTAATTGATTGAGACAATTTAAAAAGTTATGACCATCGAGCTTGAACACGATTTGAAAGTTCAATCCTTCATTTGAAAGAGAGTTAGTTACATGTGTGGGAGTGGATTGAGATTAGGTTTCTATTACTTTTGACATTTTTAGGGCTGGATATTTTACAAATGTCTAGAAGGCAAGTTTCTGGTTACCTTTTCAGTAATTAAGGCTTATTAGTGAAAATTTGAGATTAGGGTGTTTGACAATGAAGGTCGATTAGGGTTTTCTACAACTAGGGTTTTCTCTCTTTTCCCTCTCAATAATTTCAGCCATTTTCATTTAAGCCATTTAGGGTTGAAAGCAACAACTAGGCCTAGAGCATTGATCTGATACCATGAAGAGAAATGTTTTCCCTTTCTTATTATTAACGATATAGGAAAAATGGAGATTTATAGATCTGGTTACAAAAGTATAAATAGGGAAAATATTATAATATAGAATCGTTAATTCTATATATTATTCCATATTAATCTTAAAATTTGTACACATAAGAAAGTAAAGAATAAACAGTTGTTGAAGGAATTAAATAGGAAACATTTTCCCATTTATAGAACTAGATTTCCTCTGATTTATGCAATCTTCATCATGGATTGCCTATTTCATTTTTCCACTAATGAGGTTCATAATATTATGCCATTTGGCGCTTGTGCATGCTCGGGCTTGCAGAAAATGACATCGACCTTGATGGAACTCATTGCTTAATGTTATTGTGGATTATTGCCACATTCTATTTTTTCCATTGTTGGGATTTTAAGTATAGAAAAACGTTGGCAATAAAGAGATTAAGAAAGTTGAGAATGGATAAGTGTTTGAGTTTCTCATCTTTTGACAATATGCTTCAGGCCTGCGCAAGAGACAATTTAACTGTATGAATTTAGAGTTACATAATGTTAGAGTTTATGTGTATCAATGGCCTCTTTTATCTCGCCTCCACTTGGGCATAATATCATGATATGTGTATCTAGAAAAGAGCCTCCCTCACCAGGCAAGCGACCACAGGTCATAACGCATTCTTCGCACAACAAATCTACTTTGAAGTTGACTTATTCGCTCTGTCAATCATCAAAATGTGTACGAGATACCACATGGGCCAATATCTCAATAACACCTTTGTTTAAAGCATTGAATGAGACTTCATATCTAAAGTGCGTGTTTGAATCTCTATGCATGCCCTGATTGCATCTTCTCTTCTTCTTTTTTTAACAAATGTGTGGCATGATTGAGTTCATATCTTGTTACGAGGAATTATTGCATCTCTTTTTTATCTTCCCGTGTTTTAGGTTGCATCAGGCTGTGATCTCTATGGTCCTATGCTAGTGATTGGGCCTTGTCATTGCGATTGCAACATGGTATTTCTCATTGGTCATATTTCCATTCCCTCAAGGTTAATTCATCTAGTGGTCCGGATTGACTTTCATAATTGATTTCTTCTTTGTTTTTTGTCAGGATTTGTAACTTGGGCTTCTTTTGGGCACGGAAGATATAAGTTGCATTTAACATTGTGTTGGCTATTGTATTGCTATTCTATTTTGGAATATGTATGATGTTGGTGCATATAGAATGATTGCATCCATTGGTCTTCTTCTACGAATCTGGATGTTCACAATTTGGTCTACAAATGTATGTTTAACTACTCTAACCTTCGTGCTATGATTGAACACACACATTTTTGCCTTTGTGATAGAATTCACATGTATAATTGTGCTATTTGTTGCTTTTCTTGGATCTAGGTCTTTATGACTTGCTTGGAGTTGTAGGGTTTGATTCAGGATCGTTTGCTTGGTTAAAAGCTCTGTATTTGTGATGCTCCTTCATGTCTTAAGGGTCTCGCTCCTTATGCTTTGTGTTTCATGTTTGTTCTTCTCAGCGACCTCTTTGACGCTTATGCCTTAGAAAACTCGCTTGCGTAATATGATCTTTTTATTAAGCTTTTTAAGTCTTATAGCACGGCTTGAGCTGTCGAATATGGTGCGGGTTAATGGTTATGGAAGGGGTTGCTAGTGATGGCATGGACTATTATTACGATTTTAATGTTTGCTTTAGTGTGGACTTGTACTAAATGGACTGACTACGGTGAATGCATGGATGCTGGCATATACTTACTATGATACAAACTAGCTACGACATGAACCATTTGGTATGGCGTTGACTATCTACGCCATGATTTGGATAGTAATCAGACTGCTAATGCAAGACTTTCTATGAAGTGAATTGTTTGGGAAGAATGGTGGTTCACTTATTTCGTGAATCAATCGGTACATATTTGATGGAGTAAACAAATGAAATTGCATTTAGTTGGTCGAACTTTCGCATGGCATATATGCGAATGTGTCATCTTAGAACGGATCACTTGTGCCTGGCACCATGAATTTGGATATTATTTGAGTCTGTTAGCATCTGAATCATGTGTCTGGATTGTATTTAACTTCTTGAATGCCTAGTAACTTGAAGATGAATGGATTGAGCGGTCTTATTTTTTGTGTGCTCTAAGTCCTATGAGAATATTATACATTGAATTTGAATAGTTCGCATGAAAAGGTAGTGCTCTGTATGGTTCTGGAGTCATAGTTAGAGTGGGATTTCTAAAGCTTGGTAGTTTAGAATATATCTCATGACATCATGAAACCCGTGAACAAGGCTTCTAGAGTTTTGAACTTTCGTATGCAGGTCTCAATTATCTGTATCACTTTCTTTTGGTTTAAGCATGTAACTAGGAGGTTTGTGTTTACAGGCATGTTTTTACAAGATTGTAACGAGATGCATGATCTGTATCGTTGTGGGCATGGGTCGATATGGAAGGTCTTGCGTAAATGTGTAATTCAATTTACTTTACAAAGTGGATTACATGCCTAAAGATTAGTTTGGAGTAAGAGTATACTACGATATAGAATATGGCTTTAGAAGGAGATGGATGTAGTTAAAATTATTTCCAGAGCATGCACAATAGATGGAGAGAAAAGCATGAACGTCTAGATGTCTTGGGCTTTTGTAGGATGGAAGCTTTGATGGGAGAGCACCAATGGTGGTTTGCCTATGAGTTTTCATCACTTCAAATGCGAAAGCATCTAGATAGGTCTATATCAAAGAGAAGCCAAGAATGGAAGGCGTATTGTGCGTGAAAGGAGCTTATGTCAGTATTAAAGATAAACCAAGCATGAAAGACGTATAGTGATTAAAATGAGCTTACGTTTGTATTAGTGATTGTATTAAACCTTGTCAGTAGCAATGTTTCCCTCCATTTTAGTCTCTCATTCTCCCCTGGCTGTGAGTTTTTTGTGAGTTTTGTACCCCATAGAGGCGCTGAGAAAAATAGCTGACAGTTTGGGCACGACGATACTCTAAGAGGCGTGATTGTTTTTGAAAAATTTGTCTGTAGATTGCTCCTTTGGTGATATTTCATCTTCACCATCTATGGCTAGGCGTGGGTGCTTCTGAAATTTTTTTGTACTTCTATGTATCAATTTTCGCATGCAAATCATGAGCTCATGTCGAATTAAATAGTGGGAGCCCCCATAGGACTTCAAGCTTGGCCACGAACATTGCATTTTTTACTCTTGAATTGTGTGTTGGATTTTGGGGCTGTTAGGATTGTGCCTTTAAAAACATAGAAATTCTAATTTACTTATTGAAACATTTAATTCTGATTAATAATAAATACGATATCCTCATGTATATGTATTTCATTATTATAAAAGGTTCACAAACATAATAGTACTTGGTTTATGAGTCTAATGGAGCTCGGCTCATGGGAATAAAGTATTTTACTAATAATTTTGTAAATCTTGAAATGTTTATTATTCACAATATTGTGAAGCATGACACTTTATTAGAGAAAGATTATAGTGCATTAACTCTATTATATAGAGTAACTTACATTGGTCACTAGGTAGAATAACTGGTTAATGTGCTAGTGCGTTTATATTGCATTAAACATACTAATTAGTTTGATTTTCAGTAAAAGTACTATCTTTAAACAATCATAACTCATTGTTATTATATTATGACTGATCTTAATCTTGAGAGAGTTATAAACTCATATTTAATGATTTAGTTATTTTGATAAACTATGGTTGAGATCATGGTTGTTAAACTCTTAATCTGAATCGTAGGATCTTACGATTTATGATCCTGTCTAAACCCTACGATCCGATTCATAGATAGAATATTAAAGTAGGAGGATCTTACGATCCTATTATTCTTTTTATTTTGGATTGGTAGGATCTTACGATCTCATTAGTCATAATTTTGTAAGGTATTAATAAGAAAATAATATAAAGTTCACTTAATTTGAAGTTGTTATTTATTGATTTAAATTGCACTTAGTAAAATAGTGAAATTTATCATTAATTAATTTACTATATTCAAGAATTTTAATATGTAATTTGGTAAATTATATTTTTTCATAATATTACTGGATATAGTAGGATCTTACGATCCACGATTCGATCATACGATCCGATTCACGAGAGTTCTCCACAATCCTAGATAGGATCACGATTCTGATAACATTAGTTGAGATTTTATGAGTCAATATATCTCTATATTGGATGGCTGGATTGTTCAATAGTGATGATGCATAGATTCTCAATGGTAAAGTCCAAAGACACTATTACGCAAGTGTCATGGTACCCATTAACTGAAATCGTTTATGTGATCACGATAAATTAAGCACGTAGAATCTCTAATGGATCTTTAGAGATTTTATAAGTTTACTTGAGACATCAAATATAAAATATTCATGGTTGATCAGTAGAGCAAGATTTGAAACTTAAAGAACAAGAGGTGTATATATTAATTAGATAGTGCATTATCTAATTATACATGGTGCTATATTATGGAGGGGTAACACATAGTGAATAATAAGTCAGGATAATTATATTTAGTAAAATAAAAAATGAATGAAGTTCAATTACAATTCTATATTGGAATAAATTACAATTAATAATTGATAAATCTGATCATGAGTTTGGTCGGTAGAGTTTATTAATTATTTTGCCATGAGTAGTTTTATCCTTATAGTCCCCGAGCTAACCTATGAGTTATAGATATTATCGAGCGGTAATAAATTATACGACATGGATACCTAGTAGTCAATCAAGTCGGTTCTAATTTTTTAGTGATACAATTAATTTACTTAGTTTTAATTTAAAGATAATTTTCAGTTAATCTTAGCCATTGGTTTAAAAATAAATAGGATATTTCTCTCAGAGACGTAAGATAGGCCTATTGATATTATTAGTGAGAAAAGAGAAAACCTAAGGGAGAAAAAATCTCCCTACCCGACATTTGAGAGGAATGAAGGATTATATTTTTCTTCCAAGCACCCACACACAGTGATCGGTTGACAACCTGAGGAATTAGCGAGGAAGATGGTGAGGTATTGATACACGATGGTTCTAAAAATACATGGTGGTCCATGGTCCATGGCAGTGGCAGTTTGCGGCAGCATGGGCGATAATGGTCTCACATAGATCTCACGGGTTTTGACGCGTAGATCATAGATCGAATCATGAAGAAAAACATTGATTTTTGGGCCATACGCATCAAGGGTATGATTTTTATATTCGTTCTAGCATATATTAGATTGTTTTATAATTAAATTTTTAAGATCGGGACAATTTTCACTACGTCAATGTCTTTAGGAGCTCGCAAAATGCTTGATTTTGTTGCATGAACTGAAGAGCATAGACAAAGATGGTTATACACTTTTATTTTTAGTTCTTACCAGCATATGAACATGAGTGTTTGACTTTGGAATGGATGAAACTCGGAGTTTTAGAAAGTAATATAAAAACCTTAACATGGAGCATGAGCTTCTTGGGCATTGTACACAAGTCATCCATATGAGCATGGATTTTAAGGGATGTTTTAGGTGTTTTTGGCATGCTTAGGTTGATATTATCCGTTTGAAATTGCATTTGAAGATTCAGTTCTACGCGAGAGGCATTTGTGTATCAAACGCTATCTTTTTGAGTTAGTCTAGATCGTAAGCCTTGGCGAGATGTACAGTCTATTCCTCAGTGGAGTCGCCAAACTATAAGAGTTCTTTTCATGTATTGGACAATAGACGTGTACAAGGTCGGTTTGATCCGATTTTTAGCATAAAAATTGGACCGAACTGAAATTCACTGTATTGTCAGAACTAGGATCGAATCGACCAATTATGTGCATATAAACCAAACTGATCGAGCCGTAAAAAATTGGTCGGATTTTACAGTCCACCAATTTTTTTTCAAGAGATCCATCAATGAATTTAATCATACATATTTTAAAATTTTTTAAGTTTTTCATGCATTATAATGAAAACTCACAATTTAAATCATGAATATATAGTCTAAACATTAAAGAAAGATGAGAGAAGTGCAAAATAAGAGAAATGTTAGAAATAGGAAAGGAGAGAAATGTGAAAAAATAAATATGATATGTATATGAGGGACGATAAACGGTCGGTCTGGTCCAATATGTAGGAAAATTTTGGACTGAATCCAAAGTTGAATCGACCACAATTAGCTAAAAAAATGACAAAACCGATCATTTTTTATTTGATCCGGTTTGGTTTGATCAGTATGATCGGTTTTTGCACACCCTATCGGACGGGTGAGTTTAATGTTTGTATCAGTGTTGGGCTTGAGCTAGTATTCTGGATTAAAAGAAGAAACCTACAAAATATAACATGAAGGTTGGGTCAAGATTAAACGTGGGACTCTCATGCAGGTTGGGCTGGCCCGAAGAAGGCCTATGATCTCTCCATGGTTGAATGCTAGGCTCCATATCGAATTGGGACTGTTAATGGATTAGTGTAAAATGTTGAGATGATGTGTGCGTGAGGAAGATGATGAACAGTGAACCTGGACCACTGCACATCCTTCGAACTACTGCAAAATAAGGAAATAAAATCATATAAATGTCCTTTTTATGTGTTGAGTATGTGAATTTAACACGCACGTGCCTATGGGGATCGACTAGTATGTCCGAATGAAAAGAGATCAAAGCACGAGGAAGAAGATGAACAATGAATCTAGATCATTGCATTATCTGAACTTTTGCGATTCAAGGAATTAAACTAAAAAATGACTGAATAACATCATTTTGTATTGCTTAAATACATAAATTACATGAGAGAGATTGTACTAAGTTTCGGTTTCCCTATACGTGGAAGCTCAACATAGAGCTTTGATGGAGGTCTCTGTGCCTATGGACCGCTTGCTTCAAGCTTGCACTTAGTCTCCTTTTATAAGCGTGGATTGGGAAATTTTGGCTCCAATTCAAATGGGTTCATGGCGCAATAATCTCTTCCCTGTGATCTAGATGATTCTTTGCCATTACTTCGGTCTCAATAAGATACAAAGGGTGAAGACTGTAGTGTGCGTGGATTGGTTTATTTCCATGATCCCTGAGCATGTTCCTCTTATGGACAAACAGAGAGCTCCACACATGTTCTTGATGTGTATCGATTTGCATTAGATAGACAGACTCCAGATCCAGTAATACTATGCATTTTACTTATAACATAGGTAATACTTGGGTTTGTTCATATTATTTATAATATGGTTTTTATAGGTTATAGGCAACCTTATAATGATATTATCCATACACTTCCTGAATACTACATCATGCACGGAGATATATGGCGCTCTGTCTCTCCCTTTTCTCCTTTAAGTGAGTCTCCGACCGTTGGAGCCTTAAATGTGCCACCACTAACTTCTTTCCTCCAATGACTTTGCATCGTCCTTTTTTTGTGAGTTCAGAGTCTTCCATGACGTGGATGGCTGGAAGAAAACTTCACATGGGTCTTGGGTCATATGTGTGTTGATGGCTTTAGAGAAGGATTTTGTTTTTACTTGGGCATGGACCTTTTACGAATTCGCTTGTTCTCCATTCAGTCTTTTGCTTGGTCTTGGCTAATACAACCTTATTTTGTGGGTTGGACAACGTAGTGCAAGATCTTGGGATGGATTGAGTGTTTGGTATTAGACTAGGGAAAATTACAAGATTTATCATTTTTGGAGTGCAACTCTACATAAATGTTCATTTTTTTTAATATTACAGATATGATATTTTTTTGACAAGTGGCATTGCCCTTGAAATATCCTAGCATGAGCTTGAATATATGAGTTGGATGATCTTGACATGAGGTAGAATAACTTGTCTTGTTACATTAGTAGCTGAATGACGGTCCAGACGAGGTGATATTTCGACTTATGATGCATTTATTTGATAATTTTTAAGGTGTTAATATCATTAGATGAGATACTGTTTCATAATGTAATGAATCTCTCACTTTTTTATGAGATGGTTAAGAGATTGTCAATGATTAAATTCTTCACAACTTATTAATATATATAATCCTTTTGGTATGAATAATTTATCAGCCTAGGCATGGATGTTCTCACTTGGACATCTTGCTTAGGTTATTGGATTATGTTTTGAACTTCCTAAGGTGGTTATTGGCGAGAATTGATTTAAACTTTGGCATGAGCTCATGAACGCACGCCTTTAGTTAATTTGATTTTATGTAGATATAAATTAGAGATCTGCCTGCTAATTATATTGATGATTTGACTAAGTAATAATTAACCATCATTACATTTGTTCGGTCTAATTAATATCATCTACATGGAATATATCCAAAATATAATGATGCCTTACTTAGGTGTGTAAAACACCTAGGAGTTCGACATACTTACCCACATACATTTGCGATAATTGTCTGTCATTAGCGTTGCTCCCATTGAGTTGTTCATTGGAGCAATTTATCAAACACCTAGATATCAGATATTAGAGGGGGAGGTTGGAACTAATACTCGATATATTTAAGGAGTAAATTAGACAAGGTCAAATACAAAAGCAAGAGAAATGAATATTTAAAGCTCAACGATTCCCACGCGCCTTTTCGGATGTTCGAGCACGGTCATCAAATTGGTCAAGGTAAAAAACACGTGTTCCGCTTAACACATCGTTCTACGTTGGGCGATTTTCTAACGCGTCTACTTAGCGAGTGGGGAATCGCAAATCAACGCACTTTGAGGGGCTTGCTTTGCCCTAATCGCCTGCGAGCGAGAGCTCGCACTCTTATCCTGAAGAATAACTAGATTGTCCTCCTCTGATAGAATTGCATAATATATCAGCCATGCCCCTCTTCCTCCTCCACCTCCTGCTTAACTTCCTTCATCTTGGATCTTCAATCGGTTGAATTGCCGTTTTACTGACCGACTCACGACCTTCGCCTTCCCCGTTTGACTCAGTTAGCTCGGTGAGTTCCAATCGTCTGCTTCCGGTTTTCAGATCCGCATGTCTTTATTTGGTGCCGAGATACAGTAGATACATCTGTGTCTTTAACTAAATTATGAATTTGTTCGTTTGTTTTGGCGATTAATAGTTTGATTTGGGTGATCAAGGTTTGTGATGGAGCCGATGGACATAGTGGGGAAGTCCAAAGAGGACGCTTCGCTTCCAAAAGGTAATTTTTGTGTTAAATTTAATCGTTTTGTATTTAATTTTTGGTTCATGCTCGAAGGTGGTTGTTTTTTATGTTCAGTTGATGTGGTTACTAAGTATATTCCAGTGGTTTGTAATTAAAATTCGAGCTTCATTTTTTTTTTCTTCAGACCATGGCATCATTTATGTCTTTAAAAGGTGAATAGATGTATTACAATGGTCTCGTAACAATTCAGAGGTTGCTGTTTATTTTGTAAACTTTAACTTTTCTCCATTTCTAGTACCGCCTTCCATTAATTTTATGAGTAGATGTAAGACTGGTCTTGTGTTCCTTTTTTTATCATCTGAGAGTTGTCTGAATTGGGTAAAAATGGGAAAGAAACCAGAGGTCTTGATGAAGCAATATGAATTGGATAGAATTGAAATGTAATATAGTTAGGTATTAATATATACTATTTTTGAATTGGATATAATTGAAAACAATAGTTGAGTGCGCTCTCTCCCAACCTCCATAGATAGGCATGCAGGCTTAACATATGTTCTTTGACCTTGGAAAGGAGCTTTTATCTGCTCGAATGTGTTATACTAGGAAAAGTTGAAAATTGGGCTTTGATAACACTGTTGGGAATCCTTGGAAAGGGAGTGAGTGCTTAATGGCTAAAACAGTTAATTCGCAGAGACTAGCGTCTGTTCGATGTTTGATAGTTACCCCCTTTTAAGTGAAGGCGGACTTTTACTGATAATTTTCTCTTGATATATTATGTCTGACATGTACTGAAAGAACTTATGTGGAGGGAACAAGATTAGTTTAGGTGTAATAGAACAGAAAAATGAGTTGTTAACATCGTTCTTTCTGTACCAGCGATTAGAATGTCCAGGATATTCATCTAGAGTCCTGAATATTGCATTACTTCATCCTGTTTACATAGTGATCCCATCCTAAGATATGAACATGTCGTCTTGTTTGTCATTATGCTTCTCCAACTAACTTGCTTATATAATAAATTTCAACATTCATGTACTTATCTTATAAAATTTAACCCCACTTCTAACATATTTCATAGGACTTCTTAATGTAAATGTATTAAGAAAAAGAGTTATATGCCTCAAGCTTTTCTGAAGTATATCTTAATATCAGTTTATGATATTCGCTGTTTTATTCAAGCAAATATTTCTTGTCAGCAACCATGACAAAAATTATCAAGGAGATGTTACCTCCCGATGTACGTGTCGCAAGAGATGCTCAAGATCTTTTGATCGAGTGTTGTGTAGGTGAGACTTTTTATTTTGAACTTATCTCCGCTTTCAAATGTTTTTACATTTCTATAATTTCTATTCAATGTTCACTAATTTTGCAATTCGTGTTGTTAGTTTATCAGTACCCTTCTCTAATAAAAGAAATACCCAAGAGAAACTACCTTTTACAATTTTTGGGGGGACTTAGGCATGTGGAGTCTCTATACTTCAAACTCAAAGCCCACATCTTTCTTATTCTCCTAGTGTATTTGTGTTGAGAGAAAGGAGCTTTCCTAGAGGGTTTTCTTAACAGTGACCTTTTCTGGTCTGGAGTTCTTATCCACGACTTTTTTCTTCACGTAATTGTTTTGCTTGTATATGATGGACTGATTGTAAGACATACTAGCTTGTTGCAAAATCTGTTACAATGCTTTTTCTCATTTATAAGTTTCCAATGTACTTAAGGCTTAGCTTATGGGTGTTTCTATAAATTACGTATGTGATATGACAGTTTTTTAACAATTGTTAGTGTGGGTTCTGATCATGACTGGATGTTCTGTTCTAGCTTTCTTTAATACTAAGAAGAATTTTTTTTTCTTTATTTTGTGCTTTTGCAGAGTTTATTAACCTTGTATCATCAGAGTCTAATGAAGTTTGTAACAGAGAAGATAAAAGAACAATTGCACCTGAGCATGTTCTCAAGGCTTTAGAGGTTTCTATTTATTAAATTATTCTGTTCATCTCTCAATTTTGGTTTTGTTACATTCATATACTCCTTTACGATTTATGTATGCTTAATTTGTGTTGTGTGGCTTGCATACATAAGTTTCCTTTGCAGAACTCGTGGACATGATTATGCATTATGAAGTTTGTGCTATGCATGAGATAATAATATTACTAGTTAATCCTACTCCATGGAGTTACCTAACTATGGAACCATGCCATGGATTGAGATAAACATTCAGTGTGTGTGATGCGTAGTCAGTGGTACCTTTCATGTCCAAACAACCATAACTTTTTGTTCTCATGTTTTTACTTACGGACATCAACTAGTTGTTTAGTTGCTTTTTTACTTTCCTCCTTGATTATGGACCTATGCAGAGCAGTCTTTTATCCTGATTTTAGGTGGTCATTTGGTGGAACAACTTGCTGTTACTCCCCTTCCCTCTTAAAATAAGTTTGAAATAATTTCTATGACAAACAAACTAATTATATCATGCCTAAATTTTTTGAATTCAAGTTGGCCACGTCTTCCTTTTTCCTTGGTCATGAGTAGTGTTTGTCTTTAATTTTCCAGCATTTCTTTTTGAGGTTACCAGTGAAAGACAATTTAAGTTGTTCAAAGATGTTTGAAGTGTCATCTTTTGGACTTATTACACGTTTGACTCTGTGATCAGGTGCTTGGATTTAGTGAGTACATCGAGGAAGTCTATGCTGCCTATGAACAGCACAGGCTCGAAACCATGGTACCTTTCAAATTTATATCTTCTTATGCATTTTCAAATGTTTAAGAAATGCACTATGGACTGCTCTTTAATTACAGCTATTCTATATTCCATTTTCTCTAATTTATCAATAAAATCTCTCTCTCTCTAAATGGAAACTTGTGTTTGATATTTTCCTAGATGTTATACTAAATGTGTTATTTTTTAAATATCTTTTAGCAAGATTCATTGAAGGGTGCTAAGTGGAACAATGTAGCAGAGATGACAGAGGAAGAAGCGTTGGCCGAGCAGCAGAGAATGTTTGCAGAGGCACGTGCAAGGATGAATGGTGGCGCTTCTGCACCCAAGCAACCAGAGCCTGATCAAAGTTTAGAGAGCTAACAATAGGATCTTTTCTTCCTTGAACCATAGGCAAGCTTCTTAACTCCTCCATTTGTGCTACTAATATTCCACATGTATGCACAAAATCCATTGACCAATTGCACGGCAGTGTGGATATGTACTCTAATATGTATCTTATAATTGGATCCATTGTCTATAAGTTAATATAATTAGTTTTAGTTGGTTCAAATCTTCATCTTTTCACTCACTTTGTAATCTTGGCAATATCTACCGAGAAGGGTTACTTCTTTCTTTCTTTTCATTGTTTTGTCAGCTTTTACTTGATAGCATTAAACGAAGGGGCCAAAGGTTAGACACGGGCTGAGTTGATATAAGAAACCATTTGTTTCCTTTATGATTTGTTGGTCCATGAGGTATAATTTTCCCAATCAGGTACTCGAACTTAGTACGTGGCTTTAAATCTTGAACCAACTTGTGTTGTTGATAATCTGACGTTTATAATGAACATTTAGGTGTGTTTTTACTTGTTTAGGTTATCAACAATTATCAGATCTCAAGAAAACTTGTTTAGGTTATCAACAATTATCAGATCTAAAGCTAACAAAAAGGATCTGATTCTGACACTTGGAGCAGACTAACATGAACCAAATTAGGAATTAGAGTAAATTTGTACGTCAAAAACCCGTTTTGGCCTATAGTTTTTATAGAAATAATTATTTGTACATACATGAGATGATAATGGGATTGAGCTGATTTGAACTGTAGTTCTAGTGTGAAGCGAAAACATCTGAGTTATATAGTTTAAAACGGGATTTTTCACCTGAGACACTCCTTGACTTGGAATTGGATCAATGGTATGAAGGGTTTCAAAGAGAATGATGATGCTTTTCAACATCTTGGTAGACCAATCCAGTAACGGCTATTTGAGGGAGGAGTAAGGACCCCACAAACACTGAGGTGTCAGTTCGCAGGTATGTAGAAATGTAGGCTCTGTACCCAACAAAAGGGCATGCTTTGATGAGAGTTGAGCAACTATAAGAAGCCCAACGTCACCTTATGTGTCGTCATGCATCACCATGACACTGATAAAGAAGGCTGTGTCGTAAGCATGTCTATTGTAAATAGCTACTTGTGTGGCTTTTGTTCTCATCGTTTACTGTTTTTAGGATTTCAAGTCAAAAAGTGTTGGTCAAGCAAAATCCCTTCTCTCTCTCTACATAAAGAAAGTGAAATAACATATATGTTGTCTCTTTAGATTCCTTTCCTTTTCCATTTCAAATTCTCTCTCTCTCTCTCTGTCATTTCTTAAACCAGTTGTGTGGGGCGCTCTGTTTCTTTTGTCAGGATTCTCTGACACTAAAAGAATGGATTGGAAACAAAGAATTAGTGAGAGCCCCCCACATCTCAAATAAAAGAGAAGAACCCAGATTCTCTCTCTCTCTCTCTCTCTCTAACCAACCATTTTAGGACATCCCTTCATTGCTTTTCTCAGATGAAGACAATCATGGCTCAAAACCCCCATTCCTCCTCTAGAAGACACTTCCACTGGAGGAACAAAGTTCAAAATGAAGACGCTGATGAAGTTTCACCCTTCAAATCCTCCACAGAAGCTGCCGACATTGAAAACAAAGAAAATGATAAAAGAATTGCTCAAGCTCTGAGGAGAAAACTCCCACAGGTAGCAGTTTCAAGGCTTCAATCAGTCCTCACAGTATTTGGCAAAAACAGAGCAAACCTACCACAGGGCCTCGGCCGCCGAGTAGTGGGAACCCTTTTCGGGTCCCGGAGAGGCCACGTACATTTCGCATTCCAGAGAGATTCCAATTCACACCCTGCTTTTCTAATCGAGCTAGCCACACCCATCAGTGGATTGGTAAAAGAAATGGCATCTGGGTTGGTCAGAATTGCATTGGAATGTGAGAAAGTAAAAGAAGAAGAGAAGAAAGCAATGAAATTACTAGAAGAGCCAATGTGGAGGACTTTCTGCAATGGGAAAAAGAGTGGATTTGGTACAAGGAGAGAATGTGGGGCTAAGGAATGGAAAATCTTAAAGGCTGTGGAGCCTATTTCAATGGGAGCTGGTGTTTTACCAGGAGATCATGAAGGTGAAGAAGGTAGGTCTGATGGTGAAGTTATGTATATGAGAGCTAAGTTTGAGAGGATTGTGGGTTCAAGAGATTCTGAGGCTTTCTATATGATGAACCCAGATAGCAATGGAGCTCCTGAGCTTAGTATCTATCTGCTTAGACTCTAATCAGCCATGGAAGATCATCTATTCTAATTAACTCGACTTCTGATAATGGTTTGGTTCTTGAATCATTGTGCACTTGATATAAAATCTTGTGTTTTTATTTTTAATTTTCTGGTTTATTGTGTTTTGGGGATAAATGGTTAGTGGGTTTATTGTAATATATTAGTCTAGGTGGGGGGAATACATTATATCATATGATGGTGGGAGGGAGGGATAATGAAGGTGTATATGTATAGGTTTTATTTTTATTCAGTCATTTATCAAGGTAATGATAGGCCAAAGAGGCAGTGTTAAGTCATAATTGCCATAATGATAGAACAAATGAGGTATTTCCTTTTGTATCCTGGCTATTCTCTCACACTTTGATTTGGAATTTAGCAACCTAAAGTTTGTGCTTTCAGCCAATTTGGTCCCAAATTTTTAAAACTTCGTCAAATTGATCCAATCATTCGCAATTAATATTATAATCAACGTTCATGTGGCCTGCACGTTGTCTATTTATGCAAAACGACGACACTTTCTCATACAAGCAGAGTTTTTGTCAGTCTCTCATAGAAACAGTCGATAGATGTCGTCTTAAAGTGTTAATTGTTAATGATCTGTAAATTTATAGACAAAACTAAAAACTGAAACACCTGAGACCAAATTGATAACGAAAATAAACGTTAAAGTTTTGAAATATGTCTTAACCTAGATGAGTTTATCGTATGTTGTGATATTCATTTCTTCGCCATCAATGACCTAATATTTTTATCTCATGATTGTGTAATCATGTAATTATTTTACATTTTAATTTTTCTAAAAGGAATATTTTACTCTAGGTTGCTCTTTGACGATAAAGAGAAGTCATTCACTATTAAAGTGTCTCAATCATCTCATCATATGTTACCAATGATGATGGTAGGCCATTAATCTATTAAGTATGAATAATGATGAGATCCTTTATTAATTCAAATGGAGGTAAATTAAAGTGCTACTTCATGGAATACATTACACGTTAAACAAAAAACTTCTCTTCATCGCACAAGCAATCTTTAAAATTATAGTAATTTTATTTCTATATCCATACTTAACCAGATTCTTCAATAATGTCAGGTATCAGAAATGCACGATATATATATTAAAATCTAATACTGTAGAGAAAATTAAGTGAACTCTCGCCTATGATAAGTAGTGATGTAAAATGAATCTTTGGGGACTCACTTACTAACTCACAAAATTCTGACAAAATTCTTCTTTCCCTGTCTGGTCAGAGTCCTTTAGCAATTGCTCATAATGATTTTTATTAAGATGGTTCCAATCATACTTTGATGCATAATTTGGGTTGAAATGATTCAAATAAAAATATAACAATAACATAATCATAGAAGTCATCAAAAGCAAAATATTTATATATAAAAAGAACTAAAGATCCATTCCCCCACTCTTCCTAGTTTCAAGGCTTTGATACTTTGCCTTTTCCTTTCTTTTCTGCATAGAAAGAATGAGAGGATGGGCGCATTGCAGAGTGTTTATAACAGATAAGGGTAACCAAAGTTTTTTTTTTAAATATATACTCATAATTCTTCAAATGATCTTTAAAGTTAAGTGGCTCTACATGAAGGAATGGAATGTCCACTGCTTTATGCCATCGTTACTGTTCCAATTTGTACCTGAAATTTTAAATCTATCTTGTTTGTTTTCAAAAAGTTTGATGATATTTTAATATTTTATCCTTTTCTTCACTTAATATAATCTAGAGGAAATTACATATTTCATCAATTTTTTAGAATCATTTTACATAAATATTCATTTTCTTTTAAATTGCAGGTATGACCATTTTTTTACACGTGGCATTCATTTAATAAATTTTACAAATTTCCCCTTTCTGCCCCTTTCTTCTCGAGCTGTGGGTTTCAGTTACGCGTGAGTTTCTATTTTCAGAGCTGAGGGTTCACACGTGGGTTCATTGACGGTCTTCATTCGTCGCCGTTCGTGGCTCTTTCATCGCCGTTGCGTTCGTCGTCGTTTGTAAGGAGTGCTTGTCATTCTTCGGCTTGTTGGATAGAAAGAGTAATTTGTTGCAGATATCCTTGAGGAAGAAGATGATCCAAAAAGGGAAAAACCTAGTATAAATTACAGTACATATCTTGTACAAAACATAGTGTTAAATAGGGGTATTCAAAACCAAACCGAACCGAACCAAAAATGGTCGGTCGGTTCTTTAGGCCCCTGCGGTTCGGCTCGGTTTGATTTAAAAAATGTTTAATTTTTTAACCGAACCAAACCGAGGCCTTTGAATTCATATTATTTATTATTATATATATAATTTCATATCAAACTGAATCGAACCGATACAAACTTTGAATTATTATTATTTTTTAATAATATAATTAAAAAATTATTTTTTAACTTTCACGGTTCGGTCGGGTTTGACATATAGCCGAACCGAATGTTTCGGTTCGGTTCGATTTTAGCCCACTAACTTATTCGAACCTAACCATCCCAGTGTTAAAAATACTTTGTAATTATACTTGTGGGCTCCACAAGATGATCCAAAAATGTGAAAAGCTAGCATAAATAACGGTACATGGACTCCACAAGATATGATCCAAATGTGAAAAGTGCATTTATGTATGATACATATAATGTATGTTAGTTTTCCTCCTTTTTTCAGATTGGATGACAATTGTGTTGGAGTTATCTTATAGTACACTACACGTTTTTTTTCTTGGATCCTATTTTATGTGATGATATGAAATAGATACCATAGCACATAATTCAAATACCTTACGCATATCTGGTGCTCATAAACAAAAATAAACCAGTATTTAAATTAGATATCATAATTTATATACATTGCATATAAATAGAGTAAGAGTGTTTAATGTTTAAATTATTCTGGTGTTCATAGATAGAAACAAACTGGTATTTAAACTAGATATCTAAACTAAATATCATACGTATCTAATTCATATACATGATGTGAACTTTTTTTTAAAATAATAAAAAAAGTACAATGTGCATGTGCATGTCATTGCACAATGACTTTTGTTGTGCACTAATGACATGCACATCAATTTCTTTTTAATTTTTTTAATATGATGGACGTTCACCATGCACGTGTTGTATAGTGAACCGTGCATGTGTGCTTTTCAAAGCACACGTCCCGTGATTTTTGCCCGCGATTTTTATAAGACAACATAGTAATTGCGTTTTGTTAATGGAGATCACCGGCCATATTTGCTAAAAGAAATATGGCCGGTCATTTAGCTACATAGATGACCCAAAAAGATCATTTATGTAGTTCTTCCTATAATTTAGGCCATCCAAATCAGATGACAACCCAGAATGCACCAACTGCCCTTGGTTGTTAAATTTGGAAGAAACTCGTTCCTTTCTGTAAATACTTCTTTCTTTTAAAAAAAATACTTCTTTCTTTCTTTTTATGACTGCTGAATCCTTTATTGTTTCTATAAATAGGAGAATCATGAAATCTTGACTAACGCATTGTAGTAGCTTCTAAGTCTTTACTTTTCCTTTGCTTTTTTCTTTCCCTCATAGTTTTCAAGATCCAAAAACATAATCTTAAGAAAGATGAGAAAGTGATTATTTTGTTGGTAAAGAACTACAAAGCTGGTAAAAAGGCCTCGATTAGAATCAGTTAATTGAGTTAGAGGTCAAATGTTTCTCACACAAGTCTGAGGCATGTAAGAACGAACAAATGGAATATTTGCAGTGTAAGTAATAAAATAAAATAAAAATAAAGAATTACATAATTTGCAACATAAGCTGAAGTATGAAGAACTATACTATCAGGAGATAATGGAAGCAGAAGGGTTCTCTTCCTTTTTCTTTTCCATTATTACTTCCTCAGGTACTTCTTCTTTCAAGTTTTTCTTCAAAGCAATGGCTTCTGGCGAGCAAATCCAGGCTGAAAAATTATGTAAGGTAAAACTGCATTAGTTTCAGAAGAAAGATGAGTCCTTTTTGAGTTTCCTTTTTGAACAATGAAGGTATGAGTAATTTTTGAACGTTGTTGCATATATGCTGCTAAGTCGTTTTATGATTCTTTTGAAATCCTTCAAAATGTGCCAAAATTAACTTCCTTTACCTGAAGAAGCATAGAGGGAGCAGCAGCAGGTTCAGAAATGACATGACTTCTAGTTTTCCTTCCATTTAGAGTAGCAACAGATGGACTAGTAGCAGTTGTTATATCCCAAAAGCTTCTCTTTTTAGCCGTTGGAGCCGGTGACCTAAAACGAGAACTTGGGCTCTTTAGTTCACCTGTGCTCGTTTCCTTCGGCCGCAAACTAGCTCTTGTAGTAGCCACCACCTTCCTCTTTATCAAATCCTCTCCAACCCCTCCTCCTGTTGCTTTCTTACTTTTCTTCAAAAGCCCGCTAATAATATCATCTTTCTGCTTTAACTGCAACATATGTTCTTTCTTTACTCTCTCAAGTTCTACCTCTAATGCTTTCACAGTCCTACGCAGTTCATCTGCTCCCCTCTTCTTAGATTCTGGTGTGAAACAATTCCCGGTTAAGAAAGAGGGCCTTGGTTTTCGTTTTTCATTTATTTGGGCAGATGGGGGAGTTAATAGTGAGGTGGCTGAAGGAGGGGTTGGAGGAGAAGCATTTGAAGCTAACGATTGTGCCTGTAGGGTGAGTAACTTTTGTTGCTGTCTTGCCAATTGTACTCGTAATTCTCGATTCTCTTTCTGTAATTTGAGTAGTAGTTTGGCTTGATCGGTTTCTGATTCGGGCACTTGCTGTATTTCCTCATTTGCCTCTCCACCCTGCATTAATGCAACAGATCATAAGGGGGAGTTCAAATGAGTAAAAGAAAGTTCACTACCAAATTTCAAATGACTTGCATATAACTACAATCATGTCCTTGGTTTGCAAAGTCAATTTCTAAGGACTCTAGATTTATAATTCAAATCCGATATATCTTTCTTCTTTTACACCCTGAATCCAAACCTTGAATCTAAATCTTGAGTTGTAGACTTTGGTAAACATGAGAAAAAGTGGCTTTATATGTTACCATAAGATGAGAAGAAGTGGAAGACAAACCTTAGTTCTGATTTCCTTGGCTCGATCAGCCCAATGAAGCGTATTTTGCGTTTCACCAAACAAGAGACTACTTGGGCTGATATTTGCAATCATCACAGTGTTACAAGCTCCGCCTAATGAGTCCTTGAGAAGTTGAGTTATTTTAGAGTTTCTATAAGGAATATGTTTCTTTCCTTCCACAAGTGCATTAATACAGCTACTTAGTGCAAGGAGTGATCGGTTTATATTGGCTCCCTCTAGAGATCTAAGTGTTCTTTGATCCGTTGCAATTGCTCTCTCTGACCCTGCTAGATCAATTAGTGAGAGTTTCCCTATTCGGCTTACGATATTCATTGACGCGTCTTTCGCTCGGTATTCCACTACAACCTGCATCAAAGTACATCAAAGTAACCAGACAATGAAATCAGATATCGGGGCTTTTGGCTCCTCTTAAACTTATAGGTTAAAGTTTTAAGTTGTAAGGTGATATAAGTACTTGAAGTATAGCGTGGGAACGTGAAGAAGTTTCATTCGCACGGGTTGGTTCAGTTGTTCGATTTAGATTTCCTTGTTGAAGTAAGGCCATTACCTGGCAGAACCAAATAAACCCAATTAGTAGATTGTCCTTCAAAAATTCCCTTACATAAAACTGTATAGAACTGATTATAAGTAGGGAAAGAAGGGAAATTACTTCATCAGTGGAATAAGCCCTGTATTGTGTGAGACCTGCAGCGACAATGCCCTATAACATTTTGAACAACCATGTAAATGCAAGTCATTCTGAACAACCATTTACCATCAAGCTAAACCCACGCAAACAATATTGGTATTATAACCATTGCAGAAGAAAAAACTAGTTTCTATTCATATCTAAGAAAATGCACATCATGTAATTTATAAGAAGAATTTTACCTGTTTATCTTCTCTGAGAACTAAGGGTCTTCCAGGAGACAGCAAATCTCTCACTGTTTCATTATAGACCTCAATATAAGAGAGATGAACTGAATGGTTCCCATCACAGCTCCTCTGCCTTATTTTGTTGAAAAGGTCTTTTATTGCTAAAACCATCACTCCTGGATTTTCCACTGTACCCAGCATTGTGTATGTCTTTCCGGCTCCGGTGGCACCATAGCAAAATACTGAACCATTCCTTCCCTGCAGTACTGCTTCCACTAGCTCTGCAGTTCTGCTTGCCCCCAAAAAATTGACCCAATCATTGTATGTCTAATTTCACTTGTTTTCAAGGAACTTGATTACTTTTTTTATCAGTTATAAAAATTCAAATTGGCACAAAAAAATGAATGCTTCCGTTTTTGTACTCACTTTGTCTCTAATATAAAAGACATGAGAGATGGAAGGAAGTAAACAAAGTTAAAATGTGAAAAAAGTGTTCGAACAATTAATCAAAACCACCACAAGTAAATGGATGAAGAGCTTTAATGCACATCTTAGGCCTATATGGTAGGGGATTGGTTTTGTTTCTGTTTTTAGCATGGAAACAGAAACAGAAAAGACCCAAAAACAAATTTACCAATAGCCTATTCTAATTTTAATTTTAACTGATTTTGAAAATTGTTTTTAAACAATTTTTCACAAAATTACACTGAACACTTTTTGAATAGTACTGCCAAATACAACATTTCTTAGAAAACAGCATTGTCTTCCTCGTCTACACTTTTTCTAAAAACTAATTTTCAAATCGTAAAACCCGCCCCAAAGATCAGAACAATTACATAGATTTTATGAATTTCAGAAGAAAGCTTAGAAATCTGAATTCAAAGAGGAGAAATACAAACAAACAACACTTTATATTTTGGTATACTCACGTTGTGGAGTAAACTTCCTGCTGGGAAGTGGAATCCGGGAACGAAGCATCAAAGGCGAAATGGCGTCCACGGACTCTCTTAAGCCTCAAATAGTCATTCTCATTTGCAAATTCCGTTAGATAAACATCCCTTCTGTTCACTATCCTCACACAACAACGAGAACCCGCTTCCTTTTCTTTCTTAGCCATAGGCCTAAGCCTCACAAACACAAGAATTCTACTCCCTTCCGATCCCACCTTCTCATTAAACCCGCTTGCCTCCTCCAATCCTTTCGGCTCCATTTGAGGCGCTGAGGCAATTCCCATTGACAGCTTCCTCGACACTGTGGTGGACACATTAGCCTTTCTTGGGCACGAAAACCCAACGATTCTATCCTTTCCAGCCACCACATTCTCTTTCACGTCTTCCATACGGGTCGATTGAGGCAAAACGTAAGTTCTTGTAACTGTGGAATTGGGCATTGTGTTCTCTCTCATTACGTTGTTAGTCTTTTGATCTTTCTCTTCCTTTTTACAAGAGCCCAGAAGCTCCACACTTGGGTGGGTCGTGAACCGGTGCTCGTCGGGTTTAAAAGATCCGTTCTTTAGTGCTGCTGAGGCTTGCTTGTGCTGCTCATATAACAGAGTCAAAGCTTTCATCTTTTCCTTCAAACCATGATGCGGGTTTCTCAGTGAAAGATCTAAAGGGTGATTGTTCTCTTGATCTGACCTGGGTATGGTTCTCTGTTGATGACTTGGATCATTTTGCCCTTGGTTGGTGATCTGAGACCTAGTTGACACAGGCATTCTAGGATTTTCTCACTTTCCAAACATACCCTGAAGTTGTCTCACTGACCCAGGAATAGGAATGCCTCAAAGATCTAAACTTTTTCCTGGAAAACCGAAAACATTTCTCGCTGGAACTCAAAAAAAAAAATTCAATGGTAGCTCCAATAGAGTAATATGATATTCCGCAGAGTAATTAAGCACTGTTTGCAAATGGAAAGAGAGTGAATAAAAGATCAAGATGGTGTATAATATGGGGAATTAATTGAAGGGAATCACAGCCGTTAGATTAAGAAAGATGGACGATTGGTAGTGAAGCGGGGAAAATCGGTTTTTGAAGGGCTTTGGGACATTTGCTTTTGAAAATTTTGAATGATTCTTTGTAATTCTAACGGTCAAAAATGCTGTCAGACCCAAACGGTTTGCCATATAATTAAAGAATGAAATCTTTTGCAATTACAAATAGATAGGCATCAAAAAATTTTATTAAGCAGGGAGCAATATTTTAATTTTGGGTAAATTTTATTTTACCCCTAAATTTTAATAACTTTTTGTACTATGTCATCAAAATTTTTCGTTCCACCTGAAATTTTCCTTTTTAAGCACATTGACACATGAAGTTTAGCTTTTTTTTTATCCAAATTGAAAGTGTTTTCCATTTATGTCATATGGGGCGCATGCCCTCTTAATCAAATGTGATTATATTTCTGAAGTTAAAAATTTTAATTTTTCAAATGTTAAAAAGTTATATCATCCATACTCAGCTCATATAAGTAAGTACATAAATCGATTAAACTACTTTCATGTTTTATCAAAATATTACGTGTTAAAGAGATCCTTTAATTAAAAAGACAGAATCCCAATTTATTGTATGTTTTTGTTGAAAATCGTTATGTATATTTGACGTTTTTTGTTTGGACAAATACCAAAAATAAAATAAAATTTATGTGGCAATGTGACAAGAAGGTAAAGTTCATGTAGCATTTAACAATGTGAGGGGAAAAATTGGGGTAATGATGTGTAAAATGTGCTAAAGTTCCTATGAGTGATACCCTTTTTTTGTCTTTGGACTGTTATTTTATAATAGTAGGTATTAAACTAACAATTAACATTCTCAAATTCATCAAAAACTATAATACAAAGTCGAAAATGATTATTATAATTACGTGCATGGATAATCGAAATATTTGGATTTTTAAATTAAGGTCTCATAGCAAAATAATTTGGAATTCAGTTATTAACATTAGCAATTATTGTGTACAATTGATGGATATTAGTAGTTTCTTTTTCTGCTGAAACAAAATTCATTCATCACTAAAAGATAGATTACAACCACTAATTACGTCACGTTATAAAACATCATCCGTATAAAGAAGGAAAATCTTCTAACGTAAACAAATTAGAATTAAATAATTTACATCAAAAGATCATATAATTACAAACAACATTATAGACAAGTCACAAAACTTTTACAGAAAAAAGAAATTCGTTTAGACGGAAATTGAATAATAAATATTAATAGTTTACGACAGTGATAAATAACTGATGTATCGTATACAATAATTATTATTATTATTTTTTAAATCTGAATTGTTTGTTGACGTTAACTTTGGGTTTTCTCTACATGGATTTTTTTGCATGTAATATAGTTTGGATTAGTGCACAAGTAATTTTGGATAATATACATATAGCTATTTGAAGGTCAGAAGGTGTTTTATCAGAAATTTTCTTTACATATTTTATGAGTTGGATTCGTTGGTGGATAAAGATGACAAACAAGAGTTTTTCATATCAAACTTAAAATATTTGTTTTTTCAATACTTTCCCCTCAAAAGAAGAAACAATTTGGTCTCTTAATTAATTATAATTGTTTCTAACCTCAACAGAAACTGGCTTTAAGGTTTCTGAAAAGTCATTACCATCTAAATCGGCTCAATTGGGTGAAAAATCCACAGATAATTTCTGTCTTAATTAGTATAATATTTCAAATTGCAATTTTGCAAAAGAATCGTAGTAGAAATATCTTTTTTAGACTGTAGAACGATTTTTTTTTGCAGGAACTGTAGAACGATTTTTTTTATAGGAACTGTAGAACGATTTTGTTTCTCACAAGTTTGCATACCGTAGCTAACAGAAAACAAAACGTCAAAGCCATGTCACAAGAGTACTCTCAAAAGAACCTACTACAACTTAAAATATGAAATAACTCAAAAACAAGGGTAAACAGAGATTAATGAAGAATAAGAAGTTTATTGTTTGCTCAAATTTTTTCATTACCTCTTTCAACAACTTGTTTAGTTTTTAAACTACATTGGAAACTAATAAAAATAATTATAAAAGAATAATAAATAAGAATAAAAAATGTTTCAGTCATTGCCAATGATTGAATAACGGAATTATTCTCTCCATTGCCAATTGGGAACGATCTCGTGGAGTTTGTTAGAGGCTCTCGAATTCTGTCGTAGCCAATCACATTGTAGCTGCTGTGTTGATGAGGTGGAGGTATGAGATGCTGACATGGTTTGTTTATCTAAACTGGCACGTGTGCATGGAAACCTTAGGTAACTGCATGAGGAGTTTGAGAAAGCACGACTGTGGGAATGAGGCAGTGCGACAGTGAGAGCTCGAGGCTTCAACAATGGAGGTAAGTGGTTATCTTCAACATCCCCCCACAACCGAAATAGGGTATTAACCACATGAAGCCTGTCACGCAGAAGAAGGAAAGATGAAGGTGCCAAAGCCTTTGTGAAGATGTCTGCAATCTGAAAGCAGAAGGAACATATTTGATAACAATATCTTTAGAGAGAACCTTGTCGCAAATGAAGTGAACATCTATTTCAATGTGTTTCGTACGTGAGTGAAAGACTGGATTGGATGCTAATGCAGTGGCACTCTGGTTATCGCACCATAATGTTGGGATTCCTTGTAGTGAAACTATGAGTTCTTTGAATATAGAAGACAACCAAACAATGTCAGTTGCTGTAGAAGCTAACGCTCTGTATTTTGATCCAGTACTCGATCTAGCAACTACTGATTGCTTCTTGGAATGCCAACTAATTAGATTGCCTCCAAGATACAAGCACATGCCATTTGTCAATTTTTGATCATCGAGGGTTCTAGCCCAGCCAGCATCTGAGTAACACTCAATTGTCAGCATAGATGCAAGTGTAAAGTGTAAGCCAAGTTGATGTGTACCTTTGAGATATCGAAGGACACGCTCACAAGCTTTCAATGGTCTATAGTGGGAGAAGCCATATATTGACTTAACTTATTGACTGCATAAGAAATATTTGGTTTGGTCATTATCAGGTATTGAATGGTCCCAAGAGTGTTGTGAAATAGAGTTGGATATGAGAAGGGGGAACCATCTGTAGTGACCTTGTTTGAAGGACATAAAGGACTGGAACTTGGCTTGCACTGAGACATGTTAGCTCATTGAAGAATATCATGAATGTACTTGGTTTGGGTGAGATAAAGACCTGTTGTAGACTTGTGTGCTTCAAAACCCAAGAAGAAGTTGAGCGATCCCAACTGTTTTAGAGTAAACTTTGAACTCAGAAAAAGTGATGACTTGCTTAATGTGTGTAGGAAATGAGCCTATGACAAGGATATCATCGACATAGATCAAAACCAAAGTTAGACTAGAGTGGTTGATAAACAAAGAAGTGTCTGAGTAAGAATTGATGAATCCTTGCCGAAGTAGTGTCCCTTTCAATCTCTCAAACTAAGCTCTTGGTGCTTGTTTGAGACCATGTAAGGCCTTTTGAAGCTTACAAACATGGTTGGGTCTCAAAAGATCCTCAAAACCCTCTGGTTGCTTCGTGTGGACTGTCTCTTGAAGTTTCCCATGTAAGAATGCATTGTTGATGTCCAATTGTTGAATGTCCTAGTGAAAGGTCACGACAAGTGTTAGAATTATTCTTACAGTGCATGGTTTGATCACAGGGCTGTAGGTTTCAAGATAATCCACTCTAGGTGTTTGTTGGAAACCTTTAGCAACCAATCTAGCCTTATGCTTCAATAGTGATCCATCAGAATTGAATTTGAGTCTGTAAACTCATTTATTGTGGACAAGAGACATATCTGGTGTGGGGGGAACAAGAGTCCAGGTATTGCTATGAAGTAATGCAGCAAATTTAGCTTGCATGGTAGCTTTCCACTAAGGGTCTTGGACAACTTCTAAGGTAGAAGTTGGTTCCCTGTGATAACTGAGAGTAGTACTGAACACGTTAGGTTTGACAGATCTTGTTACCATGGTATGTTTAGAGTGAGTAGAAACAAGTAATTGAGTAATTGGTAAGGGTGAAGAGGTATGTGCAATAGTTAAGTGAGAATGAGGGGTAGTGTCAGTGAAAGGTACTGTGATATGGGGAATATCATATGTAGGAGTAACATTGAGAGGTAAAGAAGAGTTACCAGATGAGGGAGACATTGAGTGACTCCTTGCTTGAGCTACATGGAGGAGGATTCTATTGCAAAGTATGAAGGGTGGATTGAACCAGAAACCTCCAAAAGAGAGTCAGGAACTAGGAGCAAAACAGTGTGGGTTGAAGTTGGTGTAGAAGTTGAGTTGGTGAGTTGAGAGTATGTGAACTCTTTCTCATTGAAGGATACACTTCTAGCTATGTAGATTTTGTTTGTCTGAGGATTAAGACACTTATAATCCTTATGCGAAGGACTATATCCAAAAAATACACACTTAATGCTGTGAAAGTTGAACTTGTGCTTACTGTATGACCTTAGGAAATGGAAGCAAGTGCAACCAAAGGCTTTGAGCATACTGTAATTGGGAGTTTATTTACTGGTGGGGTGATTTGTCTACTATGGTTGGAGTGGGGAGAAGGTTGATGAGGTAAGTGGCAGTATGGAATGAGTCACACCAAAAAGATAAGGGAAGCTTGACATGGGCTAAAAGTTAAAGTCCATTTTACATTATATCCCTGTATTTTCTTTCCACACACCCATTTTGTTAATGGGTGTATGGACATGGGCATCTAAACGATATGTCAAGCTATGTTAGATCATTTGCAAATGATCTGAATTCCTCTCCCCAATCAGATTGTCTGTCAATATAGTTGTTAAATTAAATGAAAGTTTGTTTAGCTTCAGATTTAAATTTTAGTCAAAAGATCCATGTATATCTAGTGAAATCATCTTCAAATGTGATATAGTATCTGAAGCCAGAGTTAGACAAAAGAGGCGAAGGATCCTATAAGTCAGAATGTACAATTTGAAAGGGAGATTGAGCAGTTTGTTAAGAAGGGGGAAAAGCTAATTGATATAATTTACTTAAACAGCAAGCATCATAGGAAGAAGATGCCATAACAGGGGGTGAGGGGTATCCTAATATAAGATGCCATAAACTAGCATCTGTCTTTTTATTGCAGACAGAAATAAAACAGCAGTATTCAGAAAGAAAAGCAGCAATGTTAGTGGGTTTGTTGAGTTTGTATGGAAGATGGTGTTTGAAGCTTGATGCATGTGGCAAAGGGAAGTGATACAACCCTTCCTTAAGCACACCCTATAGAAGAACCTCCCTCGTATTCTTGTCTTGGTAAGTTGAGAAACACTTAATAGATTTTTAGTTGCTGAAGGAACACAAAGAAATTCATAAAGTGTTAAGCTGATGGAAGAGTTTGAGCTTTTAATCTTAGTTGTGCCAACATGAGAAATGTCTAAAAGCTCACCATTGCCCACAAATAACTTTTGTTTACCCTTATAGTCCTTTTTATGGAGAGGTTGCCGAGTTCAGAGGAAATATGGCCATTTGCACCACTATCCATAAGACCAGGAGGCAGCATCATCCATTGAGGCAGGTGAAGTGACATAGGCAACAAGAGACCTTGAAGTTAAGTGAAAATTGGACCCACACCCTTGGTTTTGTTGTTGATCGTTAGGTTGAGGATGAAAGTCTTGATCAAAATGACTGTAACAGTTGAATGCATAGTGTCCAGGTTTCCTACAAAATTGACATATTGGTCTTTGTGAGTTTCTACCTCTCCCTCTACCTCTTTCTCGTGAACTATTGTTACCTCTGGAGCAAGGAGCTTGTGATTGGGTTCTGTCAGTAGAGCTCATGTGATAGTTTTCTACTTGTACAGTTAGACTTTGAATGTCAATTAGTGGACTGTGGAGCTGTTCAAGCCTCATTTCATTACTCTGAAACATGAATTCAGCTTCTTGTAGGGAAATAGCTTCATACCTGGAAGTGAGATCTACAACAACAGAGTCGTACTCACTACCTAATCCTCCTAGGATGTATTGTAACAGGTCATCATCATCTATTACTTGACCACTAGTAGAAAGGCTACCATCAATTGATTTCATTTTCAGAATATATTCACTTATACTTAATGCTCCTTTCTTGATTTTGGAGTTGATACCTTAGGTGAAGTGTTCGTATCTTGGATTGAGAGGTGAAAAATTGCTCAAGTGCTCTCCAAATTTCATGGGAGCTTTCATAGCGCATGACATGACCAAACATGACTTCAATGATTGAAGACAGAAGCCAACTCATCAAATTCTGGTCAGTTCTCCTCCAGCTTATAAATGTTAGATTAATGATGAAAGGAGATTCAATGTTTGTGGTTTGCTGTCCATTTACAACAATGGCATAAAGAGGGTTTGGAATGAACTCCTCTGGAACATGATTGATTCCATAAAGGTATTGTTCTAAGTCATAAGCTCTCACAATTGCAAGAATTTGTGATTTCCAGAAAATATAGTTGTTTCTATCCAGTTGTATTGAAATGGTAATCATGTTATTTGGCAATATATTGGGTAATGAGGGGAACTGGTTGATATTCAGATTCTGAAGTGTAGTATTACTAGAGCTTGGCCTGTTTTGGTTTGGTGTAGTTTCATTTTCTGTAGGAATGATAGTGGGATTTGTGGTGATGTTTTCGTTTGTCCCAGAGATAGGATTAGAAGCAGCCATAGAGACGATGGCTCTGATACCAACTTAAAATATGAAATAGCTAAAATACAGGGGCAAACAGAGACTAAGGAAGAAGAAGAAGAAGTTTACTGTTTGCTCAAATTTTTTCACTACCTCTTTCAGCAACTTGTACAATTTTTATACTACATTGGAAACTAATAAAAATAATTATAAAAGAACGATAGAATAAGAATAAAAAACATTTCACTCATTACAGAGTTATTCTCTCCAGGGTCAATGGGGGACGAGCTCGTGGAGTTTATTAAAGGCTCTCAGATTCTGCCGTAGCCAATCACATTGTAGCTGCTATGTTGATGAGGTGGAGGTGTGAGATACTGACATGACTTGTTTATCTAAGCTGGCACGTGTGCATGGAAAACTTAAGTCACTGCACGAGGAGTTTTAGAAAGCACGACTGTGGGAATGAGGCAGTGCAATGGTGAGAGCTTGAGGCTTCAACAATGGAGGTGAGTGGTTATCTTCAACACTACTAAACAAATGTGACGTTTAAGAAATCAATCTATAATATATATATATATATATATATAAATAGATCTAGAGGAGGAGAAATCATTTTGGAGAAAAATTGCTCCCACAACTTCATAACATTCCTTAATTGTGCTTCTTAAATGTTAAGATCAAATACTAACAGATTTTTAAATTAAATAACTAAACAGATAATTGTATTACTTAAATTCAGAGTAACATTAAATGTTAAGATTAAATACTAACAATTTTTAATTAAATCATTAAAAAATAAGTGTATTACTTAAATTCAATTGCAATAATATGTATGAAATGAAACAAGATGTGAGAAAAAATAGTTAGAGATTAATAAAATGTAAACTCATTAGTTAATACATAATAATAAAAAGAATTAAGTTTGAAACAACTATTTAATTTTAAACATAATATAATATTTTCTTTTAAATTCTACAACTCAGTGCACATATGGCTAGTACTTTTTTTTGTTAAAGGGTAAATATATTAACCAAAAAAATATATTTATAAAAGGGCATACCTTATGTATACAACACACTATAACATTAAAGCTCAAAACTAGACACGCAATATGAATACTGTAAAAATCAAGAGCAAACATGATAAAGTAATTGAATGGTTAGACCACAAATTGTGTAATAGATTCAACACGGAAACCACATCAGGGATCATACAGAATGAACCAATCAAGGAAATCTATACTTAATTATCACAACCTACTCAATCCGCCAACAACTAGACCTCAACAGGTTTACCAATATGCACTACAATAAATAACACAGAGCTAGCCTAATCGCACATATATTAGACAACTAAAAACCAATAACAAAATAATAATCGATACCCTAGAACGACCAAAGCAAGTGGAAAGACCCTCGACAATGATTGATCCCTAGGATATTTTTAACCTCATCTAGTACTGCTCAGAAACTGGTACATCACACTCCTTAGCTCTGGAAGACCTCTCTCGGCAACTCAGATTACCATTGTGACAAGCCTCATCCGAGCAGAGGCAAATGCCTCAATCGGCTAGGAACGCGACAAACCTTAAAGGAGGATGTCGACGACCAGAACACGACGTAAATAGAGTGGCGAGTACTCAGTCAAGAAGCACTCATTTTTTTTCGATGACGCTGGAGGTGGAAGGAGATTTTCTGAAAAACCTGAGGCTTACCTCGTATCTCAGCGAAACAATCTTGAGCTCGTATTAGTCAAACAACCCCATTCCCCTCGTACCATTCAAACTTCGAATCTTTTTAAATTGTACATCCAAATTGCCACTCACCTGTAAGATAATCCTCACATGTGAGAACAAGCCCTTCTGAGCATATTGTGAGATAGCCAAAGTTAGTCCAGTTGAGAAGAATAACAGTGTTACCTGCTTGACGACGTTGTGAATGGATGCTACGATGGCGTTGAAAAATAGGAACTGCCATGGAACAAATCTCTTCATCACCTTTAGAAGCTTTCGCCTGAGAGAGAGGTGGAGCCCATCCCTGAGCTTAATGGAACTCAGAGCCATGCTCGATGGAAAGCTCACAAAAACCCTTACGTGGCTAGGGTTATTTATTAGGGAAAAGTCTATGGAGAGAGGTGAGACCTTCTGTCTCTAGACCTTCTCTCTCTTAATAATAATATAAATTTTAGTACATAAATATTACATAATAGATTTGTATTGTGTAGTTCATAGTATGCTACACATCTTTTAAAAATTATTATATTAAAACTGATGTTTCAATAAATATATCATTTCATAATTTACCATATTCATTCATAAGTTATTCGAAACACATAGATCACACGTGCAAATAAACTAGTTAGATCTAAATATTCTATTAATATCCAAGTCTTGTATATTCTTAGAATTTCATAATTTATCCCTAACTACACTAATTACAAATTTACATAAGGTAGATCTAGCAGTTAACCTACCCTAAATAATTCTCTCTTTCCTTTCTCTACAAACAAGGTAAACAAAAGCATTAATGGTGAGCTTGAGATTTCTTCGCTTAGAATCACTTTAGTACACTAAAAATTGCTATATTAAATCATATGTACGTAGTCAATTTTGTTATTTGAAATATATTTTGAGATATTTCTACAAAAAATACATATTCTAGTGTCGCTTCAAATGCTTTTTCATGCTTAAAAATACGCTTGAAAATATATGCAAGTGCTTTTTCTAGAAAAATATATATGACATAATTATGAATTAGACTATTATTATTTCAATGTATAAAAGCACTTATAGTTATGGGCGTATACACCTTTGGACCAGGGGGCACATGTCCCTTGATCCCTCGATTTTGGTCTTTTATGTTTTCACTAACAACTGTTTTATATTTATGACTAATTTTAGTATGCCCTCTGGATTATGAAATAATTCATTGATAATTGATTTTTCTTTTAAAAGAGAGGTATTGAATTCAAATCTCACTATCACCAATTTGACCCTATCTTTTTATGCATTTTTATTTATTTTTCATACTAAACATTGAATTTTTTAAAAGTTATTTGAGACCAACAACTTGAATTTAATTTTTTTACATGATTTTACTAATTTTTTTTTGGTCTAATAGTAATTTTATTTTATTTTCCTCCATAAATGTGATTAGTTTTTTATAGTTACTTTTTTTTAGCGTACAGTTTTTCTTTTGAATTTATTTCTTACTCTTAAGTACATAATTTATATTGTTTCATTTGATATGTATTAATCAAAGTCAGATAGTCATATATTATTCTTAGTACTCTAAAATGAAATAAACTTTGAATATGCCTAATTTATTTTGACATTTAATTTATTAACATAATGTATTCCGTAATCTATGCTTTCTCAGGAAATGCCATTTTTTATTTTTTTGTTTAATTTAATTATAATAGACTAATCACACATCATAGTTATGATTTAAAAAAAATAAAGAACGAGATCATTAATCATTGACATTATCAACTATCTTGGATAACAATAAGAATTAGCTATTGACAAAAAAAATGAAGTATCTTAAAATAATTGTAGTAAATGAATTGTGAAATTTTCAAGAAAAAAATTTACAACTTTGACATTTATGTTCTGATGTAACGGTGGACTCCCTAAACTAAAATCTTAGATCTTTCACTGTTTCTATTCATAAACACTAATAAACACACTCTAAAAGATAATATGAGGATTTTGGATATGACATATTTTTCCTTATGGTGGATGAAAATGTTACAGTTATTTTTTTACCTAAAAGATTATAAATACTAATTTGTTTTTCAAAACCAGCTTACGATAAATAAATGCGTAATTATAATAATCATTTCAAGTAATATCATATATCTATATTTAGGCCGGATTTTGTTTTTAACTGGTCCGTAAGATATTTTTCTTGCCTATGTGCTGTGATTTAACGATGACTTAAATACACTAAACATTTTTTTAATAATTCATTGAAAATATTTTGATAGGAGAGGACACTAATCTAGATATTAGCTACTGACAAATGCGTGCTCTGCATGAGAATAATGAAAAAATTAATATTATAATTAATGAATTTAGTTATTAATTAAATTTTTATATGTAATTGGAATATCAATTTGATTTTAACATTCCTACCAACTTAGTTACTAATTTATAGGGAAAAAAGTAAAATACCAAAAAATTTGATCTTAAAAGAACAAATAATTTCTACGATATTATAAAACAGACCTATAAAGGAGTATCCCATAAAGGCTATCAAATAACTAAATATACGCATAAATTAAATGACTAATTTAGTTCCACTTAGGGTCACTATAACTAAACAATACTTTTGAATGAGTGTCCAATTAACAACACAAATCCTATAACGATAAAGTAAATATCAATTTTTATCAAATCAAGATGTGATAAGAATCAATATTTAAACTTCAATATACCACTTTGTAGTTGGCTCGGAGGTATTTGTCTTCCAACCTAGAGATAAAATACACATAATTATCAATCATAAAATTTGAGAAACAATAAAAAATTACAAGAAAAAGAAGATTATAGCTAATATGTTTAGATTGATGGAAAGTAAAAAAAAATATATGAAGAGTATATATATATATAATTAAACTATAAATTAATAAATTTATTTAATTAAATCAATTAGTTAAATATAATAAATATATTTAAATGAATTTAAGTTAAATAAAAATAAATAATATTTTAATAGGAAATTAATATTTATGACACATGGTAAAGTTGGGAAAAATACACTTGGCGCAATAGAAGGTATCCATACCCAACTTTATATATATTAGTTGTAATATACGTGCGTTGCACGTCATTTTTAGAGTTTCAATCAACGTAAATTTTAATAGAAATATTGAACATATAGTTGATTGTTTGAAAGTCACTTTATTTTTATACCTTAGGTACAATTGTCACATTAATTAATCATTCTTTTTTTGTAGTTTGATAAGTCTCGTCAAAATTTGACGATGTCAAGAAAAGTATTTTGAACTGCTAAGAATAAATATGAAAAAAATATAATTATTATTATAAAAAGATATGGCAACTGGAAAATGAAAATGAATGATCGTACAACAATATTTGTCATATGTACAACAAGTAATAGTTATCAGGAAATACATTCTAAAAAGACATAGATTGTCATAAAAAAGTAAAATATATTAAGATAATAACAAATGTATATTTTCAGTTAGCTACATAATAATTCTGTATATTTTAAATAAATTATGGAAAATATTTATTTCTCGTATAAAATAATATTTTGAGAATATCATTATCATAAGCATAAATTTAAGAACAAAATAAAATTAAAGTTTTAAGAAAATTTAATTAATGCACGTAAAAATTAATATCAATAATAGACCCATTATCTATATTATCAATTCATTTGAACAAAATTTATAGCAACACACATATTAACATTAATAAAAAAATGAGTAAAGAGAATCATATCATACAAATTATTTTTTCGGTCATAAAATCACACCACAATGTCATTAAGTAAGAGCAATTTAAGATTAACATGAATACCATTTGGACAAAATAGTGTAAAAAAGTTTCTCACACTTTTATATATGTTATAGATAGATATAAAAGATTTTTAGCCTACCATCAATGTTTATTTTCATTTTTTTAAAGTCATCATATAATGTGCAGCAGAGTTAGTATAACTGTAAGAGCTTAATTTAAGTACATTGTATTTCATTTATTTGGTAAGATAGTTTCCTATAAAGAAAATCATGAACATTATTAGACCTCTTAATTTACCATAATAAATCATTTGTTGGAAAAGTAGAAAATAATTGCACACATTAATTGTAATTAAGGTTTTCATATATGCAAAATTATGAGAGAAATCATGCTTGTTTATAAGTGGACCATGCCACACCATCATCTTCTCCTATAAATTAGTTTCACACTTTCTAGCAATTTCTTAGGTATGGGATATAGAATACATGCGTTGAACATGAACGTGATAGTTTTAATAGCCCATTATTTTTGTGAGGTCTCCAATTATAAATTGATATGTATGATTTTTCTTCGCTCATCATTTTCATACAAAACTACTTAAAATTATAGGAAAATAAAAAATGCAACATAGAAACAAAATGTAGTAAGGACATGAAGGAGAAAGATCAAGAGGATGCTTAAAATGGTTTGTAACTCCTGTTTCTATTAATAATTGTTATAATTGTGTTTCAACTGTTATAATTGGAGATTCATCGCTCCCAATACTAACTCTAACTTTGGGTTTTAGTTTGACAATCACCACTCGCAATTTTCTTAATTCTCATTTTTTATACTCATCATTAGCTCATCATATCCATGTTATTCAGTTTTAAATAATTTTTTTACTCTTGGACAAAAAAAAATACATTTTTAACTCTCCAATTCAATTTTTTTTTCATTTAGAATCTCCAATTGAATGTTGTTCCCATTGAATTGGGTTAAATTGACAATATTTTAATCTACTGTTTTGAGTTTTATTATTATAACATGTTGATTTACGATATTTTAACATGTTTATTATCGTTGATTGAATTTTATATTTTTTATATGTACTTCAAATTTCTGGATTTAAAATTCCTGGATTTAAAATTGGGAATTCAAATTTCCCCATTATAAAGACATTGATAAATTCTTGATTGAAAGTTATCACAAATTTCAGGATTTAAATTTAAAATTGATAGTTACAATTCATCTTATTATGATATGTAATTAACTCTTTGTATTTCATTTTTTATTTTTTACTAATTATCCTTTATAACACTGAAATAATTAAGACGATTGAATAATAAGTGATCAATTAAGAATTATTCATTCGGGGGAAAAAGTTCGATAGCTGGCTACGCGTACACTTACTTTCTCGAGTAAAATGGTTAGCTACCAATAATTTGCATTATGACTAAAACTCTAAATACCCATTGCCAAACCAAGCTTTTAATGATAGCTTAATTTATTGTTTAGCAAATAAGCTTTTGGATGTGTATTTAGATTAGGGAAAATAGCATTGATAGACCATTTTTTTATAGTAATAAGTTATGAATTAGTCTCACAAGTTGAGTTAACGCAGTTAGTTAAACTCCACACCCATACTCTAGAAGTCATATTTTCACGTTCCCTTTAGAATTTATAATGTAACTTTGATTAAAAAAAAGTTATTGAATTGATCTAAAAAATTATAGTAGATAAATGATCATTTTTATTTAATATTTTATTATTTGTCTGCTAATCCTTTATCTTATGTTTATACTCAGATTTTTTAGCTACTTTTTTAAATTTAAATATAGTAACTCCTTTAGAGTTTAGTAGTCATGATAATATTTGTTAATTAAATATTAATCTCATATTTAGTTAATATTTTATTATTATGAATGTATATATATAATATTTATTTTATAAAAAAACGTTAGCAATATATTAACGATCAGATAATATATATTATTATTAATTTAAGATTATATTAATATTTAATACATACAATATCGATAGAGTGCTAAATGCATAAGATGAGATTAACATTTTACTCAGAATACGATGTAAGCACTAACAATACATTAAATGATATGATATTAACAATTATTTAGGTTGATTTAATATTGAATTAGTAGAGTATTAACATCATATACTATGCTAACATTTATTTAAGAGGATAATAACATAATATATCTTTATCCTAATGGTCACATGTTAATATATTGTTATTCAAAAAGAAACAAGGCAAAAAAATATCTTAGGTTGAATCTTTTAACAGCAGAATTAAAAAAAATAACCTAAAAAGATAGTAATATTATATTGTTATCACGTTAACAATCAGCTTTTTTTAACTAGCAAAACGTTAAGAAAAACTACGCCACAAAATAAATGCCAGTAATAAAAGAGGGTGCTAATCCCACTAAATTAATGACTCAGAAATTGAGAGATCAAAGCGAGTAATCTGATGGGCCGCTTCATTATGAGACCGAGGGTTTTGTTTGAGACTTTGGGTCATTCCTCATAGAAAGCAAAGGTCTGCATGCATTTAGAATAAGGCCAAGCTCTGAGAAAACTTGCGAGTTCGAGGATAGAGCCTTAATGAGACCCAGACAATCTGACTCTACTTCGTTAACATAATTGCCCTTCTCATAAGAAAAGATAACCCCTCAAGTAAGGCCAATGCCTCAATTAACAAAGGGGAAAAACCTCCCTCAAGTCGCCTGTAAAAAGCCCCAAGAACCAACTCGTTACTGTCGCGTATTAAGCCTCCCACTACACTAATTGTTCGAACCAACAACCCCATCAATGTTTAGCTTGAGACGACCAACAGCAGGTCTAATCCAAGAAGCAGACACAAGAAGGATAGAACAGAAAAGGTGATCAACCTCATTTGCAAAATTATATTCAGCAGAAAAACAGTGGAGGAGTAGTGGAGTTCAGCTTGCCAAAGAACTTACATTTGTCACTAATACCAACCCTCCTTCTGAACAAGATTACACGCGCAGGGATCATATCTAAACAGACTCTTCACATAAACGTTTTTACTTTGTTTGGTAAGGCCAGCTTCCATAGCCATTTCCACCACCAACCCC